>JAPQRN010000003.1:11237018-11256449 GCA_037367275.1 Coranthus polyacanthus
CTATCTATCTATCTATCTATCTATCTATCTATCTATCTATCTATCTATCTATCTATCTATCTATCTATCTGTCTGTCCGTCCGTCCGTCCGTCCGTCCGTCCGTCTGTTCGTCCTCTCTCTTTCTGTCTCTCTTTCTATTCATTACAGTTTTTCATTGAGATACAGTTTCAAAATGCCATACTTGAAGTTCATGAAGTGGTATGAAAACTGTTCAAAGCATTTCATCTCTTGCAGTTTGGAATGTCTTTTTTGATAAATAAGATTTGGGGGTTACAAAAAAAAAACTGAAAAAAGAGCAAAGGAGGCTCAAAGAGTTTAGGTTTTCTTACAGTAACTGGAGTATTTTAAATGTTGAATGAGGATTCGCTTTTGTAGCCAAGGCTTAAAACTGTGCAAAGGATTTCATTTTATCTTTTTATGGCTCTTTTTTGATGTATATTTTAGGGCGAACCTGGAGAGTGCAACTGCATAATGCCAGTGCACACAGGCATAGGCGGACCTGTGAGTATATGCATCCTGAAAAACATACACAAAACACACATGTAATGAAAGTAATCTTTACAAAACCTCATAGCAGGAGTCTGAATCCACACTGATATATTTTCCATCGACACTCAAAGCGTTAAAATCTGACTCTACAGGAGATATTGAGAAAACAACTGTCATCCTTTGCTGTGTCCTCTCTGCATCTGTCTGTGCTATGACGTTTGTTGTATTATTCTTAACTTTCACACTAAGCACTGCTCTGATTTTGACTACACTTGCCTTGCAGGGGGCTCCAGGAGCTTCAGTAAGCTTGTGGCAACCCGGCCCTCAGGTCTGATCTGTCAGCAGCCTTATCTGATAACTTGTGCTTTATTTGAAAGCTTTATGTTAACTTGTAAACTTTGTTTCAAAACATTTCAGTGCTCTTTTTTTATCCATATTTGACTATGACCGTGTGATGTCATTTGTGACAATCTCTTTCGGTGTTGCAGGGGCCCCCGGGACCTCCTGGCCCACCTGGCCCCCCTGGGCCTCATGGTGTTATTGGAATACAAGGACCCCAGGTAAGAGAAAGGGGCAGTAAGATGTTTTTTTTTTTTGGGGGGGGGGGCTCTCTTTAGTTCAATTCAGCAGCTGCTCCATTCATCTGAATTGAACTACAAGCTACTCATGATTCAGCTTGGGCAACTTGAGATACTCAAGTAAGCTTTGAAACGCTTTGCAACATGATGGGTAAATGAAATCCACAATGTGCATGTAGGACATAAAGCGTCATTATACATATAATCCAATAGTTTGCTCAAAAGGAGGCTGAGATAATCAGGATTAAATGATCAAATGCACTAACCAATCAGGTGCTTCAAGCTTTAACTCATCTGGTGAGCATCTCAACAAGCTGGGCAATGTCAGTCAAGACATGAACAGTTATTTGAAGGTTTGACTTAGTAACGTTTCAAAAAATGATGCAATGCTTAGTCACGGTACCAATTAGACCCATTTTTAAAATGTCTAATTTTAGCACACCTTCAAATAAATTGTTGCTTTGTTCTGTGCTGCAAGAGTCAAAGGTGTAACAAAGACCAGAGGTGGTGTTGGTGACTGGATGGAAGAGGTAATGTGTTTGATAGTTTAATAATCACTGAAGCCAAACTAGCTCTTGTGAATATTCAGATTATTAAATGTAGCCATTTGCTGAAGAAAATGTTAGAAGTTTTCTAACTCATTGCAGGAAAGGGAACAGGTTTTATGATTTTAACCCCTTTGACTCGGCCTTGACCACTGGTGGAGATGGGAGCGGCTAGCCTTTGATTGGCAACAAACTAGTTCAACCTCAGTTCCTTCTTTTTAGGGTATCCCTGGAAACGACGGGATACCGGGGAAACCGGGTTTGCCTGGAAAAATCGTAAGTAAATTTAGAGAGCGAAGGAGAAGAGGGTGGCTCTGTATCTACTGATTGACAATCTGGGCCTGATGTATAAATGATGCAAAAGCACCAAATGAATACATGTGCCAATAACTGCTATTTATAAAAAAAAAAAAAAGAAAAAAGAAGGTCCTGTGAGAATAAATGCACCTTCGTGTGTAGTTCGGAATTTGAGACTAATTTTAGGGAAGCAAATTTAGAATACAAGGTTGATAATTTTAAGGCTCCATTTCTATTGAATACTGAAACATTCAATAAATGTAATGATTTTGCAGTGTTGTATAAGGTTTTACACCCAACTGTTGCTCTCAAATCAGAATAAGCGCATTACATTTTACATTTTAAGCACAAAGACTGCTTTAGCACTGTGAAAAGGATACTGCTGGTGACAGATGGAGCAAGTTTTGTTTACATCTCATCATTATGTCAGTGTAACTGTGATAACTGTACTAGTGGGCACAAATCTGGCATGTACAACCTACACACTAAGATGTGTAATTTGAAACACATCCACTAATTTATTCAGCGTGTGCGTGAAATTGAGTGCAAATTCCGAATGTTAGCCTGTCGTGCATCTGGCCCCAGGTAAGTTTTGTATCCTCAAACGGTCTTGTAGAGTATGCGCCATGGACAAAGCCACGTTAGCACCGGTAAGTGCGCCGTCTGAGTGGGGAGATCATCTGGAGTGTGAAGAAGTTACATGGGTTCTCACCGCATATGATGACAGTTTTGTTTTTTTCCAAGTCTGCTAATGGTTTAATTTAATTAAAGGAACACCAGCGCTGATCTCTAGCCAGCACTCAAGGAGAACTTCACCTCCAGCGCAGGAATTAAAGGAGTAGTTTAATGGATGGAAGGGAGGAAAATAAGAGGTTCTCTCTTTTTT
Source organism: Coranthus polyacanthus (assembly GCA_037367275.1). Lineage (NCBI taxonomy): Eukaryota > Metazoa > Chordata > Actinopteri > Kurtiformes > Apogonidae > Coranthus > Coranthus polyacanthus. The sequence continues at coordinate 11,239,815 of JAPQRN010000003.1, forward strand.
AACAGGCTGATGTTATCTCTCTGCAGAAAGGTGTGGACTTAATATTAAGATAAGATAAGACATATCAAACAACACCTCTTCTGTTAAAATAGCATGACTCTGGAGAATGTTATGCATATAAACAGCCAGGGTTCATTTATGAGAGCGCAGATGAACATCCATTCCTCAGAGGAGTAATGAACAGACGTAATAAAATTCTACCTCCCCTTATCTGCCATAAAAGTTCGACTACCGTGGAAAAGCTGTCACCCTCTTATCCTCCATATCCTCCCTTGTCCAGACTTGGTCTGATCTTTGTTGCTACAACCATCAATGCCCCCTTGTCTTTCATAGTTCCACAGGTTTTATGTCATTCAAAGTGGCGGCGTAGCTCTCGGAGCCCTCAGAAATATTGCCTTTGAACTATAGCATTGTTCAGAGAAATCTGAAAAATTCAGCCCTTTAAGATCGCTGTAGAGTGTGGCAGAAGTTGAACATTGCACAGCACAGTGACATATAATTATAGAGAACCTTCTCTTGGGTAAGTCAGCTAATGCATACTACCTTGTTCTAGCTCCTATAACAGTCAGCGGTGCAGAGCATAAAATAGCCTTTCTAGCTAATGGCTTCAGTTTGAACAATGTCAAATGGGTTTGTAATGACTTTGAAACCAGGCCAGGTGCTATTGACACTCTTTCAATGGAAAGGGTCCCAAAGCTTTGCTAGGGAGTGAGCAGTTTTATTTACTTTGGAGCTATAAATGGACTTCATTGTGACATTTTAAATGGTACTTCTGTGTTTATACTGTATGTTTGTACAGTATGTGTGGGCAGAAAAAGTTATGCTATTGCCACATTCTGCTCTGACCTTTGAAGTTTTCCGGCTCTGAATTTAATTAGAGCTGATCATCAGTCGAATTTTGCAGTTTCGCCGTTTATCAGCTTGTCACATTAGTGTGTCTTCAAAATCACTATTTAGGGGAAGGGAATTGTTCAACTGCTCATAAAGGTTTCTGCATTTATGGGATGCTATATTATTAGATTATAAATCAGGGTAATGCAGCATAATAAGGCACGCATATTCATCATTAACTAGTTGCTTACTAACATCCATACTTGTATAATGTCATTTTAAAGCACTTCGTAATGCCTTGTACTGCATGACCATATTCCACAACTACTAGGATATTAACTATCAGCTTTGCCTCAGTAACCTCATTAATGCTTATTGGACACAATTCATGTGCAAGAACTTCCTTATTTACTATCAATAAGCAGTAATTAGTATGTTATTGTTTGGAAATTATTATTTAATGGCCTAGAATTTGCAGATTACAGTCATGCAGAATAATATAAGTGTTCTATGATGACTAAAAGAGCTACAATTTGCTAATTAGCTATTGGTTAATGGTGAATATGTGTACCGTAAAGGTTCCCTATGTAAGCTTTATGTGTTTGTTTAAAAGTGGGTTGGAGTTGGAGTGTCGGTGTTGGACATTTGCTTTTTAATAAACCACGTTTCATTCGAATGTGTCTGGAATGTGTAATAAGAATAGGTTACTTGGTTGGACTTTTTAATAAGACATAGGAACAGCGTGTGTTCTTTAACTTTGTTGGAGTCCACCTGGTTGTATGTAATCACAGTTCAGTCAGGTGTTGTGAGCAGAAATTGCTGTCTAAACCTAACGGCTTAAATTCTGCACAGACACGCTGCTTAGAAAGATCATGGCACCTGTTAGGGGATGAACAGTGGGTTATTAAGTGGAGTTTATAATGTGGCGTGCTCTTTGAAGAACAATGCAGCAGACTCAGCGAGATGACTTCAAATGCTCTATTTACATTATAAAAGGACAAAGGGAACAAAATGAATTGTTACCACTTAAAAGACTGACAGTGGCAAAATGGGAACCAGAATTTACTGCAACGCTGTCCTTGAACAATATGAGGTAGAGGAACAGTGGGACATTTTGGTTTTGTTTGTGGAATGTGATAATTTGGTTTTCCTTAAATTCCCATTTGAATGTCCTAAAGTTCTTAAAGGAATATTAATTGAATGTGCGTTTCCTGCTCCTGTAGATCCCCTCTGGACTTCAACAGCTGCCTCAAGACTCTGCTGCAGGAGACGATGTAAGTCCACCAGTGAAAAGATGCGCTTTAAGGAACGGGGGGGGGGGGGTGTTACCGATGTCACGTGCCTTTTGACTTGCCAGTTTTTTTTTTTGAATGAAAACTGTTGATCTGTGCGATTGCGTCTGCATGTTTCTATGTGCGTGTATTCTCTGCGTTGTGTAACACAGGAGGACTGTGTTGAGGGCTGTTCCAAAGGGTTACCAGGGGTACCGGGCATGGCAGGTGCCAAGGGAGAAAAAGGAGATCAGGGCAAGCCTGGTGTAACCCCCTTGGACAGCTGTGACTTGGTGAGACTTGGAGGGACTGGGCAAAACATTTTCAGCTCTACTATATGATTCTCTAAAATTAGAATCATATGAATTGTCACTAATAGTAGAATCATTGTTTTTGTTGTTCTGCTGTTTTATGCAAAATGACAGCCTCTCATTTTGCATTGTGTTTGAGTTTGCATGGCTTGATGTGAGTAGTTATTAGTCTGACATCATATGCCAGCAGAAAGGAATTACTCTGATCACTTATTCTCCTGTCTGCTTGCAGTGTTTGGAGAGACTGCAGAGGGAGCAGGCGACACAAGCAGTGGTCAGCTTAAATCACTGTCATTTTGTGAAGACTTCCATGCAACATACATATAAATCCTAATGTCAAAATGGCAAATTCTTGTACGACAAGATCCTGTGTGTAATTTTATATCATGGTATATATATATATATCACAATAGGGTAATCGTTTTGTAAATTCGACAATGAAATGCTTTACGGTAAAACTAACATTCTTTCAAATTCCAAATGAGAACCATAACACTGTCAAAGTAAATCACTGTGTCCAAATGTCTGGTAATCATGTTAAGTCCAGCTTCGGCACAAATGAAACCAATATTTTTTTTTTACTGGTTTTAACATGCCAAGCAGTCCTGCTGTCCATAATCACATCACCTTGTAAAGCAGCTGGATTTGTGAAGTCACGTGAAATCGCACAATCCCGCAGTAGAATCGGTATTGCCAAATCTCTACCGGTAGAAACATTTATACCATCACGCGGTATATACCGTCATTTGCCCTAACTCTAATATAAGCAATCGTGTTCACATTTTCTGGTATTATATTTCATACTTCCTTCACAGGGTGACCAATCCTGCGCCGGAGCACCGGGAGTTCCAGGAGTGCCTGGATCACCAGGACTAAAGGGCGAGCAAGTGAGTCTGTGTGTTTATGTGTTTTTATCAGGGTTATTAAAGTTAATGAAAACCAAGACTAAATCTAAAACTAGAAATGAAAACATAATTCTGTAAATGACCTTTCTGTCTGGAGTCTGCATACTCTCTCTGTGTCTTACGGGTTTCCTCTGGAAAAAAAACAAAACAAAAACATGTATGCTAGGTTAATTTTCCTATTGCACGGTACTGACCTGATCTGGACTTGGTCCCGGGAATCTGCACAGTAGCATATGCAGAGAATGAATTTCCTTGAAATTACAAATAAAATATTTTTGTTTTAGACTATTTAATGCTTTGGAGTGTGATATTTAGTTACATCTAATGATGAGGTCGCAAATTGCACTGCTCTTCCTTCCCCTCACCTTCTGCTACGGTGGACCTCAGATAACTCTGGTCCTCGCTCGGACACAGTAGGTGATGGCTTATTTTCAGGTTATTATACACTAATGCAAGCGAAATTATGATTATTATATTCCATTTGTGTAATTAGATCCCTCTAATTCCCCCTATATCTTACACCTTGGAACTTTTTTTTTTGTATTGTTTTGCTAATTACCAAGCTCTGCTGCGGCCTGAACAGTGTTAATGGCCTTTAATAAACAATGAATTGGAAAATCATACTTGATATCATGCATTCTTTCATCCTTGTGTTTTCATCAAAGCTTTCCTCATAGCAACTGATAAACACTAAACCAACACAAAAAGAAAAAACAAATGAAAATGTCAAAGCTACAATAACCCTGGTTATTTTGTTTGTTGTTGTTGTCAGGGTACACCAGGTGAGAGAGGCCATGCCGGACTACCAGGAAGCATGGTAAGGCTTTATCAAACCTCAGAATTGGGAAACGCGCAGTACGTTCCTGCTGTTTAACCATATGAGACGGCGCAAACTGCAACTCCATGGCAGAGAAATCACGATATGGTCACTGAATAGTTTGACATGAATTGTTGCAGAGACATTTCCCCTTGTTAATAGCAAGACTGGGAAGCCGCAGAGATGGACTCTTACTGTAAAATCCCCATCTGATGCATGAACGTGCAGATGAGACATTCTTTTCCCAATTTAAAGCTCGGGAAAACATTTGAAGCTTTGAAGTACATTGCTGTCACTGCCTTACAACAGTTTGGCATTATTTCTGTGAGTGAAAAGATTTGATTTTTCCTGATTTTTGGACCGCGCTGTAGGATTTGAGTCTCTGAAAGCTTAAGATATCCAGTATCTTGAGAGGGGCTTATGCTCGTCACTTTTCCATGAGCTCACAGAGCCATCTGCTGGTCTGAATGGAAATGTTGTACAATGTGACTTAATACACAAACCTTTTAAATCCTGACTTACAGAATGATCATACGAGCTTTCTGTGACTCCCAGCGTTATAATGTTTTTATGTTGTCTTTCCTCAGGGACCTCCTGGTTTCCCAGGTCCTCAGGGCCCATCTGGTTTACCTGTAAGTTACCTCCACATTTTAATTTTCATTATTTTACACCTCCAACTATTTCCATATCTTAATATCTTTCATATCAATTTTTTTTTGGCGTTTCATCTCAAATATAGATCATTTCACTTTTAAATAAAGCAGTGTTTGATTAGGTCGTCTTTGGTATCTCCTCCCCTCCTGGCCTCTTTTCCTTTGCTTTTTAATGAAAGTTATTTGAGATGAGGAAATGATTCGCTTGTCTCTTTCTCCAGTTGTTCAATTATTCCCCCGTCTAAGTGATGGAGAGCGGGACTGCTTTGCAGGCAGAGCCCTCCCTCCGCCTGCTTCTCTTCCTCCTCTCCTCGCACAGATTTATTGTTTTAGTAAAATAGAGATGCTAAATGGATGAGCTGTGTGAGCGCTGCATGGAATCCATTTGCAGCATAGTAGCATTTTTGCAGCAGGTGTTAGCCTCTTCCGCGTGCGGTGTGTCAGTGTGTCTGTTTATGCAACGGAAGGAGAGACATGTGAGCCTTGTATCGAATATATTACTCAAATTCATTGTTGAGGAACTTACTAACAATGATCAGCTACTAATTACTTTTCCTCCATGTGATCAATTGGTAATTACTTTCTCGTAATTGAACGCACAGTTATTACTCCCTAATTAAAGTAATTATACTATTAAGCCTTGTGTTTCATAGTGACATTTTTGCCCTCCTAGGAGTTACAGTTATTTGTTTACTTAATAGCGACAAAACATATTAATACAATGTTAGCCAAGCAGTTACATTCCACATATAATTTGCACAATTTTAAATAATTACGTTATCCTCCTCTTTTTCCTCTGACAGTCTTGTATTCACTCATTTTTTAAAAACTTTTTGCTTCCTCGTCTTCCATGCTCATCTGTCTTCCGCATACAGCAGCTGTTGCTAGGCAACAAATCACACTCACACATGCATATTAATTTTATGTCAAAGCAGCTCTGGGTACGCTATTACTCCAAGTATATGTATTCCATATGTAAATGGTACCGTTGGGCATTCCGATATTCCGATTTATCAATCCATAAAATAAATAATTTTTGTTCAGGGAGTCACATTCACAAAAAATACACTAAAGGAGACACATTCAAAGAAAAGATACTATTAAATATACTATATACTATTAAAGCTATTGAGATATGTGTTATATAGGGAAATACATTATGCAATGTGTATACATATACTTAAAAACCTTGTCCTTGGTTCATTTCTGCCATGGAAGTGTTTTATATAGACATAGATATTACATTTTCTCCCTCATTTACTAAACATTTCTCACTCCTGTTATTCTCAGGGTCAGCAGGGTGAGCGGGGGTCGCCTGGACTCGCAGGAATGAAGGGTGAGCAGGTAAGTACTGCATCTGCCAATCACTTTCCATGAAATTATAACATGTAGAAAAATAATTAGTTTTCTTGTGTGATTGACTGTGTGATCCTTACCTCAGGGCCCTCCAGGAACCTCTGGGTATCCAGGAACCATGGGACCACCTGGACTGCCTGTAAGTCATTCTCACCTTCTTGTTATAAAGGAACTATGGGATTGATAACAATCTGACAGCTTCAATGGATGGATGGTTACACTGATATGTGACATCGATTAAATGCCAATTTGTATTTCTCAGGGACTGAAAGGTGAACGTGGAAGCCCAGGAAGCGCTGGTCATAAAGGAGAATCAGTAAGCCTCTGCAACAGCCTTGTTAATGAACAATGCATCTGCAGCTTGTGCAACACTTTACTGGCTAACACATCCTTCTCTTCAGGGTCCTCCTGGTAACCCAGGGTACCAAGGACAGGCGGGCTCACCGGTCAGTATTTTATCATAAATTCTAATGGGCAATATTTAGAGGAGGGATGTTCAACTTAAAGCCTGCAGGCCTGATTTGGCCCAGTGCCATCTGGCCCACTGACCATTTCCTGATCCACGGTGAAAATAAACTGATTTACCCTGTTATTTTTTAGGGGTCTAAGCGCCCACAGTGTTGGAACCCTACTGTTTTTGCTCTGATTTTTTATTATTCTTCCGACTGGATGCGGCAACTAAACAAAAAGGGAAATTTTAATTTAATTTCAGGTCCGAAAAACGGGTGCTAGAATAAACACGACTGATGAAACATTTTGTTGAATAAATCACAAATCGTACATCGCATGTTGAAATAACCACTGCATCTTTTGATACAAGCCATGCCCATTTCTCTCCATAAAATCACAAAATATACAAATCTGCAAATCTTTTTAACATGGATTTTTAACTTAAAGTGATGGTGTCAAAATATTCTCCAGATTCTCATAGCTATCGTGCACATTTTTGTGCATTGTCATGTTGCAAGAGAGCATCCCCTTATCTAGAGCCTGGTGCTTTGTTTATCATTACAGATGTTACAAATCTTAACTGCTTCACAATTTGAGCCGTTCTGTTTCTGCAGGGCATTAAAGGAGACACAGGACCAGCAGGGCCACTTGGACCCAAAGGCGAACAGGCATTTACAAACAAATTATAGAAAACTACAACTGTTATACACAAATTATGCTTTATTCATAATTTGTCATTCATGTTTTATATGTTTTTGTTTCTGATTCAAGGGTTTCCAAGGACAATCAGGTTTCCCAGGACCACCGGTATGCAAATGCATGGCTACTCTGTTGGAGACTGCTGTGTACTGAATATACACAGGAACTGTATATTGTTTTTCTGTTTTTAGGGTGCACCAGGTCCCGCTGGCAAAACTGGAAGAGAAGGACACCCTGGGCTCAAAGGTGAAAAGGTGAGAACAAATCACTCCGAGACTGTAATGTGTTTTTTTCGATACAATAAAGCAAATATGATCTTAAAAGTAATCCAAAGTTTATTAAACAAAAGCTAAAAATGATATTAAAAGGAGATGCATTTCTATTGGTGGGGGGTTTAAAATAATGAACAAAAGAGGGTTGAAACGATGATTTTTCTTATCTCTTTTCTGCAGGGTAGCTTAAATTGATAAGAACGTGTATATGTGCATATACTGTATAAACATTTGGCGTAAGCCTGAACCTGCTCAGTCAACTACTTAATACTTAGACTGTTGATTTTGTTTACACAATATGTGCTGTGTGTATCATGTATTTGTAATACATGTGATGATGAAATGTCTCTGTGATGATGGATGGTTGTCTCTGATTTTGTTTTATATCCAACATTGTATTTTGTTGATGTGTCTTGATTCCCTATTTTTCATCTTTCAAAGGGAAACGATGGCCCTCATGGGTCTCAAGGACCAACTGGACCCCCGGGCTCACCTGGCTCACCAGGGCTGATGGTACGTGCATGTTTATTTTTTAAATTTGACCCAGTGCGTCAAGTGCCAATCCTAATGTGCACTCTCTGACTATGTTTGCAATGAAAGGGCCCCCCTGGCATTGAAGGAATAGATGGGAAAGATGGAAAACCAGGACTGCGGGTAAGTTATACACATTCATCACATGGGCGCCTACACAGGCATGCCCACACATATCTGAAATACCTAAATACATATGTTATAGTTTGTATTGTCAAAGTTGCTCCTCTAATGGTTGTCCTTTCCATGGTTTCGTCTTTGTCAGGGAGAGCTAGGCCCTGCAGGCCCAGCAGGACCACGAGGAATCCCAGTAAGTATCACCTCTCAGCATGACTGCATGACCTCACGATCCTCTATCCGGTGCAGGAAACAACATAAACTTTGAATAACAACAGCATACTGTGTCTTTCTGAATGCCGTTCAAAGAACGTCTGAATAAAACATGCAAATCTCATTTTGACAAATTGCATTATTCAACTATTAATAAAGTGTTATCTGTTTAACCTTGGCTAGTTTGGTTATATTTATTCTGAAATCCTGCATTTTCAAGTACACCACTGCAGAAAATTCATTGGCAAAAGCTGTGGCTCGAAGCATTCTGTTCTCAGGTTGTCATCCCAGTCTCGAGAATACGATATATCAGGGATGCGTTGAGGGAATTTCTTCAAATTTGGCACAAGCCTTCACTTGAACTCACTTCACTCTTCACTTCACTTGAAGGATGAACTCATTTGAAGTTGGTGGTCAGAGGTCAAAGGTCAAGGTCACTATGCCCTCACAAAGCCACGACTCACAAATTCAAACGATAATTGTGACAAATTTCAATAAAATAAAATGATGTGATTACATTGTATTATCTTAAAGGGGAAAGGTGAACACTGTGACATTGTAATGCTCTGTTAAAACACTTTTCTTACCATTATTCATCATCATAGTCCTCCGTAAAATATTCTCTAAGCAAATACAGCACGTCTCTCACTGCCTTATAAAAACTTCCATTTCGCCAAAAAAACCATACTTTTATTAAATTGCTTCAAAGTCTGACACACTTTGATGTAACCTGTAACCTGATGCAACTTGACTGGTCATCACATAAATGCCGGACAGTAATTCTAGTTCTTGAAAACATTAGATCAGGGATGCAATCATGTGCTACACACAGCACCTTTTTTTGGTGGATATGTTGAAGCCCAGACTTTTTATTCCATGCGCTTGTATTGCGCTGCCATGAGAAACACGGCTCACCTTCAGATTCAAAAGAAGCAAACTATTATGCAAATCAACTTGCATGACTAAAACTTTCTGATTGAAAGTCCACCTAAAAGCTGTTTATAAAAAGCAATAATAAACAAGGGTGAATTGTTTTGTGCCCTTGAAATTGTGACTTGAATTATGGATTTCAAATTCATACGTATGTGTAGAAGAGTTTTAGCACCATGTAATCATCCTGAGCCTTGACCTTTATATCATTTCACTGGCAATGCAAATTAGTAGTAGTCATATATATTCAATATTTCACTCACCTCACCCACATTGGCACTTAACACTGCACTACTTTAGTATGTGCAATGATTACTGAGTCTTGTTATTCTTCCGTGCTGCACTGGTGCTGTGTTCCCAGTTGAAACTTCTCAGCCTCTGATTTTGTACTAAGATCTTTCAAACTTTCTTTTATGTCTATCGACATGGCAGAAATACTCAAACACTGTAGTTAGCTTCAGTGAAGAAACAAGTTACTGTCTCTCATTCCTTTTTCATTTCCCTCTCTCCTCTCTGTATCTCAGTTTGTGTTTTACCGAAGAGCAGGTGTTAAGGATTTCAAAGACATGTCTGCCTGTTCTTTGGCAGCCTCGACTTGGTGAATTTTGATACTGTACCAATTTTATTCTCTTTGATGTCTCTCCTCAGGGATTCAAAGGGAAAACTGGCCACACTGGGTTCCCTGGACAGAAGGTTAGCCACTAACTCTTTGCTTTACCATCACACACCGTCTGTGTGTCAGCTTAATGTTGCATTAGGCCAAGTTGTTTTATCAGACTGACAATTATGTCATGACACTAATCTGGGTGTTACCACCGTGGTATTCCTATGTTCTACTGCACAATTCCTTTTATGCTTAATGTACTACTTTGTCATTTTTTTGCTCATTCCACCAGGGTGAGGCTGGCCCTACAGGTCCTCCTGGACCACCAGGCAGACCAGGACATGAGGTAAGTATTTTACCTTGCTGTCATAACCCCAAGTCTGCCTGGATAAATATTAGCGTGTCAGTAATCTGTGCAGACAAGCCTAAAGCCATGGATATACATCACAGTAAATGTACCTCTGAAGGTCTCTAAAAGTCAGTGTGTGAACTTTTCAGGGTGATCCGGGTACTCCAGGAGCTCAGGGACGACCTGGACCCCCAGGCCATCTTGTGAGTTCACCGCCCTTTAAGCTGCATACCTTTGTATGTACAATGATGTGATGTAAAATGGTAGTGAAAATAATAAATAATGTGTATTAACTTTCCCCACCAGGGTTCTACAGGTCCAACAGGACCTCCAGGTCCTCCTGGTCCCTCAGGAGTGGTAAGTGATGCATGTTACTATAATAAGATTTGAGATCAGCGGAATCTTTTACATTCCCAAGGGGAAAATGGATTCAGCAGCTAAAATAGGCTTTAGATAATAATTAGACAAACAGAGCATGTAAACATAATTATGATTACAGTAAATAATTGCAGAGGCTACACTTACTGAAGAAATAAGGCAGAAAGGTGACTAGAGATGAGGATAACCTATTTTCATTTAAAGATTCACAAGTTTAAATTAATGTGCCTTAAGTGACAAAAAGAACATTTTTAACTGTTTGTGTGTTTGTGAGAGAAAGAGAGACAGTACACAGTTGAACTGCTGTGCTGCTGTGCTGCTGCAAACAGGTGCAACTATTACTGATGCACCGATATATCAGCCAAATATCAGTCTCCTGATACAGGCGGGCGGCATTTTTAGAAATACTACTGATTGCTCAGAGAGAATTGTCACTTCATGTGTTCTTGTGTTGCGTTGAAGACGCCATTTCGGCAGCTTCATTCAGCGTCGCTATGGCAACCAGCTACACTGAGTGGAAAATTAAGTACCTTGTACCAAAAGCTAGTAGAATCAAGTCGAGACAAGTAGACCTTGTGCCATGTGGTGGAAACAAGGTCTACTTAGGGAAAATTTACCTTAGGAAAATTCTCCTGAATTCTCCTGAATTCTCCATCTTCTCTCCCTCTCTCTGAAGGGCATAAAGGGAGATAAGGGCCAAGCCGGTGAAAGGGGTCTCCCAGGTATGGTGGGACCCCCAGGACCACCTGGACACCCAGGCTCCATGGTTAGTTCCGTTCAATAACCTCCAGTACATCTGAGCTAATTCCAAATGTTACCCTTTAAAAGGGAGTAAATTAATACTGCCAGCCTGCCAATATATCTCACTTAACCTTTTTTCCTGCTTTGTCTTTGTCTTTTAGGGAGAGCCTGGCAGTGATGGTGCTGCTGGTAAAGATGTGAGTAATGTCTGGGTGTGGTGTTTGTCCCCATTAAAGTATAATGGAGACATCGATCTGGTGATGTGTACATATTTCATTCCTTTGATGAATGTATCTTTTTTTTGTTTTTGACAGGGAGCGGCAGGTTTACCAGGGGACAGCGGGCAGGCGGGTCAAAAGGTAAGAGCGGACTCAGCATGGTAGAGAATATTATGCGAGTGTGTGTGTTGTCACGCCGGAGCATCACGTCTCAGCCATCCATTACCTCTGCAGACTGTCTAAATGTAGAGAGATGCACCCTTTTTCTGTTTCTTTTAGCTCTGGGAGACTATGGTCGACAGACTGTGCTGCTGAAGACTCTTGCTCTCCCCTTTTCTGCCCGCTCAGCACCCACACTTAACACAGTCATCAGTTCACTAACCCTCCGACCCTCCCACTGACACCCTCCATCCTCCTCACCTCACTTCACCCCTGTCCAAACTGGCAGCCAGCCGCATGGTAGCCTGCTGTAGCTAGAGCCTGTTGGATTTCTCCTTAGGCGCAGGCTTACAGTAGGTGGATACAGTGATAAAGTTATTCTCTGCCTCTGGGATAATGCTATTAAGCATGAGGGGAGATGCTAGATGAGGCTATTTGTCACGCTGACAGGACGGCATTGTCAGGGTTTTAGCTGCACAGAAGAGGAGAACAGAGGAGAAAGACAAGAACGGACTTCTCTATTCTTCTCCCTCCTCTCTATTTCAAGAGCCAGTTGTCTGTTGGTGACATGTAAACATTAGACGTCCATTATGGGCTGCTTTGTCCTCGATAAATCACTGTCGCTAACGTAGCCGGGCTTCTTTTTGAGTCTATTTACTTATCCTGAAAGGTGGGTGCTGCTGCTGTTATATAGACGTGGCCCAAAAGCCGTCTAAATAGAACCACCTCCGCTCTGACAGAGTTAATAATCTATGTATGAATCTTAAAATATGCAAAATAATAGCCATAGTAACAGTAAATGATTAAAGTAATGTCAAAGACTATCAGCTGCAGATCTTTTCATCAAAGTAATAATGAGTTGTAAGAGTGATGTAACACATCGATTCAGAAAAAGTTGGGACGGTATTGAAAATGCACCACACGTAACCACATTCCAAAAAAAGTTGTGACAGGGTTACAAATCCAGGTTCAAAAACATTTATCTCTTCATTTGCCTATGATTAAACTCTTAAACCTGTACCCTTTCCTTATTACGCTGTAATTCTGGACTACTGTACTTTCTTCTCTCTTTTATTCCTATTTTATGTGCTTTGTATTCTTTCCTCCTTTTATTTTGTAACCGCTTTGTTTCCCCTGGATGTCCCTTTTGTTTATGTAAAACACATTAAATTGCCTTTGAGTAAGAATGTGCTATTCAAATAAACGTACTTGTCCTCTAATCTCAGACACCACACCATCAAGAATTGTCATTTATCTCTAAGTTATTTCAACCACAAGGGCTCTGGTCAAAACTCATTTTAGAAATCGCTGCTTTGTTTGTAAGTGCACTTTCCATGATCTCCCTCCATTTTCTGATGCAGGGCTGTAAATTCTATAGATTGTGAAGATTCCAGCGTTATATTTGACTCGCTTAGCTCATTATCAGTGATAAATTAGTACCTATATATACTCTAATATTTCAGCAATGTAAGGAATGAATAGCAATGTTTGTCCATTCTCTGGTAAAAGTAACACTAACATTGTTTTATTTCCAGCTCCATTACCTGTGTGTCTGCCTTACTTTTTCACCCAGGGAGAGCCAGGAGCCCCAGGCCAGAGGGGGCCTCCAGGGGAGAGAGGTAGGCCAGGGCCCCCCGGTGGTGGAGGATATCACTCCAAGGATGCACAGCCCATCATTGGCCCAGTAGGACCCAGAGGGGAAAGGGGAAACCCAGGCTCAGAGGGCCCCCCTGGGCTTCCTGGACCTCCAGGTTCTCCAGGAAATGATGTGAGATATAATAAAAGTTTTATTTAGAGCACATTCACTTAATGTTTTTTTTTCATTTTTAACTTTTACATCAGCTCCAAATCATACAAAATGAGAGTTGGTGACACATGTACAGTAGCCAGAGGCGCTTACCAGCTCCATCTGCTCTTGTAAATAATGAATTTTTTAATTATCTTCACTGATTAATGTTTGCCCCTTTTAATTTCTCTCCTTCTCCTCACCTTCCAAAGGCTGTGGTTAATTACGATGAAATCAGGAACTTCATCCGCCAGCAGGTCATCAAGATTTTTGATGGTGAGGGCACACACTAATCTCTGGAATTGCAATTGTTTTGTGAATGTTTACTGAGTATAATGCCACAGTTTCCAGACACAGAAGCATTTCAAATCATTATTTTACCTCTCCTCTGTTGTTCTCGTCACTGAAGAAACATCTGCTTGTTATTGCATATGTTCCCTCCACAGAGAGAATGGCCTACTACATGTCCCGCATGCAGATGCCCGTAGAGATGGTGGCATCCCCAGGTCGACCAGGGCCCCCAGGGAAAGATGGCACTCCAGGTAACCCAGGGGCCCCAGGTGCCCCTGGCCTCCCTGGACAGATTGGCCGACAAGGCCGACCAGGCGGCCAAGGACCCCCCGGTGAGACTGTCAGACTGTTTTTTTTTATCTTTGAGCACTGTCACTAAAAGCAAAAGAGTATTTTAAGATAGTTTTATTAAGTAAACTTAAGTAAGTACATTTTAAGTGTAAGAGTTTACATCTGAGGTTTGATTTTGCACTGCAGCCATACTGTGACGTGTACTGCATCTTATTACTAGGAGTACTTATTAAGTAGTTTTTACCATTTACTTACTGTTTACTGAGTTATTCCACCCTAAAGCTGACTTGTTACTATAAAGATGAACATGTAAGTTTATAATATAGTATGTAAAACACCTGCTGGAGTACAGCCTCAAAGAAGTCAATGTGTGTGTGCTATCAAACACAACTGCTCAACTACAAGCCAAATGTACCAAATGTAGGCAACAATACTGAATTATATTTTTCTATATATAAGTATATCTCAATGAAAAGTTCAAATTGTATTTTATGTATGAAGCCAAGTATAATTTTAAGTATCTCTGATAAGTACATAAAAAGGAGACTGAAATCATACTCTATAGCTACTGTTTAAAAGAACTACACTAATAGCACACTTGAATAAACCTTTTTGTAGAGGAGTGACAGTAAAGGTGTCACATGATGTTGTCGTCACATTGTTAAAATGGGTTGCGGTCTGTCTGTAGGACCACGAGGACCCCAGGGAGAGAAAGGAGACAAAGGAGTTGGTGAGATGGGAGACGTAGGACCTCCAGGTGCACCAGGTAATGTGAAGTGGCGGTGTGTGTGGATCAGAGAAGCTTTTAATCATGCAGTTATATATGACAATGTGATAAGGCACCTGTCGTTACCATGGTGACAGCCTTATCACACTGTGTCCCGTATCGTGTGGGCTTCTTCTTTCTAAAGTTTTTGTTTGTTTTGCTTCCACCGTCACTTTTCTACTGTCACATTTTATCGAGACATGTACATCTGCAACAATCATCTGCCAGTTACTCGTATTGCGTACAATCTGCACCTGATGCTCAAGTCCTTCTGGCAGAATTGGCTACCAAGTCCTCATTTCATCAAATGAATGATGCAAATTGCTTACAATGTTTGTGCTGGTGTTGATTGCCAAGCTGGATGAACGGAATTTAGGATCGTTCTTTAATTGGCATAACGGAAATTATTTTCAAAAAATGATCAGAGTTCAGATAGCCACGGCTAAATTAGCAAAGCAGCACCTGCAGTTGTGCTTATTTAGTTTTCATTTACAAATCGTTCAGTGTGATGAACCAACCATGCATGATTAGACATAAGACTTTGATGTTTTTTGTTGTTTTTGGCATAACAGACATGATTAATAATTCATTTGTGTACATTTATGAGGGGAAGGTTCTGTAATTCAAAATAAGTAAGAGTAAGTAAAAGCTGCTCAAATTGTTCAATTAGTATCTCAGAATAATAACTTACGATTATTTTGAGAAACCGAGTCATTATTTTCAGAAAGTTTCTTATTATTTTGATATTAAGACTAAGTTGTTGTTGTTGTTTATATCCCTTTATTTTATTCCATTTGTGCTGCAGTGATCTTTTTAGATTTTGAAGTATTCCTCTTTGCAGCAAAAATGCAGAACACAATGACATTCTTCTTCTTTTCTTGCTCCAGGTGTCCCAGGCCCCCCAGGTTATGGTAAGATGGGACCCCCAGGTCCTGTTGGCCAGCAAGGCGTTCCTGGAATCCCAGGCCCTCCCGGATCGACTGGTTCAAAGGGGAATGACGGCCGGTGTAATCCTGGTGACTGTATGAGCCATCAAGTGGAATACAGCCCCAAGGGCCCGCCTATCAAGGGCCCCTGGTAGAGGGCAAAGGTGACGGAGGAGAAGGGGACTGAAGCAAAAGAGACTACAAGGAAGACAGGAAGCCAAAGATCACGACCCGATGCTCTTCAATCTGACCACAAATAAAGCAGCTATGTGACTATCAGACCTATAGTAAAGGTGTGATGAAAAATCCACTATTTCTTTCTAAGGGCCCCCGCTGGAACCGAAGCCTACACGACGCGCCAGCAGCACATTTTTTTTATCAACATCGCATTTCTCTCTGAATGACAGATCCCTGCTATATTACCGTCTTTTATTTTGTTCTTGCGTCTTTTCTCTGACGGAAAAACAAAAAAATCACAATCTGTTATTTCCTTCTGCTTCCAACTCCTGTTTTCTGTTTGTCTAAATCTGTCGGAAAAATACACACAATTACTGTAGCACTTCTGCTTCTTCTCTCATATCTTTGTTCCTTTCACACTAAATCGCATTCATAGTTCATCCCATGCATTTGTAATATTCTGTCTCAGTGCTTGAGGTGTGATACATATTTGAATTTGATTTGTAAGAGAATATGCCTTGCAATGTATTTTAAATCTGTAGAAACAGATGTCAAAAACTTGGATTCATACCCTCTTTGATGGATTGACTGTT
>JAPQRN010000003.1:11256553-11267926 GCA_037367275.1 Coranthus polyacanthus
AGTAAGCCACATATTTGTCACTGTCAGTGATCATACAGCAACAGAAAATGCAGAGGGGATATTTTTCTAAGGTCCGTTAAGCTTTCAAAATGGAATAATGTGTTTAGTAAAAAGGCAAATTATTTGTAGAAAAAAAAATTGCGTTTACATGAGAAAAAAATAATGATTGGCTTTTGTAATTATGTTCATTTTGTGCCATTTTACCTCCAGTATTTATGGAAAGCAGCCATTATAAAACATCTCATTTCATTTTGTATTCCAAAGTAGCTCTAATAGCCATCTGTCTGCATCACCAGGCACTTGTTTAAGAAAAGATGAGCGATAATTGAGCTCATTCACCGCATGTACTGGGTTTTTGCAACACGGTGAGGATGGCCACCAAGCCTGCTCCTCCATACATAAGGGTAATGACAATATTCTGATCAAATTAAAAGCATCACAAGCAGCTTTTGTAGTTTTACTCATTCTGGTTTTTTTTCATGTATTTGAATGATTTTTGAATACATGTGTCAGTTTATGGAGTTTTAATTCATTTTAATCTTCATACTTAAATACACGGCAAAAACAGCCTCATTAGAAAGAACCCAGATATACTTCGTATATTGTCTTGTATTAAGCAGAAGAAGAAGAAAAAATCCGCCAATGGGGGTGGATTTCAAACTAGAGCCTCCAGACCATAATGTGCCTTAAAACTAGAAAACCAATACCAAAACTGCTGTGCTTATCACAAGCAATGGAAACACAGTTTTTTAAGGTTAAATCTAGCTCAATATTAGTTGGAATGTCTTATTAAGACAAAGTTAGATATATTTTCATGAAAAACATGCTTGTTAAGATAATTTTTCTAAGACTTCCAGATTTCCCAGAAACTAGGCTTTTTTTGTTTGTTTTTTTTTTTTACTTTTTTGAAATTCCTTTTTTGCAGTGTAAAATCAATGAGCCGTGGTCATTACTCATTTTCAACAAGCTTATCCATGGGAGATGTTGAGGCTAGAACTGAAAACTGATTAAAAGTGCTTTTCATAGAGGCTGTGTCATGCAATTATCATTGTGACCCTGTGGCATATGTTTCAAATAGCAGCACTCTCCAGCCAGTGTGTGTACGTGTTGCTTTATGTCTTACTTTCTTTGCTGGCAAATCAATCATGCGCCTACCTATGTTGTTTTATGAGACATCTGAAGAAAAAAAAAGATACATTTTGAAAGCAGAATATAGCGGTTGTTACTCATTGCGTAAATGTGTGCATGTGCATTTGAACTATTCCGCAGTGTATTCTCTTCTATAGCAACTTATGGCCTTGGGGCAAGAATATTTACAACGTGTTTGAAAGCATGGAAGTTTATTTACATGCAGTAAGAGATTATTAATATGATGTTACTATTGAATAGGAGAAATATAAAGATAGGGTGCTAAAAGTGAGTCTAACTTAAGAGATTGTTTTCAGTTCCCCACATGATACATGATAGAAAAACATGGATTTTACAAAAGTTTCCTCTTTATTGGTTTGGGTAAACCTGAACAGCCAGAAAAAATACCCATTTTACAGATGATTTATGTATATAAAGAACAATAAATAGCTTCTGTTGATGAAAATAAATCAGTCATTAAATCACTGACACCCTGTGTAAAGTCTACAGTGGCATAGGAAGCACATTCGGACTCTGATTTGGTTTGAAAAAAGTCATTACTTTCTGTAGGAACTTTTTATTACTCACTGAATTCATTAACACAGGATTTTTGTTTGGTGCATATCGTAACCCATTCCTTTTTCTCTACATAATAATCAACACACATTTACAAAGATTTACAGCACTGCATTGTGGGAGATGGGAGTGCCCATCGGGATATGCTGTTGCCAGGCAACAAGAGGGAGAGATAAAGCTAGTAGTTAGTTTCTAGAATGAGACTTGGGAAGAAAGCGGGGATCGGAGGGGAGGGAGAGGAGGGTAATGTACACATGAGGTAAATCAGGGATTTCACTCAACCTTACAGACTACATTTTACAAAGGTACAGTACAGTAATGAGTGTCAATTTAAATTGCAATCATTTATTGGTCCTTTTTGTACACATTTTAGGTGTGATGTTGTAAGAGAGGCAGGGCTTTTTATAGCATTAAAACACATGTCAAACAAAATATTGCATATATAAAACTATTTAAAGTGACCACGATGTAAAAGTAAAGCACCTTTCACCACGTTTATTTTTTGGTCCTCTCAGCTCCTACATACAGAGGTGGGAGACAAGGAGATGTAATATAAATCTGTTCCTCTTTCACTGCTGGAACAGGGCTGGGATATGTGGATGGGACTGGCACTGGCAACATCCAAAACACTAGAGAATTTAGAAGGATGTGGGTGGCTGTGAGCTGCTGTTGTCATGGTGATGTGGGGGATTAAGATCAAAGTTATGTCCCACCAGTCAAAAACTTCAGGTTGTCACATACAGAAGGGGGCTATACATCCAGTCACCGTAATGTTGTCCCCCACCCCTCGTTCTCGATGTTATCCAACTCAGAAGAGTGGTCTCTCTCCTTCATTTCTCGCTCTTTTCTTTCTCTCTCCCTCCTCTCTCCCAGCTGCTGATGGAGAGACAGGTCTCTAAACATTGGGTCCTTTGATCGTTCCTGCCTCCTGTAGTCTCGGAGAGGTGTAAGCTGACGCAGCCAGACACATCGCTGCCTCGCAGAAGCCCGGGAGACCTGGCGGACCCGCCTTACCGGGGCGACCGGCCTCTCCGGCCGCTCCCTGAGGTCCTCTCTCTCCGGGCCTGCCATCGCGAGCCACACCATCAACACCAGGAGGACCTGTGGATACAAAATAAAGAAGACGAATAATAAATAAAAACTGCAGTGAACAATGCGACACAAACTAAAACAAAAAAGGATTTCAGAAGAATTCTGTGTGTAGAAGAATAAAATGGCTTTGCCCAATTTATTACCTTAATGAACCTGGTTTTGTAAATCACATTTGATGACATGCATTCTTTCAGCACCTGTACCTTTTTGAGCTCCTATAAATCAAGTCTTAAAACTGAACTCAAACTTCCTAAGCATTGGCACTTGGAGAAATAAGGATGCTTAAATATTCTAATTTTGAGAGGTCACCTTTGAGCGGTGCTGAAATAGTGAAAATGTGATACTTAAATTGTGTACAATATAATACATATATTAACACCGTATGTCTGTGTACACCAAGAAATGTGTGTTTTCCACTGCTTAAAGTAGAGTGTACTGTTGCAATCCTATTACATTCTCATTCAAGAGCATCTGTTAAGTGACTGGAGTTAATGATGCTTTTAAAATGCCTTTGAGCGGACTCTCTCGTGGTGCAAGCTTTAATGCAAAGTCCTTCAGTTTCTCATGGTCCCCTTCCCCTGCTTAATATTTGGTCAGTATCACAAACTGTTTTACATTCTAAGTAAACCTGGCAGAATTCAACTGTAGGACACCAACAGGAAACATCAGCCATTACCTTGTATCCCTGGGGGCCCTGGAGGTCCCTGATGGGGTTTACCAGGATCTCCTCTGTCTCCCTTTGCTCCTCTCTTTCCTGTAGAAAGCAGCAGCAGTAGATGAGTTCCTGTCTGCCCTGAAAGGCTGCAGTTACAAATCAGATTTACTTGATATCATTGTGTTTTGTGTTACCTTTAAGCCCTGTGTTGCCAATCTGTCCAGGGGCTCCGATGATTCCAGGAATTCCACGGGCACCAGGCAAGCCATGTGGCCCCTGGGGACCGGGTGACCCTGGTGGTCCAGGTGGCCCAGGAGGTCCCATTACACCTGCTCCACCAAGCACAGCCCTCTTGGCACTTACTGCTACTGCTGCTAGCCTCTCTGTTATAGAAAAAAGAGTGCATCATCATTTTAGTATGGAGAATTTGATTAAATTACTTTTGATGATGGGCAACTGATTGCTCAGGAGATCAAAGTAGTTTCAGGAAATAAGATAATCTAATCTCCTGTATGGACATCAAAGGTGAATATTCAGGTCTAGACGCTCACCCTGCAACATCTTCAACACCACTTCAATAATATGCTGGTCAGATGCATCACGTCCCTGGAGAGAAGAAGAACAGGCTGACTATTAAGAAAAGACAGCAGTTTCCATGGTACAGCTAAACATATTGTTTGAACATGAATCAATATGGAAACATAGGTGTTCTCTTCATTCTATGCAGACATGGGCACACATACATCAAAAAGCACCTTGTTAAAAATTACAAATACTTGCACATAAAATGTATCAAAATACAGTACAAAATACTGGTATTAGAAAATGTATTTAATGGTTCAGTGTGAACAATTTAGGGGGATCTAACTGCAGAAATGGAATATAATATAATTATGTTTTCATTAATGTATAATCACCTGAAAATAAGTTTGTGTTTTTGTTGCCTTAAAATGAGCTGTTTATATTCGAGCAAGTCCCCTTCACAGAGACCGCCATGTTGGATCTCAATGTTTCTACAGTAGCTCAGAATGCACTTCCTATTCTTATCCCTTTTTTTTGCATTTTATGGTGGTGCATTACCGTCCCCTGTTATGTTTGTACTGAGTGTGGCCCAGAGTTATTATTCCCTTAACCAAAAAGCCCAGAAAGGACAACCCAAACACCGTGTCAAGACATTTTATCTGTGTTTTCCTGTTTTTGGAGGCCACTGTAGGGCAGGGTGAAACGAGGGCTATCCTGCAGGTTGCGATCTGCAACTTCCCAGCTACATGCCACTACATCTTACACACTGAACCTTGAATCAAAATACAAGTAATGTGCATTTTGAAATTACAAAAACACATTCCAATCAAACTGAGAGCGACCATTTATGCCTGCATTGACAACCACTGAAAAAGGAATTATCTGAACTATGATGTACACCACACTTAATAGAAATAACTTTATGAAACTTCAGAGCAGCAGAGAACTGCCTTTTAGAAGACACTGTTGTTGAAATACTATATTTATAGACAGTTAAAGGTAATATCTAACATTCGTACATGCTCGTGTGTTTACATGAAGTTTGTGTTGGGCTTGGGAGGCCTTCATTCAACGTTAGCTATCAACATTTCTAAGCTAACGTTAGCTAGCGTTGCACACCGCTGCTGCTGCCTCTGCATTAAGAACTCACGAGTGAACATAAGGATTTGCGCGAGACAACCGTCCCAAGTCCACTACGTAGAAATTAGCGTACAGGCTGTTACCGTAGATGTAGTCAACCGAGACACTAGCTACCTTAGAAATGGAGTGAGCTAATGTCTACATGAAATGACCAGCTCCTAGCACAACACAAACTCCAACACAAACTCCATGTGAGCACACAAGCACATGTCACTCATATTTGCAATTATCTATATTATTGAAAGTGGTATATTAAATATAGTTTCTAATATACTGCTGAACAATCAGTGCTGTTTAATTGGACAGAGGTGCATTCAGGACATGTCACGTAATTCACTTACTTGTTTACCCAAAGACTGTGACTAGGCCGTGATTCAGTTTTACGGTTGTTTCCTTCATTTTAAACATGGAGATAAAAATGCGTCTTATTTATGAATAAAATGTATTTTAAGTATTTCAAATACAATATATTATTAGCTGACTGGTATATTATATTAGGCCTTGAAGTATTTAATAAAAAATTACACTTATTTTATTCTACTAAGAATTATTACATAAAATGAAAAAAAGTTATTAAGATTTCTAAATACATTGTCAGTGAAATCCTGCCCATCTTTGATTCCATGTATTGTAATCAGGAGTGTTTTTAGCACCTTGGAAAAACTGCTTTTAGTTTTTATGCTCCCACTAAATTGAACTTTTTACAAAGCAGAATAAAACTGAACACTCTGGTCCTGCTTTGTGAATAAAAATCCCTGGTCAATGGTATCTTTTACTTGTGTTTTATGTCACTGTTAGTCGATGTCATTGCAAATGAGGGTCAACCCTCAATGATCTTTGAGTTTAATTAAAGTAAATATAATTAGACTCACTGATGATCCCTGAATGCCTGGCATGCCTGGTACTCCTCTCTCTCCGTTAAGTCCCCTAGGACCAGGCAGTCCTGGTGGTCCCTGATCTCCTGGTTTACCTGGGTCTCCAGTCGGGCCGTTGTGTCCAGGGTCACCCCTCACTCCTTGCTGCAAAGAACAAGGTCAAAGAGGATGATTACATTTGTCAAAGAAAGTGAAAAATGAAAATAGTTAATAGCAGGAAAAAATAATGACTGGAGATGTAATAAAGAAAGGACGAATAATAGCCATTAGATCATGATGCTCACCTGTCCTTTGGGCCCAGGCTCACCAGACAAACCCTGTCACAGCAAAGACAGACTGTCATTTCCACAACACTTCCATCGATCATTTTTGTATCAGAGAAACTCATTGAGTAATTATCCTGCCTGAGTATTGTAAATCAATGTCTGGAAACGTTGCTTCAAAGAGCCAATGTGCATCATTGTTTCCCTGTCATGTAAATAGCTCATTTGCCATCTGGACTATTATCAGGATTTGCATGCAAATTCAAAAACAGACTTCCTCTTCCATTTAACTTTGTGGACACAGTGGTGAGAACTTTTTTTTCTTCTTCATACCACTGTCTTTGATGCCTTTGGAAGCAAATGCTTATACCTCCATTTCTTAATCCTGAAACTTTTAGTGTTTTGAAGATTCCTACGCCTTTTTGGCTCTCTCTAACAAGAAACTGTAAAGCTTTAAGTTGTGCAATAATTATTTTACCTTTTCACCTTTCTCACCCGCCAATCCCTCAACACCAGGGTCACCCTAAGAGCAACAGAGAGAAGAAGATATAGAGGACAAGTATGAAGGATGACTATATAGAGTATGTGCCAAATGGTGTTTGAGATACATTTAAAAGAGTAAAATTGCTACTCACAACATCTCCCTTTGCTCCAACTTTTCCTTGGAAGCCCTGGAAAGAGAGATAATTTGAGTGAGTACATGTCAATGTGGTTAAATCTAGATGATAAAATCTTTAAATAAAAAAAAGCTCAGAACAAAATATTGATTCAAGCCTGTGACACCAAAAACCCCAAAGTAAGAAAGATGTCTTCTTCTGTCTTAAACAATGAAGAAGAGGTTGCTTAGATTTTCATTTGTATTGCTTATTTATATTACTTGCCTCATTCAGTGATTTACTGTAGATTCTATGACTTTTATTCATGGGTAAACACTGCCCCCAATGGGTAAGTCTGTGTAACTAAATCATTATGAAGTATAGATAATGGTGCGCATGATGCAAAGGTCTATCTATCTATTTGATCTATTTTTGTTCACACACAGACCTTGTCTCCCTTGGTTCCACTTAGGCCCTGGGCTCCTGGAACACCAATGGGTCCTCTTTCTCCTTTGCCTCCCTGTTAGGGAGACGTTACAAATAGTGTTGGAAAGTACAGGTTGGAATATGTTCGTAAAGATGCAGAAATGTAAAAAGTCAACTCACAGGCTTGCCAACTGCTCCTTGAGGTCCGACTGGTCCCCGCTGTCCTCTGTCACCCTGTATAAGTCATATGAGGTGAGTATGTCTGGTTCAAAGTTCTATACTTTGTAGTATAAGAATAATAATAATAATTTTAAAAAATGTAATGTTTTTTTTGTTTTTTTTTTACCTTGGGTCCAGGAACTCCTTCCATACCAGCCTCACCAGGAAGACCAGGCTCACCCTGAGATAATGCACAATTATCCATCCAACCAATGACAATATAAAAACTCAATTGTAATGACTTCAAATGTCCATATTTTGTATGTTACCATAGGTCCGGGGGCACCTTGCATGCCAACATGACCCCTAGGTCCAGGCTCTCCCTAACAAGGGAAGAGAGATTATAAGAGGAAGGTATACACAAGATGAAAACAATGCTTTAAACCCTCAGCCCACATACCAGAGGTATTATAGTAAATGAAAACTAAGATTCAAATAAAAACTAGCAAAGAAAAAAAATACTCATTTACTGAAATAACAATAAAAATGTAATCAAAAACACACAGACCAAATAAAAACAATGATGAACAATGCATCAGGAAGTACAACAAAACAGAATTTCAGGTAAAATCAGCCTCTTTTTCACTTTAGCCTATTTAACATTTCACTTTTGATTTAGCATCGAGAACTAATTACAGAGCTCTGCTGTGGGTTGAGAAATGTTAATGGCTTTGCACAATATGGGACCAATGGCTTTATAAATCACATCTGATGTAGGCTAATACATTCTTTCATCCTGCATTTTTCAGCCTCTATATATCAAGGCCTTCCACATATGACCTGAAAAACTAAAACTAACACCAAAACTAACTACAAACAAAAACTAAACTAAAATTAGCCAGTTCCTCCAAGTGAAAATGAAATTAAAACTAAGTATGCACTTGTCAAACTAACTAAAAGTAAACTGAAAACAAAAACTAATTCTAAACTATGTTACTATTCAAAAGTATAATACATGATTTGGCTACACACAAATACACAAATGCAGTGATTCATTCCAACTTTTTATTGGGCTGCGTAACCTGCTTTTGTCATCCAGGACCTACATGAATATCTTTTAAAGTATTTTAGTATTATAAAGAGTTTTGATTATGCAGTGGGTGTGATTTTGGTAAATTTAGCATATCTAATTTTGACGTCCTCACAACCTCAGAGCAGACAAAGCCTTGCACACCCCTGGAGGCGTTGCCCAGACAACCATGGTTTTAAAATGTAGTAAATGTTAATATGCAATGCCTACCTTAGCTCCAGGTCCACCTTTTGCTCCTGGACTGCCAGGCAATCCCTAAAGAAACAATAAAGACTGGAATTAATGCAAATGTCAAGTTACATTTGTATCTAAGGCATGTGTCATACCCCTTTCTATGTTTTTCAGTCCTTTACCATATACTCTCCGATAAAAGCAAAAATGGCAGAAAAAAAAATCCACAATCCTTTGAAAAAAAAAAGTATCTGTATCTTTATTTTGCCTGTATGAAGAATACATTTTATTTTGTATATTTTTTCAGTTACAGGCAATGTGCCTGAAAGTGTCAGTGCTATTAAATATATGAGTATATTAGTATGTTGGTGCCAGCAGTGGGTGGTAATATTGCTGATGCCTAATGCAATAATAATAATGAAAATAGGCAGAGTTGCAGTGTTAGCTATTGCCGTAGAGCTTGCAGCAGGCTTTGCTTCCCTGCAGTAATTTTGTGTGTGTGTGTGACTGTACATCACAGAAAGGCATAAAGCAGGCTAAGTTATGGTGTTTGAGTTTGCAGCAGTGTTAGTGTCACTGCGGTGACCATACAGCAAAGTGT
The DNA here is from genome assembly GCA_037367275.1 of Coranthus polyacanthus. NCBI lineage: Eukaryota > Metazoa > Chordata > Actinopteri > Kurtiformes > Apogonidae > Coranthus > Coranthus polyacanthus. Next base: position 11,265,848 of record JAPQRN010000003.1, read on the forward strand.
GCATCTCATGCTCCATTACCCTTTAGTCAGAAAGACACACACACAAATATACACACACTCAGCAGACATGCGTACACCCCACTGGTCTGATTGTGATAAATCGCTGGTGGTGGGAGGGAGAATGCTATTTCAAGGTGGTTTAAATTCTAAAACAGCCCAGGTGAGAGGGTTACTGTTAACCTGGACGAGTGCCCAGAAGAGAAAACATACTAATATTTAGAGGCTGCTACAAGCTTGACTGCTATTGTTTTGTTTTGTTTTTCTGGGAAAAAGGTGTTCTGAGTGACACATATCTTTAGTGGCACCGCTGAACAAGCCTCAGATAAACACATTCCCCCTACTATATTAAAGGATCACTCACTGCTGCTCCCTGAGGACCAGGAGGACCAGGCATCCCAGCCTGGCCGGGGGCGCCCTGCAGACAACAAGAACAGAAGAAAGAAAAATTGCCACCTTTTTACTCAGAGGTTGAAATTACTGATCATTATCACGGCTGGCAACCTCTTACCTTGATTCCAGGAATACCAGGTGTGCCATCTTTCCCGTCAATACCCGGCAGACCCTGAAAAAGCAGGCAGATGAGCCAGTGGAGATCATTTGGCACAGACTCTCTGAACATCATCGTGGCTGTGCAGTGCATCAACAAAAGCGTGTTCACTCACATTTTCTCCTTTTTTGCCAACTGCACCCTGTGGGCCCTGGATACCTCGGCTACCCTGCAGAAGATAACCAAATCCATCAGTCAGTGTATTCTCAGTGCACTGGGATCACTGTCCCCATTCAGCTTCTGAGTGGGAGGGTTACTTGCATGATTACTTTGACAGTCAGCCGAAAGGAAAAAACACTAAGGACCTTTTCACACCTGAAAGTCCAAACCAAGGTATGTCTTTGTTACATTGTACATATTTGATCCAGTTAATTTTTGGTTTCATATTTCAATTTTGCAAGTGCGAGCGCACTAAAGACCTTCATATGACATAATACGTCTTGTAACTATCACTTCCACCTGCAGTTCCCCTATACTTGACATTCATTGGTTTGGACAAAACAGAACTAATGAACAAATTAATTTCACCGCCACTATACTATTATTATTATTATTATCCTCTCATACATACCATTTTCCATTTCCAAATTCCATACTTTGTGAGACTTCTCTTAGATTTTTCAGGCCATATTTGACATCTGAGTAACAACAGCTAAATGTTTATTATGTAAATAATAATTTTGGGCCAAAAGCGTCCTGACTCTGGGTGCAGATGATGTTCTGACAAGACAACAGCTTTTTTTTTCTTTCCCTTGAATATGGCTCACAATTGCTGCCTCCTCCCTGTTGGAGATGCCAAATGAAGTTTTCATCTAGTTTTTTTCCTTTTCTAATTTAGAATCCTTAGACAACCAGGCTTTACATGTTTGATTGTCAAGCCATCCCTCAGAAAACTTGCATTTGTGGCCATTCAATCCACACTCCTACACAATGTTGGATGACAGAGGCAGCTCTGCGTAGGAGTGAGCGTTCAATCGCGTGCCATACTTCTCGCCTTGTTTTGGACGACATCAAGGTTGCTCCGGCCCGCTCTCTCTCGCACAGTAATGAACGTTTTAGCTGTGCTGGCTGCCTGCCCCATACGCCATGAAAAACACCCGCACTAGAAATTGTGAATTTCACTGAAAATCCAAATAAGGGTAATAATACCATATTTTCTTTGTTCTGTACTTATCCTGACCTAGAAGTGACTCAATTTGAATTCCATAGTTTTAAATATTGTGAAGGAAACCTGAAAAATACATTCAGCATTTTTATGTTCACTTTTTATTACTTTCATCAGGCCATATTTCTATTAAATCTTAATTTCCCAGCGTACTACCATGTGTTAATTTTTCTTCTTGCACTTTCTTTTGTTTAACAGCTTACGATAGCCTACTATAACTTCCTGTAATTGGTCTGAAAGTCCAAACCATCCATAAAAAGTTTTCAGACTAGAAACAAACAAATCCGTGGCCCCTTGTTGTCAGACACCAGGGGTTCAGATGTTTAGTCTGGACTGTGATCCAGTTTCACAGACTGCAATTTTTGTT
>JAPQRN010000003.1:11285110-11318413 GCA_037367275.1 Coranthus polyacanthus
TGGGGGGTGGGGGGGTAAAGGTGGGGAGGGAACAGGACAGAGAGAGAGGTGTAATCCTGCCCCACAGCCGGCCCCTGAAAGCAAAAAAACCCTGTGTGTGCAGGCGGAACACACACACATCTATATATAGACACACACACAGTATCTCAAAACACCTGAGGTTTTTGCCTTTGATTTCATGAATATGCAATTTCACAATGGATTATATAAAAACACTGCATTATGTAATGACGCGGACATTTTGGAATAATTGATAGCCCGATTTTATGATGGAATGCATTTCCCTGCGTTTCGTAACATATTGTTACATATTGAGGCGGTTATTGTACAGGGCGTCCCCAAAAAAATGGGTCACTCAAGTTTTTTTCAAATATTAAGAAAACACAGGGCAGGAAATTAAGTAACATGCATGATTTAGAAGGTGTGTATCATAGTTGTCACCTAGTGTGTATCATAGTTGTCAAAATGTGAACCCCGCTCCTTCGCAACTGCACAAAAGTGAAATATTGAGTTTTATTTTAATGTTGGTCACATCGTGATGAAGAGCAACACACAGTGTTTAACAGGCAAACAAAAGACGCTCATTCAACTGTAACGTCACCTTTCATTTGACTGTAACTACAATTAGAAATAACCCTGATTTCTTGGTCAACCTGCCTGTCCTGGTCTGCCCCGGGGTCTCCACCCAGTTGGACATGCCTGAAACACCTCACCACGGACGCGTAGAGGAGGCATCCTGACCAGATGAATCACCTCAGCTGGCTCCTCTCGATGTGGAGGAGCAGCGGCTCGACTCTGAGCTCCTCACCCTGTCTCTAAGGGAGAGCCCAGCCTCCGTGCCGAGGAAACTCATTAATGCCACTTTCTCTTTCGGTCACGACCCACAGCTCTTGACCATAGGTGAGGGTAGGAATGTTGATCGAACAGTAAATTGAGAAAAGGGGGACCAGAGGGTTTATTTTCAGTCCCTGCCCAAAAAAAAAATAGGAATGTTCAGGTTGAAGGGTCTTTTGTTTGCATCAGTGTCTGCTGCTCTTAACCCTTTCATGCAAGGTGTCCACTACAGCGGACAGTTGGTATCTATGTATGTTTTACTTGTTTAGGAATAATCAAGCAAAAATCTGTTTTTTTTTTAAATAAGTCATGCATGAAAGGGTTAACAAATACTTTTATACTTAATTAAAAATGTATTTAAGAGAAATTGGAAATAGTAATTGGAGTATCACTAGTGGTGCTTCATGGTTCAAGGGTTCATATTTTGATGCCCCCTTCTTTACAGAAGAGACTGAAAGATCCACTTTTTTATAGGAAACACCTGAGATGCATAACTTCTTTACCATGCAAGTTTCTATCATTTATTTTCTCTGCGGTCTTGTTGACATTTTTAAAAAAATGGGGTGTTCCTTTTTTCTAAGACGTCCTGTAAGATACAAGAGTTGCACTTTACAACTGGGCTTTTAAAAGCACAAATGAGTTTTTCAAGGTCGGCATTTGACATGAAGTGAAGAATATGTTAAAAAGGCGATCTGATTACTCTTTTTTTTCTAAGATCAGAATCAACTATAACTGTGGTCTAACTTAATTGTTAAAAATATAACACGCATATATAAATAGAACAAAAACAGACACAGTGCAGATGAAGACACCCAGTTTGGTTGGTTATTACATAATGCACCTTGGGTCTTGCTTGATCACACATTGTAATAATAGTATAGTGTTTATTTTCATAGGGATTTCTGTTAGAAATCCTTTTCATTTCATTTATTTCAAATTGTAATATGCATGGGGACATTAGAACAGTTCAACGGACATCTCAACAACAAATCACAACTTTTTAAGAAATAAAATCAATGAAGTCAACTCAGTCTTGCCACTTCGTCCTTGCTCAGGATGCTCAGAAGTCACTGAATAAAAGTTGTGTTTTGAAAGAGTTAAAATGACATGTGCATGTATGAAAGTTAAGATCCTCATATTGAAGCAACAATTGGACAATTAACAAGAGAAACATAATATTTGCAAACAATTGATCGCTTGTTTCCCTAGTGGACAAAAAAAAAAATGTGAAAACATTCCCGCTATTTTGAACAGGAGGTCCATGTGCTCTGTTAGCCACATGCTCACAAGTGTGTCAACGCTAGAAAGTCCAAGACGTCATCTTGACACTACAGTAGGATTCAAATAGATTGCACGAATAGTGATTTTTCCTAAAGGACTCAAACTCATGTCCCCCACAGTGGACAAAAATGAATATTGAATTTTTATCATTAAAAAAAAAAATCAACTCTTGCATTTCGTAACGATTCAAAACAAAATGCTGGAAGATTATTACACATGTTCAAAGTATGTAATACAAAATGTGGTGATATTAAAATTAAAATGGACATTTAACTGAATACTGATTACGTATTGTAGAGTTATTACACTGTGTTTTTTTTTTTTTTGTTGTTACATGCACGCTACTGTCACTTTAAAAAAAAAAAAAGTGAGTAGCTGTTCAGTAATCAAGCTCCTTCAACAGCTGTCGAAGTCGGAGATGAATAAAACATGTTCATGAGGCAAACACCTTATCGCAGGACTGTGAATGACAGAATGTCAGACCGTGCCCTGCTTCTGCCTCTTTCAGCAAATGTGTCACTGTGTTTATTTTTCTCACCTTAAGGCTATCATTTGCACAGCGGTGTAAATATCTCCAAACATTTCCCATGTGAGTGTTTTACGGCAGAGTTGACTTTAAAGCTTCTTGGAAAATGTGAAACCGGTGGGATTTGATCAGTGGGACGAGGACACGCCGTCCACTTTGTCAATAAATGGGAAAATTAGATGTGTTGTTTACTGTAGATATATTGTACTGGGGAGATGGCACTGGATGATCAATACTGCACCATCTATGCTTTCATGTTTCATGCAAACTCTGTACACTTACTGACATCTAGTGGCCATTTAACAAAGAGCAGGTTAGTTCCCACAGTAATCAACCGGGGCCTGTTGAAGTTGAATAAACAAAACTCAGGGAAATGTGAAAAATGACCTTATACTGACCCCTGTTGTACAGAAAATACATTACAGCACCTAAAGCAACTACTCGTGCGTCCACCAGATGGCAGCAAATACACACTAACGCAACTGTCTGCAGAGAAACTTGGTTGCTATGGAGACCTGCTCTGCAACAATTGGGGGATTACACAATTGTTCTCAGGAATGATGAAGACAGTGCTGAGAGGAAGTGAATTTATTAGTAAATTGAGATTTATTGCACACAACAGGGAATCTCAACAAACTCTCTATAAACAACGAATTAGGAAGCCAGCTCAGTGATGGCCTTACTGCATTTATCATACTCTAACTCTGAATTGTTATTATCTTTTTCATAGTTTGACCAAAGGAATTAAATATTGTCTGTTGCCTGTTGAATGCTCGTCCTGTAATACTTTTACAAACCTAAGAGGGGTTACAGTCATGGACACATTAATTAAAATGAAATACGCAGTGTATCTCCGAGGCTGTTTTATACTTTTTTTTTATATGTTTTGGCTGTTTATTTAGAGCAACTTCAGCATTGGTTTTCATAGGCAGGAGTGTTCGACCTAACAGCTGTACAATGTGAATGTAGTGCAAGAATGTACGAAAGTATTTAAAACATGTTATACCCAGATGCTGTAGAGAGATAAGTGCCGATTTATCCGTATTTATTCTTTAAAAAATCAGGAAATTTGTATTTAAAGTGTTATTTTTTAACTAGTTTACCATCTTGTCTCAAGCAGGCTCTTAATGTAAATGTATTTTTTTTTTAAAGTGCTGTTTTTAACAAGCACGCATTGACAATAGTCTTCTAATTCATTATGCTCCAGTGAACTGTGAAGTGTTTGCCTCATTGCCACTTCTCCTAAAAGTATGTTTCAAAAGTGGCACTGTCAGCAAAGTCCTGCAAATCCAAATGACAAAATAGCTTTTTCTTGTAATCCGAGTGAGTCACCACCTTTAAGCAGTTGAAAATTACAACATCTAGGAAGGCCAAAGCGTAGATTGATTAACCCCTTCATGGAGTGGTAAGTAAGTGACAAACTACAGGAAACTGTTGATGTATGACTTATGTGGGTGTTATTGTGGTTCCTTTTGAAATCAAGCTGTGATGGCAGTGTTTACACTAATCACAATTAGATTACAGTAACTAAATATATACGGTCACATTCCTGCTTTATTTCCTATGTAATTTGTTTGTCGATATACGTGTGTGTGTTTGCACTGGAATAGTGGACAGTGATGTAACGTAGGCATTTAATAAGTTAGTTATTTTTGACTAGCAGGTTGCACTGTAGGAACTAAAACTGATGTTACTGTATGTTGACACTAAACTGCTTTTTTCACAGTCTGCGTGTAAATGCTCTTCTGACGTGTGAAAATCTGCCACTGCGCGCCAGTTTTCTTGTCTTTTTTCTTTTTTTTTTACATCGACATCTCACACACAAAGGGTGCGAGCGCATCAAATTTCAGAAAATTGAGAGATCAAATGCATGGAAATGTATCTGCATCCAAAAAAACCCTGCTATATGTGGATCTTCTCACGGGTAAAAAAAAAAAAAAAAAAAAAAAAAAAAAAGGAAAAATTGAAAGGAATCATCAGTCAGTTGTTGTCTTTCTCATTACAAAACGGTTCCCCAGCCTCCGCAAACTTCGAAAACAGACAAAGAAAACATTGGCCTCTCCCCATTCTCTCAGTCAGAATGTGTCTATCTCTGTGCAACTCGCTCCCTGCTCATGTTTAAATTCTCAGAGGAATGAGGCTTTTTTTTTTTTTCTTAATGCAAGCAATCACATCGTGTTTCACAAGTGGATAGCATACTTATCATAGCGCAATAAAGAATGCATGAGGCAACATGCCACCCAAGTTTACCCAATAAGTGATCGCACATCCTGCCCTCAATTACCCTGCTAGCTATTGTCTGAGCTGTCCAGACGATAAATACACAACACAGAACAGAGAAAGCAACACACGCATGCTTATGCATTTATGCAGCGCTTAATTGAAATATTATGAGTGACCAGGGAGGCTTTAGTTCTGCGCTGGTATTCAGCTCTCTGCTCCCATTTTTCCTGAGAAAGATCTGTTTCACACAGACAGGCCGTGTCCGTTCCCGTTCAAATAAGACGCCAGAGGAAAAAGGAGGAATGGAAGTCATCATTAAAGTCTGACACAAAGACAGGAAGACATATACACACATATGCAGTACAAACACACACACCCCCAACTGTATGATGATGACAGACAGGGTAAATATTATTCTTGAGTGCAGGTGTGAGGAGTAGCAGCAAAGTGATAACACAGGAGGTCATTAACTACCCAGCAGGATTGGAGGCCGACCCTGAAGCCCGTACCGTGTCAAGCCTTTCATTGAGAAGCCATAGTTTACAGTCAGACTGGAGGGAGGAGAGGTACTCACTGACAGGATGATGATATACAGGCAGAGGATATTAGTCTGTCTGGTGTGAAACATATTCATTGGGGTGTGATTCTCTGTGTGAAAACCTCTCTAGTCAGTCTGAGGTTAAAGATTCTTTGATGTGCAAAATTATTGGGGAATCCAGCTGATGCTATGTGATCAAGTGGTCAAAATGAAGCCAAGGGCGTGGCTGCTGAAACCTGCAGTTTCCTTGAATGTCCACTTGAGGCTGACTTCAAAAGTGAGTCAATCCCCATTGACCCTCATGTTAGAATTTACAGCAGCTATCCCTCTGGCTGCAATAAACAGGTTATGTGTGTGGACTGTTCAAGCCGCATATTTCCTGAACATTCTGACATTAAAATGACATTTTTAAGATGCACAGATCAGGAGAAAATGGACTTGGTTTGAGGCCTGTCTCTGTCTCAGCAACAAACTCCCGCGAGATCTCGCAACGCAAATCTCGTCTGCAGGGGGTAAAAATGAGTGGGAAAATAAAACTGGTGATAATTATGATACAATAATGCTAGTTACCTGTAAAAAACATGATATTAATTAATTATTATTTAACATACTTTCATATATCTACAGGATGCTCTCAACCCTTCTGACCACGCCCATTTAGGAGACAGGAAGTGAACAGTTTCATATCATTGGCGAAGCCTCCGCTGCACCATCTTTGTAAATACGTAGAGGATCTTTGGTGTAAGTGAGCAGTAGCATTAGCTTGGCGAGATTCACCCTCCCCAGCTCCACCCTCTTGTCCAAATATGGTCACTTCTGTTTCCAAAAACCAGTAGGTGATGTCATGGCTCTACACAATACCGGATCTATTGATATAAACATAGTTTTGTAAATCATATTTGATGTCATGCATTTTTCGGCTTTTATAAATCAAGGCTTTGCTCATAATACCTGAAAAAACTAAATAAAAATGAAACTAAAACTAGTCAATTCCTCAAAAAGAAAAAATTATGGACACTTAAAAGCAATGAAGACTACCCTAAAATGAAAGAATAAACTGAAAGACTAAATGAAACTGAATGATGTACATGCCTTTGGACTTGTTTCCTTTATATTCTTGTTTCCTCTTTTTTTTTTTTTTGTCATTGATTTTCACAGTTTAAGGCTCAAATACATCTCAGCACGTCCGACTGTAAAGCCACGTTTGAAGCAACTCTCCTCAAGTGCTTTTACAGAGTGCAGTGTCAGCCATTTACTGAGTCTGCTACCTGAGTTGAACCTGATGTAGTGGCGAGACGCAGCTGTACGGTGAGAACTGGCCCAGAGTCACCGGCTGACAAAGCGATGACTGCTGCGGAGATTAAAAAAACACATCGCTTAGCAGCCGCTGACCCCAGTCTGCGCTATAGGTGACGTGTTTCTAAGCAACACAGAAATCGCACGTTAGACCGAAGCCCAGAGCTGTGTTCCACCAAAGAGATAAGGGAGGAACAGGATCAAAGACGGTCTCATGCAGCAGATTGTTATTACTTCTTTAATCTGTTTGCATTGGCTTTCACGCACAAATATTTCATGTTATGACATTATTATGGTAGCTAGATATGGTAGTTGTATCCTCCTCAAGTTTTCCCAGCCTGACCTGAATGTGATTTACGTTTTCGGCCGATGAAATGCTGTTTTCAGCATTCTTAATTGGTGGAGTATATTGGCCTGTGGAAGTGTTCTGGCATGAAGCTGTGCTCTTTAAATCCTCTTTGAGCCCTTGGTGTGATATTTCCAAATTTCAAACATCATAAATAACAAACAGCAACTCGAAGCTATCACAGTAGATGTGTTGCAGATGTAAAATAGAAATGAGGAGATTATGGATAAGTAACGCTTTTAGGCTTTTTAGGGATTACGCTGCAGCATGTGTTACATCTTTTTGAGCCGGTGTGACATCAACAAAGTTACTCTTTTGAAAATATGTCTTATTATACAACTATAATGCTGTTGTTTTCTATGGCTCATGAATTAAAAGGTGAAGCGTATGGAGCATTTCTTGTGCCTTAGAAGTATATAAGAAACTCTAAGAAACCTCAGCTCCCTTTTGCCTGGGTCTAGGATAACAGAGCACTAACCACCCCGCTGTTTGCCGTCTACGCCATTTCCTATAACCCAGCCAAGAACAAGTCAGGAGGATACCAGTTGGGGGTGTTTTGGACCTGCAGTACCCTCCTCCTGACAAAAAGAAAATAAGTGAAAAATGTTGTGTTAGGCTGACAACCGTGAAGCACAGAAACTGTCATTGCACTGATGGAATGCAAAATAAATGGAAATAAATCCACAATGCACTGCAAGCCCATATTGTCTCCAAAAATCCTGCAGCCAAAATGAGCCAAGACAACCGAACAATGGTTATATACAACCCGACTCTGTGCCCCCTGGATGATCCAAAAGAATGACTTAAAGGACACCGGGATTCAGCTGCATCTGCTCAGTCTCAAACATAAGGGAAACAGAACTTTTCATTGTCCGCGCTGGATGTTATCATACAAATCGGCCGTTTCTCTATGATCTTTAAATGCATTCATTTTCATTTTCAGGATCTATCTAAATTATGTAATGAAAAAGTGAAGTGGTGCCGTGACATAAGAGGAGGCAGGACCATTTCATGCAGGTTTTGCCGTAATCAAGTTCATTTCCTGCGTTTAGGCTTTGAGGAGGTCGTCATACATTAAGCTGACATGTTTTCAAACGGGCACATTACACTTGTCGTTCCATTTTTCTCCCATTTTCTCATATACACACAAATCATTACTTCGCACATTCAGGCACAGACATAAATGCAGCAACTGCGTACATCCATAAACCAAAAACAATGTGTAACGCGTCCTCATCGACTGAATCCCCCAGTTCAGATTTTGTCAATTTTCCACAGTGAGTTAAGACATAAAATAGAGTTTCTTCATCTCAGTTATAATATGGTTGTTAAATAGCAAATGCGTCTCATAATTACTGTTTGACATCTGGATGATATGCACAAATGCATAGTTAACAATCTCACATTTAAACTCCTAAAAGCAGCTACAGAATAATTAAACAATGTACCTGCTGTGGCATTCTGTTACTGAAATGAATTAAGCAAAGATTACAGCGTGTGATTCATTTTCACAAGCAGTAGGCACAAGCTCTTATCCATATTGTATAGCACGCATCCCCCTTTTTTCATGCGCGTTCCTAAGTACAGATTAGTTCAAGATGGTTCAGGTAATCGCTCAGTTGCACCAGTGAACAATTCTTCACAACAGAAATATGTCCAACTGGCTCTCTCTCTCCCTAAGCCTACACTGATAGACATAACCTTACATTACCTATAAAGATGGAAATAACAGCACACAAACATAACAGCTGCCAAGAAAATCTACGTATTTGCATAGCAGGGATGCTGCTGGAGCCTTAAAGACTTAAAAACACAAATATGAAGAATACGAAAGCTAGAGCTATAGCCACAGCTTTGCTACAAGAAGCAGAGATTCTCTTAAGTTTTGTTTTTACGTACTAAGTTATACGTAGTGTCGAAGTACGTGGATTTGTTCAGTTATTGTTGTTGTTTTGGACTTTTGGACTTTGGTCATTACCAGTTTTTACGTAAAACTAAGCTAAACTACACTTGGAAATGGAATTATTCGACCTAATTCTCACCGAGAAAATAATAATCTTATTTCCCAAAATGACAAACAACACCATAAACACTGATGAAGTGGATTTTGACTGGGATATTGAATTAAATAAAAGCAGAAAATGAGAAAAATAGCTTTTTTTTTTTCTCCAAACGCTTGACAGATGCCAGACCCACAGAAGTCCTGAATTTGGCAGAACTTGTTTTATAATGTGAATGCGTGTTACACTTGGCTGTATCTCAATTAAAGAACACTGAAAGTGTCAGCATAGTTTTCTTTATGTAATGATTTATACTGGGCTCTGTTTTTGTTATCTGTCTGAAACCAATAGGAAAAGATCAAATTAACTGCCTACGTTGTCTTAGAAATGTAAGTAGAGGCTGCCAATGGCCCACACTCTCTTTCAAGCCAGAATAAAGACAGAAGGTTCTGGTTTAGTCATCTGCGCCAGCTACAACTACACTATGCTCAGTCCAACTAATAAATTAGAAATCATTACTTTGTATTGTATGATATAAAGCACAGCTGACAAATAGGACACAGTTGGAAATCATCACACTCAAATATAAAACATTATGTATTAACTTGAGACAATCTATATCCACACACCACACCTGGTTAAACACATTCAGTGAGTTGCCTCAGATCTTATGCTGCCTTTGTCTGGCATTTAATTTTTAAGGAGATGCATTAAAACTGGGCAATAACACACATGCACAAGCAAGCAAATATTTGGTCTTTGAGTAACTCCAGATGCTACACGGCCCGCTTTATAGCAAGTTAATGCTTAAATTATGATGCCGACTCTTCCTGGGGTTTATGGCAATGAGAGTTATTTACTGTAATTTTGAAAAGAAAAAGTGTTTGACGTTTGTTCGTAGGTGCACAGAGAGCAACACATTGAGTCAAGATAAGCATACAGCATATGCGCTTTGCTGCATCTTCTCTGTTTTTCGTCTCTCTCTCGTCACAGGTTTCTGTAAAACAGACCAGCTGTAACATTTGCACCATTTCCTCCTCTACTCGTCCGGTTTCTACTGTGGAGAATTCTCGTCCCATCCCTCTGGCTAAGACTTGTCGGTTTCAAACTTTAACCCCAACCTATGGCTTTGCGTCGTCTCGTCTTTCAAGCAGCCTCATCTCGTCCTCCTTTGGACTCAGTGAACTCTTTCTCTTTCCGTCCCTACTTGTCTTCATTTGCGTTATCTCTGGCCCCTCCCCTTTTTCTGTCTCCCGTCCAGCTTCATCCATCTCTTTATCTTCCACTCTTTCACTCCTCGTCGTTCCTCCCTCTTCGGCCAATAACACGCAACCTTCAGTGCTTTTGCATTGTGCATTTGTCAGTGACACTTTGGACAGCGTTAACATACCTTTTCCTCTCACACTACAGATTGATTGAAACCCTCTGTTGCTAGTGGTCCATATCGATGACAACATTTTACTTGCACTTCTATCATCAATACTTCTTTTATATAAAGGCTTGGGTGGCCTGGCATGCACTAGACTGAATGATAAAGTACTGACCAGGCTAGTGGATTGTTTCCTGTGATGCTGTTGATTTGAACATCATGCTGCGCTGTATAGTAGGTGTTTAATAAAAGTTGTACAACAAAGTTAAAAGAGTCAGATATGAGATAGCTGGCATACAAATGCAGTTTCCATAGCAGGTAAACAAACACAAAAGTATGAGATGTATTTTTTTTTTTCTTTCTTTAAGGAAGGAAATTGCAAGGTCTAGCCCTTATCTATCAAGTATGTTTGGAAGTAATAGCTTTGTAAAAGAAAAATCTGTATTCGCAGCAAGAATTTCATTTTGTTCCTGATCTTACAAATGGAGCAAGAGCGAGAATGAGAATAGCTTTATGTAATCAATATGCAAATCAATATTCATTTAATCAGCACTGATAAATGACAAGTAACATGTTTGATAGAGGGCCAGGGACAATTTCATGGCACAAGTCAGTCTAAATGAGCCTGCATTATTGGACACTTTAATGTGCGTAATTGTGTGTTTCACCACATGTCTGCAGGTCAGTCTTTCTATTTATGATACGGAATACGAACTAACCATTCGTGTGTCCAAGTCTTAAACAGCCCAATCTTGTGTTTTAATGCTGTTTGAATCCCAACCTGATGCCAAGGACATTTTTTTTTTCCAGAGCAACCACTACAGCAAGGGACCATGCGATGAGAAAATGAGTAAAAACAAACACACACACAAACACAGAAACGATCACTGGCCATTTTTGCACTCAGAGTAGTTATCAGTTTTGGAGAGATCTCAGCCCTCCCTCGTCACCATCAATCTGTCTAAATGACCCCTTTCTTTCTCCTCTCTTTTCACCACTGCCCTTGCTCGCCATTTTATCCACACATTTTATCTCCCTCCGGGTCGTATCACCATCTCCCTTTCTCTTTAATCCCTCCATTTACAAGCACCTATCTGCATGCTTATTCCCTGCCATGTTCTTTACTGTTTTAGGGTTTTCTGTCTATTTGTTCCACGTCGCAGACTTTCCACCTCATTCATGTGCATGTTTTCCTGCCTCTCTTCATCGTCCCCCCACCTTGATGAAACTGCTCCATGACTAAGCGAGCCTGCTGTGATGGATAGCCTGATGGGAACGAATGAAGCATTAAAACCATAATTCACAAGGACATAATGTTCAGAACATTTTGACCGAGATTCACTTGCGATGTGTGCAGGTCCAATTGCAAGATTGTCTATGTTTATGCACACCTCTACTGGATGGAATTGATTTGATACTATTAGATATTGAATATACTATTTATTTGTCCTAATTTGTGATAGTTACTCTGTAAACCATACTGTGTCAGAGGGAGCACAGCTGTAAATGCTCTGTCTCAGTTAGACAGGATTCCCCATCCGCGTTTCATTACAAGCAGATACATAAATAATAAAGCGTGAAATCTGTTTTATTTTTGTCTGTTTTGCAGGCTGCACATGTTTCATTAACTAGTCTATATTTTGTACTTTTAGACAAATGTTTTGTGGCATATAGCCAAAACTAGCCTCAGTTTAACATGGTTTTCTGTATCTTTTCCTTTCCTTTTTTAGCCTTCTATAATGTGAAATGAAACATAAGAATACTGCTAACTACCTTAATGGATTAGTCATGATAGATCCACCTCTGCTTTTGATTTCATGGTTCATGCAGTTTGGTTAAAGTATGTTTGAATGATATACATTACATATTTGTAGCTAATATTTATTTAAATCAAAGAATGTAAAATACAAGGGGTTGAACATTGCCTAAAGATTCAATTCAGTTTAATTTTTTATGAGCCCAATATCACAAATCAAAGGGCTTTACATTCTGTAAAATATACAACACCCTCTGTCCTTTGACCCTTGGTTCGAGTTGGGCACCCCCCCCCCCCACAAAAAAAACAAAAAAAAACCCTCTGGTAGGAAACTTCAGGAAGAGCCACAGTGGAGGGATACCTTTTCCAGGTGTTGTGTGCACAGAAATATGGCTAAACAATGATTATAGTCCAGTCTGTAGTCTATAGTCTATAGTCTATATATATATGTCGAGATTTACTAACCATTGCAAATTAATGTAAGGCTGCAATCCAGAAAAGGCACCAAAGGGATCAGCTATTTCTGTCAGTGATCGACCAACAATGGGAAAAATTCTAAATGCAGATACAGCCAGTTCATTTCAGTAACGACCAACGGCATCTACAAAGAGCAGCGCAGACTAGCACACCGCCACGCTGCACGTAGACACGCCTGATGAAGGTGTGTGTGTGTGTGTGTGGGGGGGGCAACACAGGTGAAAATATGCACTGTTTTGTCGATTTGCTCGGTTAATTTCGTCCCCTGTCATTCTAAACAAATTAACCCAAGTGGAGAAAATTCTCTCTTTTTCTACCACCTGCTCTCTGTTCTCGCCAGCACCTCCTCTCTGCGTAACTGTCACTAAGCCATGCCAGATGCAAATGGGTTAAGACAATTAGCAGTAAACTGACAACTGCAAACCTTTGTTAATTACGTTGTGCAACTCATCTAAATACTCTCCTCTTGTGCTTTGGGAGGGAAACTCCTACAAATACATATGTAATCAGGGCAAGCACGAAAATAACTGTGTCCACGCCTTTCCAGCTCTAACTTTGCACTGCACCTCTTTAGTAAATCTTGACAGTAGTTTTTTTAACTTCAAAAGAAGGTTTACGCTGGCGCAAAGCATCAATAAATCTGGCCCATAAAATTATGTTTTTATAATCTTTCTGCAGCATTCTGCATCAACCTCACCATTTATGTAATTACTGCATTTTGAAAGACAGAATCATATTTAAAAAAAAACAAAAAAAAAAACTACTTGCAAGTACATTAAACTTAACACTGAAACCCACACTGACACACACACAAAAGTCTTCAATAATAAGTGAACTAAAGTCTCTTCAAAGGCTTTGCTCTAATGAATTCCAATAGCTGACCATGTTACCACCTCCAGAGTCAGACGCTATAGGCAGCTAAAATATCTCTGCACACACACACACACACACACACACACACACACACACACACACACACACATATACACAAACACAAGCACATACTCAAAGTTTACCCCCTGGGGTGAAAAAGTGAAAAGTGGAAAACTGTAGCCAGCTGCTGGTGTCAGGAAAGGGAAACTGACTACTGAGTGTTTAGAGGTCAGAGGTCATGCTGCATGTGTTTCACATGAATCCTAATGTAAGTGCAGATATGCAACACGTTATATGCAGTGTTTGTTAGGATGTTTTCATTTGTCTCTGTTTTTCTCCCACACACAGACATCATTAGAGTGTGGGAGAGACAGAGAAAAAAAAAAACATTACTGTCAATAAAAGCCAACGAGTGCAATTAGAAAAAAAAAGTAGTTGTATGTAATAGATTAGATTATAGATATAATAGATTTGCAAAGTAGTAACATGTGTTTGTATGGCAGTCGACATATCTGAAATGTCAGCTCTCCCACAGGGACTCACTTTCAGTAACATTCGGTAAAAAGCGAATAGATTTAAGCTCGCAGAGCACTAAGTATTTGTTTCTATTATCTGGGAAGGCAGCAACAGTTGGGCTATCGGGTACCAAGGTGGACTTCCTGAGACTCAACACACAACAAAGGCAATGCGAGGCTGAGCAGAAGAGCAGCTGCTTTCAATATGCTTTCCTTCCATAAAATGCTTTGTATTACCTAATCTCACTGAACAACATGCGAGGTGCCTCACCCACACACTGCAGTTTGAAATCACATATGAAGAACATTAAAAGTCTTTATAGTTGAGTGGAGCCACTGAAAACTTTTCTAACTACAGGGGTGGGGGTGGAAACAGGCATGTTAAAGGACCAAAGGTGACATAAACCGTGATTGTGTGAAGTATTTTTTTTTTCTGAAGGTTTTCTTGAAAACTTGAGCCTTTTGCTTTGACGCGGCCGTTTGAAATATGCACCCACTGTCACCCTCGCACCTTTATGAAGCATCACAACCCATTTAGTTAAATTCTGCATCAGTCACCATTAAAGAGTCCATTGGGCAGGAAGCTACAGTGGTAAATAGAGGCCACATTACAGTGCTCCTCTGTCTATTTCTCTAATTAATTGCACCCAGGCTTAGAACAGGTTCTTGTGGTGTTTTACAAGAGACAGACTGCAATGAATAATGCTCTCTGGGCTGTGTAACAGGCAGCCCTTGCATAGCAGACTGTATGTGTCACAGAGGGATAGGAATAGCAATTAAGATGGTGAAATTTATAAAGGGAGAGCTGCAGGAAAGAGCGAAGTCAGGACGTTTTTCATTCAAGACAAGAGGATCAAATGGGGAACAAATGAAGAAAGTCAATGAGAGACAGACATGGATCTGGACCTGCTTTGCTATTCTTGTTTTTATGAGTGTTGTTTATGTCGAGGGTGGCAGGCCAGAACGACACACTAAGTGCTCCATTCCCACAGCTCCCTACCTGTCTAATTCTAAGACGCTATTTAGGAATCAGACAAAAGCTTCTTCTTAAACAAAACTTGAGAGAAAGTACATCTCACTAAAGCAAACAAACCCCCAAAACACAAAAAGTCATCTCAGAAGTAAAACTTGTTCATTTGTGTAATTGTACAAACTATTGCTCTTATAGTTTTTGGTAATGACCTATGTCGTTTCGTTGACAGTTCCCTCTGCTTCTTTCTCACTGATCCGACCTCCCTGTTGGCTTTGCAGTTACGCTGCTAGCTCTCTTGTTTGCACTGCCTAACTTTTGTTTGTAGTCCTGACAAACCTCTTGTGTGGGTGTGTGTTTTTTTTTTTTTTTTTGGGGGGGGTTTTAGAGTGACAACTGAATGCAAGAGGACTACTGCCAAGGCCACATGAAGCCCACAGACCCCCTAAAACACAAACAAACCACAAATTATCACCTAGGTTTCACCTTTTTGTCAGTCGGTGCCACAGACAGGTTAGTTTAACCGTCCTTTTTCGATGCCCAGGGTACCCCTAGGGCATCAGTGTTCGATGATGCACAGTACCAGAGAGGACTCAATGTGAATCCTTCATCTTTAGGAAAATGACAACATGGGCCAGGTGACGTTGCTAAGTAGGACAAAACGAGGACACAGGAGACCAGGGTTAATGACCCTTTTCATGCGGTTTTTGTTTGTGCATTTTCTCTCTTTGTCTTTATTATGTTTAGCTGTTACCCCAACACTTTTCCCTGACCCTAGTCAAGTTGCGTTTGGCATTGTCTTAGATGTCTGATAGAAAATCCATCAGAAAACGATGCCCTAAACCCCTAAACAAGCATTTCACGATGAGTTGGAGGTGAGAATATGTAGTAATACAGGTCTTAGTTCTTAGCCCTTACCCCTTTTTATGGAATTGGTCCAAAATGTGATGGGTTTGTCCTCTGACCGTGCCCTACCCTTCCTCCAAGTCTCATGAAAATGTGTGCTGTTGTTTTTGCGTAATCCTGCTGACAGACAAATTGTGATCACGTAACCCCATTGACAGAAGAAAAAAAAACATTCATATACAGGATTACATAAATCATTTTTTTTCTTTTTCTTTTCTTTTTTTTTTTTTGCTTCAGCAAGTTTTATTCTTTCTCAGTTCTTATTTTTGTTTGTAGTTAGGTTTTGTTTGATTATAAAACCAAATTGCGCTACATTTTTAATTGCTGCGTTGTTCGGTTTCATGATTTTTTGGATTTTTTTATTTATTTTTTGCCAGTACAGGAATTTCCTCTTTGGAATAGCATGATTGCTTTGATAGGAGGGTCAGGGGAGGTAAAACTATCCTGCATTGGGGAAGAGGAATACCAACTGATCTATTTGTTTAGTCTCCATGGAAATGAAAGTGTTTCATTGTGTACACAACTGAAAGGATCCATGGCTGAGTCGCTCTCCGTTGCATTTCAGATGTGTGAATACCGAGCTTTGTTTGTTCTGGACCTGTCAGTTTGTGATTATGTCATCTTCAATCACCTATGCCCTAGTGATTTGACCCACAAGGGAGTGCACACATCAGGAGTTTGATTTAGTTGCCCTACATGTGTTTAATGAGCAAAAACTAGCAGAGCTTTTCTCACTATTTGGTTTGTCAGATGCGGTTCACCCAAGTTCATCTTGTTTCCAGTTCAAATTAGTGGAGCTAAACTTTGTTTTCTCTACAGAACAGCTCCCCTGGGCTCTCCATTGCCTGTTTCTCTTTTCTTTCAGAAACAGCATGCACTGTGGTAGCATCATCAGCTCTGTTATCGCAGTTATTATTAACCCTCTGCAGCCTGAGCTGGACACTCATATTTCTTTCATTTGCCAGACTGAACAAACAGATCTTAAACAGATGGATGCTGGTGAGTGACAGCCTGTGTGGAAGAGAGTGAATGAGTGCGCTAAGTGTTTCAGACAGTCCTTAAAGGAGAAACTTTTAAAGGGAATATGGGGCAATTCTGGTCTCTCTCTCCGGTCTATCCACTCTGCCCAGGAGGAAGGTTCAGATTGCTGTGTGGAGTGATGGATCCCACTGGGTGGATACTCCCCACCACTCGACTAGAATAACAAAATTGCTACAATTTCAGCACACTAGAAACCTTTAGAAGATTTGGCTGCATTTAACAAAAGAATGCATTTTTTTCTTGATCCCAACACAAGGCAATGACATTTCCTTACATGCAGTTTGCGTTGACGCTCTCGTGCTGGGTGCCGGTTGTTGATGTTAGCTAACTCCATTTCTAAGATAATGACTGTCTCAGTTGCCTACACCCGTGATAGCAGCCTGGAAACTGATTTCTATGTAGAGGACACATGCTGGTTTTTCCTTGAAACTCCTCATGCTCGCCCCTGAATTCTTCAATTCCCTCTTCTTTTCCTCCAAAGCAGCACCACTGTGCCACACTGGCTACCATTAGCTTACACTACTAAACAGGAATTAGACAGGATTTCTAAAAAGAAAAACACTGTCAAGCGTGTTTTTCATTTCAAATCTCATTTAAGAACATATATCCAACTGTTCTAATAAGGTATTCCAGCTATTATTTAGGGTAGCTAGAGTCAACCCGTAACAAGTTAAAACAATGGTTTACACAACTTCTCAATTTAAGTCTAAAACAAATGTGTTTTTGTTACTTGATGCCAAAATTTAAGCACAACTTGGTTAAGTTTTAAGACCCACTGTAATCTTTCAGTGGCTTTTATTTCAGTTTTAATAAATCTAGCCAAATAAAATATTTTCATCCCACTGTCAGAATTAGTTTTTTGCTTACTACAAGATAATTTGGTTATATTTAATAATATGTGGCTTCTTTAGGGCTGCTTTTGCAGTGCATAAATGGAGTCGCTAACATGAGCAAACAACCGGCTCCCAGCACGACACAGACTCCAACACAAACTTCCCAAGTCTTACATGTTGAACCTTTACCCTCTCACACTTTTTAATGTCACTTTCATAGCTTTTCTCCCAGGGGACGGGGTTGGGTGACAAGCAGCAGAGAGGAGAACGAAACCCAGTCGCTATACCCACACCGGAGGGAGGGGAGGCTGAATGTCACCTTCAAATCCACCAGGCGGATTGATTCAGGGTCTTCAGGGAGCGGAGGGAAATACCTCGGCCTGACAGGAGACACTAAACTAAACAACCAGCATTCCCCTGAGACAGTCCTAAACTACAGCGCACTATGACTTATGGGCCCCAGGCAATTTCTTTTTACATCATACTTTGTTTTATGTGGCAGAAAATGTGTTTATGTTTGAAATGTACATTCCAATAAACAAAGCACTTAACCTATATGAAATGTTTCCTTTAGATTTCTGGGACAGATCTAAAAATAATGCAGATGTCTAATTTATGAAAGTAGATCAAGTCTGTTTTTTTTTTTTGCTCTTACACATAATTCATCATGTGAAGACTTGGTCATATGTGCAATGCTTATGTTATGTTTTGATGTTCAAGTGGTTAAGCGTGTAAATGTTTATGGCGCATTACAGTCTCACTGCTCACTCTGCATGTGTGCAATGTGTGAGAAACAGAGAAGACAGCGTTTTAGTATTTGTTCCATATGCACTCTACACATTACCGTTACAATATATTATGCAAGATACTCGATTGAGTGTTTTACAATAGGAGGTAAGTCTGGTTTATGACCAAATTTTTGTTTTACAAAACTGGACAGCAGTCCAGCTCCTCTCCACTTTTCACGTTCACTCAAGCCCAGTTGTGTAACTTAAAACAGACTCTTTTTAATGTTAAATATTTCCTCTAACGGTGTGATTGAAACAGGCTGTTGATACATTGTGCATTTTTTTGGACACACAACAGAACAGACCTGCGGCAGTCAGGCAGTCAATCATGCCGATGGCTATCCAACGTGACTTTCTTAGATTGCCACTCAGCTCATTTCTGCTCAGCTCTGGTCTGTGCCAAAAAGATCTAATCCCATCTTCCTCCTGAGTCTGTCTTTATATGAAAAACTAAGTGCAATAAAATGTGAATGTACGCCTTTTATTTTCCAGATAGAGGGCACAAGGGGAACGACGCTCACAGTTCTCCCTCTGGATATTAGCATGTTGGAGTGTCAGAGTTTGCACGGGATCATTATTCTGTTGTATGCTATTACTCAATACACTTGCTATATCTATCTTTCATTTCACTCATGCAAGCTAAAAACCTCTCACATATAAACATGTTTTACACATAAAAACAGCAGGATGCTTGTTTGCCACATAAATCTTTTTTTTCTTTTGTTTTACTTATCTTCTTTTTTTTTATATCCACTTCTCCAGAATTTCACAATTCTGAGACATTACTGAATAATAAGTACCATTTGATTATTATCCATGGCAAGAACAGAGACTTTGGGGATTTCATGCTGTGAACAAGAGTTGGAAGTTATTTCATTTAATCATCATAAGTCAGTTTGATGTCCTAACAATGTCTAGAGAGAGACACGGTACGGAATTAAACAAAACCGCACCATAATTAGCGGCTAAGGAAAAGGGAAGTTGTTTTTTTTTTCCTTGACTTTTTGCATCCGATAACATCATGCAGCGACAGCTCAGTGTGTGAAATTGAGAGCCACTGGGATCCTCCTGGTGGAAGTGGAAAGGAGTCAGTCACTCCTGCCTAATTTCCTGGTTTATCTTCACAGCAGGTTATTAGCCATAATTCTGGTTTAGTGCTGTTGTTGAGCAACAATCTTCTACTTTATTCATCCACTTTATGTAATTATTTCCAGCAAGCTTATGATTTCAGTCATTTTGAAATAAAAAGGAACTGAAAGACCGCCTTTACTAATCCTCCGAGCTATTACGTTGTAAGATTACGAGAATGAAATTGTGGTACGTAACCATAATTGCATAAACATTGTTTGATTGGGCAAACATAAGTTTAGTAATATGTAGGCAACTTAAAGCTGGGCAGGCAGTTTTTACATCAGCGGGCATACATTCAAAAATAACCTTTCAGTATGTTGTAATTCATCTACGCTAGGTCACTAGAACTCGACACTGACACTGACATAGTTAAGCAGTGTAAATATTAAAAATGATTACAATGAACACCTCATAACCACAACATCCATGGTTGGAATCCAGTTGTGAGTATTTGTTTCATTTGTTCCACCTCTCTCTTTTTATTTTTTCCTGTCATATCTACGCTGTCCCTATGATAAAGGCATAAAATCCCCCACTTAAAAAAAATATACTAATGAAAGTATGTCAATGTTTCACCCTTTTTGAAACGAGGATGAACACAAACACACTCTTTATTAGTCGGCCGCTGACCTGTTGTGAAAACAAACCCGTAAATCTGGTCCCACCGCTGACAGTGAGTCTTTCAGCTGCCAATAGAGTGCCACAGGCTGCCACTGAGGTGCCACTACCTGCCAATACCACTAGGAGGATCCTGGCCTTACTGCAGAAATCGGCATCAACATCCATGTAATGAAGCTAATTTCCTAATGAAATTCAATCAATCATGCAGTGTTCGGATGTGGGGCTGCATCCATAAGTTCTTGCATTTCACGATAGATCCAAGTCATTGGTATGCTGAGTGATGTGGCCACACACTGGGTATTAAAGCTGCCGGGTCATTAAACGTCCACACAACAGTGGCAGTGTGGAATGCTCATCGTGCTTGGCAGATAAGGGCCGAGACTCTCCAGAGCATGACAAGTATACGCAAGCTTACGATTTTCATACTGTACCCTTGTCTCCTAATCCAATATTAACATGGGAAAGCGAAAGAAAAGACAAGAAGAGAGAAAAATGTTGAATTTGAAAGTCTAATGTTGGTTTGATCCTCTCTGGGAGTATTGATCACAGGAAGCAAACAAACAGCCTTCATGTCGGACGTGTGACGGGGCAACTTCCTCTCCTGTTTCCCTTGGAGAGCGTTATTTTCCTTGTTTGAGTCTGCAGTACTTGATCACTGTCACAGGAGAGTGTTGAAGAGAAGCAGGATGTATTATAAGTGAGTTTGGTGCCCTGCTCTGACTTTGTCCATTCAGACTATGATTAAGTGGACAATCTATGGTGTAGTGTGGACTGGATCATTTAAATCACAGCGGGAGACAAGGCCAGGAGGGCATTTATGAAGCACCAGAAAGGAGCAGCAATATTAATGAAACCTTTGTGTGGATGAAGGAAATGAAAAGTAATAGTAATGCTTACAACTCCATGAGAGAGAGAGAGAGAGAGAGAAAAAGAACATGTCATGAGTATACAGATTCAGAAGAAACAACTAATATCCAACAACAGACTTCTATGAGCACGCTAAAGTCAAGCACTTAAAAATATCGAATTAATTGCATGCTTTATGATAAATTGAGCGAATCACATGTACCAATGTGTGCCATGAGAAATATTTAAAAATTCCAATGGTTTCTGACAAATGAGTAAATCATATATTAACCATTTTATTATCAGTAAATAATAAAATCAGGCCGGTTGCTCATAGTAACAGCGTCAGGAGCCATGCCGGGTCTGAACTAAGTGCTAAGTGCCTCACTGCAGAAACTGCACAGATCAGCACTTATACTGACAGTTTTTTAAATGCATTCACTGGGCGAACGCGCGTTTTGCCACCTGCTTCCATGATGTTTAGAGAGCTTTTCTTTTTTTTTTAAATTAACGTGTTATCTAAAATTAACTAAAGGCCTGTATTTGTGGTTTAAGAGACAAGACACAGATGTACCAGTACACTGTAGTCATGACATATAAATGAGAAATATATCGATTGATACATACAGCTCTACTATTTAGTACTAAACAGACATTAACAAGAAACTATCTTAAATATTCTGACCAGCTACAAACTGTCAGGACAACAAGCTTCACGTGTAAAGGTTTCCGGGAAAGTTATTTAAAATTGTATCGTCTTCACTTTGAGCCTCAAATTTTGTTTCAAGCCATTTTTGTTGTCTTGCATCCTAAATTATTATATATTTACTATACACTTTATACGACATGCTTTTCCGTTACTGCACTTGTTGCAGTCATGCCAATAAAGTACATTTAAATTAAAGATTTTAGAAAGAAAGCGATTTTTTTTTATCATAATTTATTCTTTAAACACCATATATGTGCACTTGTAAATACATAAATACAAAAAAAACAATTACTAACAGCTATTGCTTTTCTTCCTGACAGAATATAATACAATATTTCATGCAAACATGGAACATAAGTTACACTATATTTTCATTACACCATAATAAAATCACTTAGACTATATATGGCTCAGTGAAACCTAAAATGCAATAAAAGTGAGCTTTCGTTAGTTCCTCTTTTTCTACCATTTCCTACCAAAGACAGTTAATGGTCCGGTCAAAGTAAGATTTCCCATCTTTCTTCAGGTGTTACATAGACGACTTTGCGTGTCCCAGCACAAAATAATTAGTTGCCATTTCTGTGCATTATTATTACTGTATCCAGCACCAAATCTGAAAGTGGCTATGGACCATTTAAAGTTGAACTTCCTGAAAAAAAAACAAAAAAAAAAAAAACGGTCTCGGCCTTCTACATTCTGAAAAACAAGGGAACAGTTTTTGGCTTATCGCAGAAAGGGCATTTAGCGGAGACAACTGGATTAATTGAGGGGGAGAGAGAGAGAGAGAGAGAGGCAGAGAGAGAGAGAGAGAATGGGTGGGAGCAAAAAGTAGTCACAGAAAGTTCTTGCTCTTGTGGAGAGCTGTGTGTATTTTCGTAGCTTCCTCTTCTAACCCCTGCAAACAGGAGTAAGAAAGAAGGAGGGAGAAAGTGAAATAGGGAAGGGTGTTTGAGTGATTATGTGCTAAGGAGGTGCATGTGTGTATGTAGTATGTGTGTATATGTGTGGAGAGGTACACCTCTCTCTCTCTCTCTCTCTCTCTCTCTCTCTCTCTCTCTAAGGGCTTTACCACTTCAGCCAACATCCTGAAACAGGCCGCTCTGTACTCTACCCCTCCTTTCCCCTCTTCACCACACCAACGCATGGACTCCAGCAGCTTGAAAAGAAGGCAGTGAGGAAAGCAACTTTTCAGAAGAGGGATAAATGGTGGGAGGGAAGTCGGCTGCTGGTTTCCTGGACTGAGCTGCATGTGCTGGCCGACTGTTGGAGTTACAATAGGAGGCAATCCCTTTTTCCTGTATGTGTTTTCTGTCTGCTCTCATGAGAAACAGCGGGAGCGCAACCTGTGCTGAAGACGACATCTGGATGCAAAAGCATATAGAAGTGCGCGCCAAATCAGGAGAGGAAAAGTGATAAAACACAGACAAGAACAGCAGGAGTTGGACCAAAGACAGAAAGAAGATCGAGTCCGGGGTCTTGAGGGACAACTTTGCAAGAAAGAGATATAGAGGAAGAGGAAGCACACACCTGACCCACTTATCAACTCTGCCAGGTGGGCTATTCTCTTCTCCCCCTCTCCTCCCTCCCTCCCCATTCCCTCTTTTCTCCCTGACATGGGCCGCCTGCTGGCCCTGACCCTTGCGTACCTGGCCTACTTGCTGGCCACTGCGATCGGCTCAGAGCGCCAGAAGCACCACGTGCAGCACGGCCCCTGCAGCTACACCTTCATCCTTCCTGAGGTGGAGCACTGTCATCCCCTAAAGGACTTCCAGGTCACCAATACCCTCCAGAGGGACTCCCCACCCCAGGCTGAGCCTGACATGAGCCAACCCAAGCAGGGTAAAGCTCAAAAAGACAGGTCTTCCTGGCAAGAAAAGAAGCTGGAGAGTCTGGAGAGTGCCATGGAAAATAACACCCAGTGGCTGCAGAAGGTAAAGTTTTAACTTTTAAGCAGCCACCTGTCTCCTGTCCTTTCTAACTCTTTGCTGTCTTACTGACTAATTTTACATGCACAAAATAGTCCAGTTCTTGTTTTTATTCTGAAAACAACAATATTCCAACTAGACTATTTACATAGATAATGAAAATGAATATTCTAGTAGTATTCCCATGTACCTGCACCCATGCATATTCTGATTAAAGCAGCAGTGCTTGATAGTTTTTTAGCATCACTAGGCAAAAATCCCATAATTACCTTTCAGCATATTGTAATTTAATGGTTTGACAGGACATGAGACTTTGTATCTACTCCTTGCCTGTGTTTTCAGGCTGTAGAAAGTCTACCCTATGATGCAGATTTTGGCAAATCACAGGTGTTTTCACACAGGTAGGGGGTTAAATACATGATTGGTAGTTGTAATTACAGATTGCAGATCAGATTCCATCTCATCACAACGTTGTGATTCTACTGCTCTACTCCATGAAGCTTGGTCATCTGTCTGTATATGTAGTCTTTTTATTTGGACTGAGAGGAGAGATCTTCTTCTTCTTTTGGCCATACATCTCTAGCCGAGCCTTACACCAGGCTAGTTGATTTGTGTGCAGCCACGGATGTAGTAACTTAACACATACTGAAAAGTTCAACGTGTAAGATTGGTGCAATCTGTGTTGTCTTTGTTGACAACTCCATTTCTAAACTAACTGTAGCTAGTGTTGCACACTGTTGATGCTGTGGAGAAGCAGAAGAGAGGCACTGAAGAACATCGGAACAAGCATAAGGAATGTGAGGGGGGAAAAAAATGACCAGACACACCTTTTTGCTCCCAGCGCAAAACAGACACCAAGACAAACTTATAGGCACACGAACACATGCAAATCTTCCACATTGCATACATAGCTTTAATAAGTCCATTAAAGCTGACTGTGAACAGGTGGCCATGTGTCGCAAACTGCAGTAAAACCCTAACTAAGATGCAGCATACGTGACCCATATCGAAATCAGAATATTATCATATTCAGAATAATAGTCGCATGTTAGTGCGCATGTAAGCATAGTGACTGCATTTACGTTTTGTTCTTTTCACATCTTCAAACAAAGAAAAAAAAAATAAAAAATCCCGGGATAGCCTATACATGTAACACGGATATCTTATAACATCTGTTGACAAGCCTTCATTATTGATAAGTTCAGTGCTTTAGCTGGGATTTCCTGGTTGCTTTCTGAATGCATAGCTGGCTCCATGACAACGCCTGGTGTATGAGTGTGTGTTTCTGTATTTAAGACCACTGGGATGCCAGAACTCCCTATTGCATGCGAGGGGAGAGAGACAAGATGAAATAAGTTTGCTAATATGAGATGGTGCCAAATATGTCTCACACAGTTAAACCTTCTAAATGAGTATTCCCCCCCACAGGCAATAAGTACACAGAAACTTCACTCTTGAGTGAAGTTTTAGTCAATTTATAAGCCAAAGCTCTGTATTAAACTCAGATTACATAAAACTATAATATGTTTCCTCAGTGAAAAAAATTCTGTTTATCTGTGGGAGACACATTGGAGCATATCTCCTCTCTGAGCTGTTGGCCTTTGCCGATCTATTTAGCCTGGATTATGACTGACTAAAATGAAATGATGTGATTAAAAGCGGCTTCACAATAGTGTTTTCATTGCTAAGGTCATCAGGGCACAGAATCAGTGCTATTGTCTCGGAAAAACTGACAGACACGCCACCCCTCTCCACCCGTCTCTCTATTCTTGTCTGCATCTCTCTCAGAATATTTATGGTATACACTAATCCTCCGGCCGATTATAAGCGTTTGTGTCGAGTGTTTAGACTGGCTGACTGAGTGCAAACATGTTGATTATATTTCAGGATTTGAAAATGGGGTATTATGAATGCCAAAGCGCTTCCTGTTCTCCTGTCACTTCCCTGTCTCCCTTACTTGCTCGCCGCAAGTTGTCTGTGCCTTTTCCTTCCTCTGCTTTTCGCCCTGTTCTCCTTTTTCTTCTGACACTCCCTTCCCCTCTCTATCCATCTCCTTCACTACATTATCTGGACCGTTCTGCACCTCCGCAATGATGAATGTGTCTCATCCCATACCTTGACTTGTCGACCGTCGGATCTCATACTCTTCCTCTGTCTTGCCTGCGTTCTCTTGACATGCAGTTAGAAACTCACATATGAAAAAAAAAAAAACACATTGAAATCCCCAGTGCGCACCCTGTCTGGTGAGCTGCAGCCACAGCTTCCATTAGGTTCATGCATGCATGTGTTTCAGTGATGTAGAGAGAAAAAGATAGAAAGACAGCGCATACATTTCCTCACATTTACAGTAATATTCATGAATGCCAGGTGTTTTCAACTAAAACTGCTAGAGGTCGAATAAGTCAACCCTCCTCGACTTGAGGTCAGAACAATTACAACTATGGGCTCATACATACTTTCAGCCGGACCAAAACAATCAGTGAACAAAGTCTAAAACGTTCTCTGTTTTGTAGGAACATGTCTTGACAATAACATAAGTAATCCCTCAAGTCAATGCGCGATTTGAAAATAAAAAAACGGAATCATTCATAAACCATCACAGTCGCCAGGAAATAAATCTTGTCATTGTACGTTTCTGCAAACCACAGATACGTGTAATCTCAACATCTGTGAACCAATAATACAAAAAAAATATCTACGAAGACGTGATAAAACCTGAACCAAAGTGCGTTTATTTCCTAAACCTACAAACATTCTGCAAAAATGTAATAAAAAATGACTCATAATGCATGTAACATTTAAACTGCAGTCTTTTCCTAACAGAGGCACTTTTTTTGCCCAAACCTGAAAACTTTTTTTGGGATTGGGATTTGAGGTTTGGGAGCAAACTCTCCCCGGACTCTGGTGGAAAAGTCCTGGATTTTGTATATCTGCAATCCACCCCAACCATCTCTTATGCATTGACGAAAGGCCAAAATGTTGTGGAGCAGGCAACATGCTAAAACGTATGCAATGCACGTAGAACTGTTGATATCTGGTTCACAAACTTTGACATTATCTGAGGTGGGCAGAAAAAAAACAAAGGCAACGTTTTTCCCCGGCAACTGGGCTGCATTAACTCAATAAATACAAAATTAAAAAAATATGCCTGTTAGAGTTTATAAATGATTTTCTGTCTTTGCCAAAGCAACCTGGAGGAGAAGAGAACAAGGTTCAAGATCTGATACATTTTGGGAAGTAGAGAAATGCATGTGAATGAACATATGAATGTGATTTGTTTTTAAACTACGAAGTTTGTGCTTCCATCGTCAAATTATTATTAAAGCCAGTTAAGTTTAAAATAGCACTTTATGCAGGTTTCCTTTGAGGATGTTATATTTTTTTATGGACTGAAAGGAATGTGATGAAGGGTTTATTGTACTTTTTTTGTTTTTCATCCATCATATGTTTGTCCAACATAGGCATTTTATTTCAATACTGGGCTTTGAGCTCATTTATTTTCTGTATCCTTGCCTCAGACAGCTGTGGGTAAATTTCTTCAAAGCGCCTGCACGTAGTTTTGTAACTGTTGCTCTTTAATATTTCCACTTTTGACAACCACGACAGACCCCGAGCAAATGAGGCACGCCGGCCTTGTAGCGCGTGATGCAGGAAAAATAAATGCGCACTTTTCTGTCCAGTCATCTCAGAACACTCGGTTTTCACTGTCAACATTCCTACTCTTTGATAATGACATCCTTGTTCAATCATTCAATCAAATAAGTGATTCATTCGACCAAAAGTTTCATCTGCCTGTGTCCCTCGGTTTGCTCGCTTCTCTACCTGAACATAGTGGATGGTGCTACGAAACTTGCCTTGTCAAGTCTGTTAACAAGTCCCTTTAATAACAAAATAAAATACATTTCTCCTCCATGTCAAAAGGCTCTGTGGTGGAAGCCTCTCACCGTTCAGATATGCATCACAGTTGGCAACCACTGATGTATACCATCTGCAAAGAAGAGGATAAATGGTAGACTCACAGTGATCTTGGATAAATTCAATGCAGTAAACGTTCTTTGTCTTTCTCCACCAGAGCTGCTATAAAAGTAGTTATGAAGGAGATGCAGTTATATCCTCCCGTACACAAAGAGCTTTGCTGACACACATCTTGCTCCTTTGCCAAACGTCCTCCACATAACGTTTGGAATGAACACAAAGATCCAACCTTTCAACAAGTTTCCCCCACCAGGCCAAAGTGAGCCATAAGTGATCGCAGTGTTGGTGGGATTTCCACATAAACATGACTTTAGAGAGTCTCTTATGGATATACACAAGGGAATACTGACCTTTGACCCTGGGGTGGCAAAGCCCTTTTCAGCACGTTGTCGAGCTAATTAAAGCTATCTGCATAAGTTTGTGCAGCACTTCGTCGTATGCATGTGGAGAGCTTGAGGCATTCCTGTGTCTATGTATGTGTGTGCGTGTTTTTTTTTTTTCTGTGAAACTTTGGAGATCTCACTCAAAGCTCCCTTGGGACTGGAATGACCCTCACTGTGAGCCGTCCACCCAAGCCCCTTGAAGGAAAACACACACCCACACACACAAAACTTATGGGCGCACAAACTAATCCACCATGTTGGCTACGGAAGAATCTGCAAAGGGTTCAACAAAACTGTATTAATGTTCCAGATTCCTACTCTTGCACTTCCAAGAAGAAACTAGTGTTTGTTTTCCTTTCTTCTAACCCCCAATGTAACCCCCCGTCTAGTCCCCTTTGCCTTCTGCTGCCCTGAGGGGTTGGCAGAGGGGATGTGAGCGTGCTTTTATTGGTGCTTTTAAGTGCCTGTGCGGATTATGCTAATGTAGAAATATTGCATTGAGATCAAGGTGGCTAGGCAACCCTTGATGACCTGGTTTCCTTGGCCCAGTAATCATTAAATCATTCGTTTCATTAAATGCAATATGACTGTATGTCACACACTAGTTGTTAAATTCATTTAGGCATCAGTATTTTTATTTTTTTTTTCAAATTCCTTAAGCATGCAACCATTTTCTCTGTCTGTAAAATTCTCAAACGTTGCCGTTGGTCAGGTTCATCCAAATTACACAAAAAAACATATTTTCTCATTAACCTCCAATGGTACGGAGTCATGCAGACAGTTTCCACTTTGTTTGCCAAAGAGATTTCAGCATTCAACACTACAGGGGTGAATGGATTTTTTTGTGTGTGTGGTGTTAACAGCTTAAAAATAATTGGGACTGTTTCCATAGAGACTATTCTTTCAGTACAAAATAGTTCAAATAACTACATAAAATGCACCACAACTAATGTTGAAATGTAATTGTAGAGGTGCTTTGTTGAATGGTTACAATAAGAAACACAATTATAGCTAAGAAACATGGATAAAAAGGCCGATGTCGGTTTTGAAAACGGACATAAACAGCTTTGTTGACCATATTCTTCTATATCTGCTTTCCGTAGACTTTTTCGGTGTAGAAACACATCAGTAGATTTCCTCTGCCTTTGTATTCTTTCCGTATTCTGAGAGTTTTCAAAAGTTGTTGCTCAATGAAGATTTTACTTTGGATTTACGTCTGGATGTCTAGATTGATTACTGATACAAGAACAAAGACAAAAACAACACATCGTAACTAAAGAGGAATGAAGATTGACTGAATGGTAAATAAAAATACGTAACACAAGAAGTAACACAAGAATAACTAAATAATGAATATCAACATAATAATGTTAACAAATACAAAAATATGCTCGCGCCTAAAAGTCGATTTCACCCCACCGTCGTTGGGAGGAGTTGGTCTAGGGGACAAAAGACTTCCTCAGACCTCCTCAGCCTAAATTACAATGCTGTGAACATACCCTCCACTACATTGTAGAGGAAGAAAGTTCAAATCATTTTAAAGCCTAATGCGTGACTAGCTGATGTCATAAAATGTGCTTCTTTGTAATCCAAGTAAAAGATCAGAAATGCATTTATCTCTGGTAAAAAAAAGTGGGTTTGCATGGTGTTTCACGCATAATCAATTCAGTTTGACAGAGATATTACTTTCCGTTCCTGACAATCGTAACTATCATGATGAGACTAAAGCATCTAAATCTCCTTGGGACTGCCAGAACATCCAGCAAATATTTTTTCCCGTCCTTTGTACTTGTAACTGAGAACAAATGTGTCTATTGGCTCGCCAATTAAGATATCAAGTGATACAACTTTTTTCTGAGCTCTCTTCTTCCTCAGTAGGAAGGAGGAATTATGCTACATCCCAAATGTGATTTATCTTGCTGCATAGTACAGCATGTGAAAGAGCTGTAATTAATGCAATTGGCAGTGGGAGATGGAGTGTATCAAGACCTCTGGATTGAGTTGTATTACAGAGAACTGTAATAGGAACACTGCGTCAGGACTGCCTGCTGATAGCGGCATGAATGCACAAGGCTGATTATGATGCAAGGATCTTCCTTTGGAGTTGGCTTTAATCTGCTTGGTAATCTTTTCATAACATTTGCTATGATGGGATTTTTTTATTCTGTTGTCTTTTAGTGTCCAAATGTGAGGACGGATTTACAGTGCAAGAGTGAGGGAGCAAAAGAGTTTAAAAGAAAGAGGGGGTTAGTGAGGAAGAAAAGGATCAAGAGGAAGTAAGAGACAAAGAGAGAAAGATTACTACCAGGCAAACAGTTTAATTGCCTATTCATCTCTATTTGCCCACTTGGATCAGTATTCCTTACACTCCATAAAAAATAGAAAAGGCCCTCTCCTGTGGCAATGCATTATCATAATCTCATTGCTCTCTGAAATGGTCATTTGCATTGAAAAAAACAAACAAACAATCACAGTCTCATTTGAATTCTCTTCGATTTCTGTGGATAGCCACTCATTAGCTGGATCATTTTCAATGCTTTCTCCTTAGAGACTTCATTTTCCAGTCATGTGGTTTAACGAGTAAAGTCTGATCTTTTCTCCCCAGAAACGTCATATATTAATGTGCTCCGGTTCGATAGTCTACTTCGCTTTATTGCAAGGCACAGGCCATTGCCCGTTAAACGTCAAATGAAATTCCATCTTTCACGGCAGAAAAAGCTGAATTTGTCTTCCAGATGCCGTTTGCACAAACCAACCACATTAATAAGAAAATCTATTTATTGAAGCAAGATGGATGCCATCCATCCACTTTTACTCCTGCTGTAACATATGATGGGTTTTGCCAATGTTTGTTCTGAGAGCTTGTGATTGATTATAGAGTTTAGGGGACTATTCCTGTATTCTAGCACAAATATTGTTTTGTCACGCTCCTGGTTTATATGATTACTGTTCTCTTTGAACCCCTATTAAAATCCTGTGCTGTACATTGCATCATTTTATTGAGAGGTTATGTGCGTGAGGTAGATCAGCAGATGCAAGAATAGATTGAAAAATGAATACAAGACATTGAAACTGCTCTAATAAAATGGAGAAAAAAAAACCCCAAAAAACATCTTGTTATTTTTAGGCTGAATATGATACAAGATTTATCTGTATTTTCTATTAGGTGGAATAAATATTCAGTTGGAACTCAAAGCCACATGTGAGATGTCACAAGCACTTCTATTATAACAGACTGATTAAAATAAAATGCAAAGATTGGGTTTCATTCCCTGTTTGAAAATATACAGTCATAAAACAGAAAGGAAAATAGATCATTTATTATGGCAGCTCTTATAATTTGGCATATGATGCTTTTCAGAGGAAACATACAGATTCCTCAGTCACTATATGATGTGGTATCTCTATAACTAACTTTTCTTGTCAGCATTAATGTTGCCTGGCCAGCGAGTGAAGTCTTTTTCTCGTGATTCTTTGTCTTTTTCTGTCAATACTAAAACTGTTCGGTTAGTCCGCTTTAACCTGCAGGAGTTTGTGTAGTGTGCCACTGGGGAAATAAAGCAAATGAAGCTGGACATTAAATTAGTTCAGACGACCTCGCTACAGCAACTCAGCTGCTGGTGGCTGCAGATGTCAGACTGTGCTGTAATCCTGGTTTTGCACAGATGCTTTGATAAAGCAATGGTACAAAACGCAACATTAGAGATTGTTATTTTTAGAAGTGAAAACATATGTTTTGTTCATTATGAATAAGTGTAGTGAGAGAGGAGAGATGCAAACATACAGCTTTATGGAAGAAATGGGTTATGTAGCCAACTTACAAGTAAGTAACAACTATGTTACAAGTAACAACTATGTTCTTAGTTATAAAATGTATTGTCTCATTTTAAGTCTCGTTTGGAAAAACAATATTGATACACCTTAAAAATCCAATATCATACCAAGCCTTATGCTCTAAGGAAGCAGTGCAACAGAGATGACAGAGACAAATGACTTTAAGGTTATAAAACCACCAACAATATCAACAATACTTGAATATGATTGTCTCACCATAATCATACAAATGCATTCTGACATCCTGGATAATACTCTGTTTGTTCTTCTTACAGCTGGAGAACTTCATTCAAGAGAATGTGCGCTCTGGGATGGAGGAAATGAAAAGAACTGCGGTACACACCCAGACGGCTGCCATGCTGGAGATGGGAACCAACCTCCTCAGCCAATCAGCAGAGCAGACTCGCAAACTGACCGACGTTGAGACCCAGGTGAGCCCTTCAGGAAGCATTCGAGAACTCGTTCTGCAGCCAATTCAAATGGAACAACTGTGGGGTCACACCCATGCAAAACAAATGATGTCATTTGTAAAGACTCGAGGAATACCTAATTAAATGCAAATCAAATGTAGCCCACCGCGAGGCCATGCCCAAAGGTGGCCGCAACTGCTTTAAAACAGCTGCTATTTGGTTCTACAAGCTTTGATTGACACAATGACTTGAGCATGGCGTCTGACAACAAGCCAATTAAAACACAAAGCTCAGTAGCACAACACAGATGTGTCTTCAATCATGCCACAGAGCTGTTATTACAGATTGAGCTGTTTCGGTCCTTATGCACTTATCAAAGTCAACATGAAACCACAACCTGTACAAACATCTGAGCTGCTTTGTTCATGTTTCTGTTTTATCTGCAGCTTCAAAACATGTCACAGGTGCTTATGAGATAATCGTTGCTGAAGGTTTCATTGTAAGATCAAAGACGACGCATTATGAGTCTTGTGATGTGATGGACTGTGCAACATTGTTTATCCTCCCAGGTTCTTTTGTGAATTCACCAAGTGGGCACATTTCTCTTCATCAACACTTCTCTTCATTCTCATCCATTCCTCAGCCTGCACCACACTCTAAAATGGAGATAGTTTTCTGTTTTTTAATGCATAGGTATTAAACCAGACCAGTCGCCTGGAGATCCAGCTACTTGAGTACTCGCTCTTTACTAACCGACTGGAGAAACATATTCTGCTGCAGACTCAGGAGATCTCACGCCTCGGTGACAAAAACAGGTGAGTGCTCACACACACACACACACACACACACACACACACACACACACACACACACACACACACACACACACACACACAC
>JAPQRN010000003.1:11322001-11349324 GCA_037367275.1 Coranthus polyacanthus
CACACACACACACACACACACACACACACACACACACACACACACACACACACACACACACACACACACATACACATTCTTAGTGAAATATTTTTAGACAGCTTGAAAGTTTCAGGTCGGGTTTCCTGATAGATTCTGGTTATAAAGCCTTTATGCAAAATAGTACTTTCCTCTCTTCCGGGCATTATGTCACTTTTTCGGCAATGCAATCACAGCCTCTCTCTCTCTCTCTCTCTCTCTCTCTCTCTCTCTCTCTCTCTCCACTTTCTTGAAAAAGTCTGCATTGTGATATTTGTGCACATCCAAAAACCTTTCTTAATGTTTAAAAGTAGGTGTGTTTCTCCGTTGTGTGCTAGTCTTTTGGGCATACAAGTCAAGCCCAACCTTTCAAACTGTTGGCTAGTTGGTTTGTGTATGACCATGAATGTATTGTTAGAACTTAATACATTGCAAACATAGTTAAAGGTTCAGTATGTAAGATTCACACTTGCTTGTGTGCTTACATAAAGCTTGTATAGGAGTCTGTTTTGTTAGCTAATACCATTTCTAAGCTAATGACTGCCTTGGTTGACTACATTTATGCTAACAGACTGCACACTGAATTCTTGTGTGGAATGAAAATCCTTATGGTCACTCCCAAGTTCTTCAGTGTCTCTCTCCTGCTCCTCTGCAGCAGCAACAGTGTGCAACACCGTTAGCTTAGAAATGGAGTTAATGTTAACACACAACTGGCTCCCAGCACAACAAAGACTCCAAAGTAAACTTAGTGTAAGCACACAAGCACACACAAAATCAACATATAGAACTTTTCATACATCTGTATGTGTAACACACACAGTTGATCGTGTGTGTTGCAAACTACGGTAAAAAAAACACGAATGGGAGACAGATTTTCCAAATGTGTTGTACAATGTTCAAATAATGCTTCTAAAACCTGAATAATATTGCCATTGTACAATTTGGAAAAATAGTGAAATATTAGTGCACATTTAAACATAGTTGTGTTTGCTATTGCAAGTTACTGAGGATCACCTACAGGTGTCAGTCAAGAACCGTGCTTGTGAACTGTGAATTTTTAGCTTCCTACTTTTCTCTACGTAATTTCAAAGGAGCTGGTGTGGCTGCTGTAGGAAATATAAAACGTATCCCTTCCTGTGCACCGAAGGAAAAAGCTACTTCACGTTGGGCTGCAAAATATAAAGACCCTCATAGGTGTAATACACTCTATGTAGACATGTATAAGTGTGTAATGACTCCAAAGAATGACTCCAATGGAGCTGAATTACTAGGCCCTTTGCAACGATACAATGTACATTGTGTAATCATGTGTGTGTGTGTTTGTGGCTGCAGTGAATAGGCAGTACATTTTAGGAGGGGTTTCCCATTCTTCTCTCTAGGAACACAAGGTCAGCTTAGGGCCAACGACGAATGCAATGGGTGTTATAGGGTGCTGCTGTGTTGTGAAGGGAGTGGGTGTTTTCTCTCTTTTTATCTGACTGTTTATCATTCCATTCATCTGTACCAAGTGTGACTGGAGGAACACAGTGCCCCAGCTCCGCCACCTGTTACGCATCTGGCCCTGCTTGGCTTTTCTCTACCCTTTGGCCCTCATCCTTTAAGTTGGTGACATGGGTGTGACATGTAAATAATTGAATACATCTCCACAAGGGTAAACAGCTTGACAGGACGCATGATATTAGCAAGGTCGTAGCAGATCTGCAGTCAGGCAACTGTGGAGTAAAAAGGGAAATTAGGACTGCTCGACTGTGATGGGCTACTGCTGCTTAAGGCCTTGGACACAGTTTTTGAACTGTTTCCATGTAACAAGGGCAGAAAGAGATGTTTGTTTTCACAGGCAGCACATGTAAAATACTGTTGGCAGGGAGAGCAGTGCATTGCAGAAAGAGAATGAGTTTAATAGTTTAATAGAAATATATATTACTATAATAATAAATAGCTCAAGATCATATGCATAACTGCTTAACTGTACAGGGTGTAATGTGATCTGAAATGACATATTTGTTCTGTCAAACAATTTTATACATCTTTATACAACTTCTACTCCACTACATTTCAGGGACAAATATACTTGTTACTCCACTACATGTCAGTGAAAACCACACATCT
This sequence comes from Coranthus polyacanthus, assembly GCA_037367275.1. Lineage (NCBI taxonomy): Eukaryota > Metazoa > Chordata > Actinopteri > Kurtiformes > Apogonidae > Coranthus > Coranthus polyacanthus. Next base: position 11,324,129 of record JAPQRN010000003.1, read on the forward strand.
TCAAATGTGTTGATTGTGAATATTGTTATATGTTTGAAATTCCCCTCCTTTTCAAGCTAAAACCCTCTTGGATTAGCTGAAAAATTGAGTGTTACAAATATGAAAACAAGGATGTTTTGAGGCTGAGCTGAGGATGGCTGAGCTCATTTCAACTACTTTATATGCTGTTGGGTTGTTTAATTTATAGCAATGCATCTCATTTTATAAGCTCATCACATGTTTGTTCATCAGTGTCCTGTGAGAACATCCTTTCTTATTAAAGGGCAAGTACATTTTGCTTTTAGTATGTTCACAGTGCGGTATTAGTCCTTTTATGTAACTAAAGGATCTAAGTTCTTCCACCCCTGGTAAAATACACACAATAAAGACCAATTTGTTTGCTTGCTTTGCCACTTTTATTGAGAGTTCTCCCACAAAGCAAATATGAAATGGAAGTGATGTAAGAAAAAAGATGATTTGGATTGATCCGGTTTTCCTTCCAGGCCACATACTGATTTGCTGCCTAAAGTCGGAGATTGAGAATACAAGCTCAGTCTGGTGAGCCTGTGTGTATGGGGCTGAAAAGTAGCTTGTTCAATCTGGGTGGCTGGATTGTTTCAATAAATAACTGCTGCAGAGTCGTTAGTCAAAGCCATAAAGATCAGGCAGCGGGGATTTATGATCTTCATTTGGAGGTGGGGGTGTGGCACTTGGGCTGGCACACACGCATACACACACATTGTCAGACTGTTGCCCCATGGCTGTGATCGAGAGGCTTAGCGTGCAGGCCCATCTGTGGCTGCTGCTGCAGTACAGGTGTTTATATGATGTTAGCCTGATGAGGCTGTCTTGCTGATGTCTATTAATCATCGTCATGTAAATCTGAAAGTTTGCAACTTACACTGTGAAAGGATGGATTCCCCACCTGCACCAGCTCCCGCTTATTTTCTCACCCATACAATGCAAGTTGCATTGTTATACTTCATTTGATATAAGATTGTGTCTTCACATTTTATTTCTCTCCAGTGCACTGGAAAGAAGGAAGATTGGATTTTTTTCCCCCTGTTTTTAAAAAACAAGCCAATACTTATGTTGATGTATTTTTTGCTTTTTGGCTTTGACAGTTTTTTGGAACAGAGGCTCTTAGCACTGGAGGCTCGGTACGGGAAAGAACTGCAAGGCTTACAGAGCGAGAAGCAGCAGCTTCAGGAGCTTCTGGAGAGGCAGAGTCGACTGGTCAGTCAGCTGCAGGGTGAACTGGGCAGTTCCACACACAACAGCTCTGTACTACAGAGACAGCAGGCAGTGCTCACAGACACTGTTCAGCAGCTGCTGGCTATGGTCAGCCACTGCAATGGTAAGGCAGCAAGTAATGCTTCATTACCTCTTTAGTACAAACACGACTGTCATATATCATGAGCACTGGAGTTTCATTACAGCTAATGGGATGCTACTTGTGTTTTAAATTGAAAAATGCACATTTAAATCCACATTTAAAGGTGATAACCTTAAGCAGACACGAATTCAAGTCACAGGTATAACACGCATGTACTGCAGACTTAACAGCCTTAAGCCAGAGATTAACACTACAAGAAACCTCACATATGGTTTTGGGATCTGTGTGCAAAACCCATAAGGTTGCCATCTGTAAACACATGCCGTCATGCTTTTGCAGAAATCTCCAATATGCCCAAGGAGGAGTCGCTTCATTTCAAGGACTGTGCAGAGATCCTGCGATCTGGAGTGACAGAGAATGGAATATATAGCATACGCCTTCACAACTCCACCCAAACTGTCAAGGTAGTGAGGTTTTAAGGTCATTGGCCTTTTCTTGGAAAAATCACATTACTGACTGTGTCATAAACCTGTAGAAAAACAGTTTTATTAATTTACTCTATGTTAAACTGACCGGTACAAAGTTTATCAAGTACAATCTTGAGGTAGTTGAGGTACATTACTTGAGTATTTCCATTTTATGCTACTTTACAATTCCACTCCATCACATTTCAGAGGTGGAATTTTGTGTTTTTTACGCCACCACAATGATTTGACAGCTTTAGTTATTAGTTACTTTTAAGATGAACCAGTGGTTACATTCAAAAGCGTAGTTTTGAATGTTCAAAGAGTAGTTTGTAATCATAGTTTTAAAATGACCTATAGGTACAATATGTTAAGTTTTAATGTATGTTGTAAAATGTTCCAGGTAAATGCAGCAGAAAGCTTATTAGTTTTTATTTAGCTTTATTTGTACTTTAAAGATCTGTGTACTACCTTCACTGACTGCCTCTTCTGGCTTTGTCCAGTCTGTGTATTGCAAAAGTTTTGAGCTATACATAATGACATTCAGAGGTCTTATCATTATTTTTTGGACTAGAGTAAACACTGGAAGGACAAACTAGTCTGATGTAATGGTAATTTGCTGGGGCTGGGGTATGGAGGTAGATGGAAATGCCATGCTGGGTTACAGAGAGCTGAAATAATAAGCAACAGGAGCATTATGCCCTGCAGGCTCCATGGCGAGTGAGTGAGTGTATGCTGTTGAACGCAAGGTCAGAAAAGCTTTGGATGTATCTCCAATGACCTGAAGTTGCTAAACCTTGGTAACCCAACCATGTCATCCAACAGCAGGCAATTGACGCGTATTCACACCGCAGGAGCTTACAAAGGAGAAGAGAAAGAGGAAAGGGAAATTGTTTTTTTTTGTTATTCATTATTTTCTGTAGAGTTTGCTGTTTGGCAACATCTTCTAGCACCGCTGTTTTTCCTCCATTCTTCCTCTTTATTTCCTGTGGGCAAGGCAGCCAGGTGTTAGGCGCTGGAGCCATGTGTTTCCTGCCAACTGGGGCCAATGTGCGTTTTCAGTGATGCAAGTTTTGCATTTCCCAAATCATAGCTGCTTTCAATCTATGCCATCTAACTCCAAAGTGGCTGGCAAACTTGGTGGCAGCATAAAACTGGGGCAGATACAAATTGCCCTATTTTTAAAGCTGAGAGTGGGCTTTCCTAGTTGGACAAGAGACAAAAGACATACATATGTGACATTTTTATCACAGTGTATAGGCTATTCATGTACTATCTATTTCTCTGTCCATTTCTCTAACTTTTCGTGCCCAAATGTATTAATAATGATGATGTTTACAAACCTTGTATCAACTTTTTTTTCGTTACCCTGTTAGGCATACTTTTGAAAGCAACATATGTACAGGACTTTAAAAAAAAAAATTAGACATGAGGCCATTCTGTAAACACATATTGAAAAGTTACTATTTTATCCCCTAAAAGCCTCTTGCAATTATAGTTATAGTATTAGCTTGAGTGAAAAAAAATCATAATATCTTTATTGTTAAGGCTTTGACCCAAAAAGACATCTTGTTGGCTAATAAGAAGAAAATTTGGACCATTAAGTATGGATCTGGTCTAAATCAGAATAACGACTGCATTTGGGAAATGACTTAAATTGAGAATTCTATTTCAAGGCCTATTTTGTATTTGGTGTGATGCTTTTAAGGCCAGAACATTGGCTTTATGTGCCAGAGGATAATCACAGCATATTGCCAGTCTGAGGTAAAAGACCTGAGTGCCTTTTGACCTTGATTTAGCTTTCCTGTTCTGGGAAAGTGCTGGGAACCCTCATTTCATTTCTAACAGAAAATATCGAGACCCCTTGGGATGCTGCTGTGCACATATCAGCATCCGCACTGCATGACTTGTCAGATAGGCTGGGTGGTTTGGTGAAAAATATTAAAGCAACCCCACCAAATCCATTAAAATGTATTTAGGTTGGCAAAAATATCACTAATAGGGCAATTTCAGGTGAAGGTTAAAACATCTACCCTTGTACAAACTAAATACCTTTGTTTATTAATATCAGTGACAAAAAAAACATCTAATCTTAGTACTTTAATCATGATAGTTGTACTTCTACTCCAACATAGTGCTGCATAAATTAGTCTTAAAGGTTCAATATGTAAGATTTGTGCATACTTGCACATATGTTTATGTGAAGTTTGTGTTGGAGTCTGTTTTGTGCTGGGAGCCAGTTGTTTGTTCATGTTAGCTCACTCCTTTTCTATTTGCTTACATCCATGATAACAGCATGTGCATGGATTTCTTTGTAGAAAAAGTTTTCTGCGAAAATCCTTACGCTCAGTTCTTCAATGCCTGTGTTCTGCTCCTCAACAGCAGCAACAGTGTACAACACTAGCTAACATTAGCTTAGAAATGGAGTTGGCTAATGTCAACAAATGACTGAATCCCAGAACAACACAAACTCTGAAACAAACTTCACGTAAGCACATGAGCATGTGCAGACCTAACATATTGAACCTTTAAAGGAAATTGGAATATGTCCAGTTAAACACCTTGAATATGTAAAACCATTCCCTTAACAAGTATAAATTTCAAGTTCTGTCACCCGATGAATAAGTGTAATTTATTCCTATTAGCTCTTTCAAACATATCTGCATATGACAAATGTGCAGCCAAGTAAGAAAGAAAACAAGTGTGTGTAACTAAAAACGCAGATGCCTCCCCTCAACCCCCACTCAGGGGGATAAGAGAACATGCTGATATGTTAGTTTTTCCTTTCCACCTGGGTCATATCATTGCGCGACACCCTGAAACATTGCCCCCCCCCCCAGTTTTCTGATGCTTCCAAGGCATACTTCAAATAACAGAAAACTCATACTATGAGTTATTATTTTTATTTATTTATTCTTGAAATTCTTCCTTCCATTTTTTTCTTCTTGACGGCTCTAGTGCAGTGAGGTGCAGTATTTTGAAACTAATCCTAGTTTATTGACATATCTACAGATAAAGAAGTTAATGCCTTTTAAATGAACATTGTCAGTATCAGTGACAATGTTATATGATCTTTTAGTCCAGATACCATAGCAATCCTTTGTTTTGATAGATAGGCAGAAATTGATTAGTTATGTTTTCATTAGTGTTCATCATGTGAAAGTAAGAATCATTGTGTTTTTGTTACCTTACAATCAGCCCTTTATATCTACATAGGGAGTGGGTCCACTTCTACCCAACTAGCAAACACTGGCACAAGAGCAAGCCATTCACTTTTTTCGTATTTTTAGCAGCCACACACTTAGAAAGGGTGGATGAGTTGAGGGGTATTCTGTTGGTTACGATCTGCAACTTCACTGCTAGATGCCACTAAATCCTAGCACATGGCACGACGCCAGCGCATCACACAAGAGCATAGAAAGGTGATATTTAGGAGCTGAAAAGTTATTTACAGCCCTGTAAATAATTAAGCAACTTGTTCTACTCTTTATAGGTGTAAAACCAACATCATTGTTTTTGAAATCTGATAACCTTTCTCACAAATTTCAACTGAAAATTTAAAGCATTTATTTGCAGAAAAAAACAACTGGTTAAAATAGCCAAAAAGACAGTGTTTTCTGACCTTGAAAACTGCAAAGACAAGTTTGTATTCATTTTTAAACAACGCGTACTAATGTTTTAACTTAGGAAGAGTTCAATATTTGCTGGAACGAGCCTGATTTTAAATCACAGTCTTTCACAATGCTCTTGCAAGCAGTTTTGTTTGAATGCTTGTGGCCATCCATCTTCCTCTTGATCACATTCCAGAGGTTTTCAATGGAGTTCAGGTCTGGAAATTTAGAGAGGTTTCTTAATTTTCCCAGAGCAAAAGCAACCAAAGCAATGTTTGCAAACACACCTACAAAGAGATGTGTAATTTGTCTTCATATCCTCAGGTTTTCTGTGATATGAAAACCAGAGGCGGAGGATGGACCGTGCTCCAGCATCGCAGAAATGGCTCCGTTGACTTCCATCGTGGGTGGAGGGACTACAAAATGGTGGGTTCCACAAAGGGTAGGGTGCATCATATTGAGTATATGCAAGACGTGTCCAGTATTGTAGGACTGACAGGAGGTTCCAATAATTATCCATGGGTGGTTTGGCACACAGAGTCGTGGGATACCAGCTAGACTGTGATCCCAGGTGACCTGCACTTGTTGTGTTTGGCCTCCCTCGTGCTCCCATGTTATTGCACCTGCTCACGCTCCCTGTCCCAGTCATTCTCCCACACACCACTATACGCATGCACACACACTCACACACACAATTTATGTACTTTAATCAGCTATGCAATACTACCGTTTGTATCTATCTTTAAAATCTCAAAAGCATTCCTATGTTCGTGACAGCATTTCCATTTACCAGTCCTGGACTCGATAGAAACAATCCCACACACGAGACTGTGAAGTTAGTCCGGTCCTCCTTTTGACACCTTTGACTTTTGTTTTGCTTGGACCTGTTTTTGTTAAATCTCATCACAAAGTTTTCTCAATAGATATTCTGTTCGCATAGTAGAGAAAAAAAAAAACAAAAAAAAAAATGGAAAACAAATGCTTGCAAACCCTTTTTTAACTGTGTTAAATTACACACAGAACAAATGAGCGAGGTTAGCTTGGGCTTTTGATTGAACAGAGTAGCAATTTGTCTCTCACCCACGCCAAAGAAATCAATTGCCACAGCTTGGATGGAAATAAAATGCAGAGGAGTGTGGTTGCAAACAGAGCGCGTGTGTGTGATAGAGAGACAGAGAGACAGAGAGAGAGAGAGAGAGAGACCAAAAAAAAAGCCTAAAAACCTCTTTCAAGAACAATATTTTTACAAGTGGATGATAAATATTTGTCTCTAGTTGGGGCGTGGGAGCACTGAGGCCCTGTAGATGGCAGATAACGTATGTACTGAAATGCTCCACTGCCCCGGTCCGCACTCCATATTCTCGGCGTCAGTGGTCAGTGTTGATCAAACGCTACACCGAAGCCTGCAGGTAAAATGATAAATGCTCTAGGACACTCTCTATATATATTCACTCTCACTTAACTTCAATAACAAACTGTGTGTGACAGCGAGACAAAGTGACTCAGAATTCAGAGGTAAACAAGAACAAAAGCACTTCTCATCACATGGGGAAAAATACTTAATGCCCACTGATGTAGAGTTTGTCTGTTCCTTAATTCTACTTCAAAATGTATTGTGTCCAATGGAGTGCTGCACAAATGAGTCTTAAAACTTGGCAATGAGTTAGCTTGTTACACTTTGTCAGTAGTTTTTTTTTTAATGGGTTTTTGATTAGATGTCTGAATTAAGGTCTGTGGTTAACAAAAGAGGGATTTTCCTGTTTTGCTTTACAAGATAAAATACACCAGCAAATACTAGAATTGGGACTAAATCCTAACCAGTATTGGCATGGGGTGCAGATGCTGTTGCAATTCTCTCACTGGATATCAGACTGATAGTTAAGATCCACGTTGTGATCCGGATTCCATTGTCTGAAGTCACCGTAACCTAAAATGAGACAGTCTACAACTGAGCAAGTGCTAATGGCTAACTCAGAATACAGAAAAGCAAGGCAGGTTTTCTTGTTGTTTTACTGCTGCCATTTAAAAAGATAAACTTTCATCTCAGCTGTCCATATCTAACAGTAATTCTTCGACTTAACTTGATGACAGACCTAAATTGAACTTTGCCGCTGTCAGATTTGTGTGTTCTCTTCTGGCTTGTTGTTATCTGCACTCAGCCAAAGGTTGTATATGTAACACAGCTACATAAAATCAGAGTGGACTTAGCATTTCTGTAGTTCACAACTGAGTGAGCCATCTTCTCTCGAAAACTCATCATGGAAAAATGCCATTGGCTTTTTGTCTAGGGAACCCAGGTGATGCTAACTTTTGGGTTGACTAAAAGAAAAATCATCAAAATCTACCTGTGTATTTTCAGACTAGTGACCTTTCCACATTGTGCATTTTCCCTTTTATAGCAAACAAGAGACAGTTTGTACTTGACAGCTCTCTTTGAGACTAATAAAAGCCATATTTTGTCCATTGTCTAAAACTGTCTCTTCAAATAGAACATTGCATGTTATTATCATTTCCCCAGAGTGACAACATCCATTCCCACTGTGCAACATTACTGCCAAACCCATCACACCCATTGCACACTGTAATTGTTTTCATTCCATGCTGAGAATTCCTTTGTGAAATCAAGTTAATATTGCCTGTACCTTTCACCTGTTAACATCATTTAATGTTGCCTAATGACTCAGAGTCTGGCATCCTTGACATTACTCTGTGTATGCTTCATCCTTATTATATACAGATGGATGGCAGATTAAAGGAAAACAACAACATTAAGCTTTTTCATTAGGTTGAAGGTCAAACCATTTAGTCACCTTCCTTGAAAACATCTACGTTCATTCGTCACCTCAGCATGTCTTTGATTAGCAAACCACAAAAATTCCTCACTAAAAATATGTCACTCCTTTGCTCTTGCATTTACTTCTGTTTTAGTGATCATTCAGTATTTGTTTTCCTTGGCCAAAGTGAACCAGAAAACAGTGTCTGGGGTAGAACATGGTCATTTCCAGCTGTGAAGTTCAAATAAACAATGAATAAGTCTATAACTTTCTATCTTACTATAAGTATTGCAGGTCCAGATGGAGCATTAGTAGGATATTAGGCCAAAATTCAATTGGCCCCTAGCTTTGGGAGTGGAGTGTTTCACTTTATAAACCCAGTTAACTGTCTTGGGTCATCTGAATGATAAATGTGACTTCTTAAATTGAGGCTCATTTTCATATTAACCGCAAAAACACTTGGCAGGTTGCTGGTAAAATCATCCCCCTTGTTAGAATATTTTATTTTTCTATTGTTTCTCTCTCTTTGTGTCTAATCCAGGGCTTTGGAGAGCCACATGGGGAACACTGGCTGGGGAATGATATCATCCACAAGCTGACCAGCTCCCAGGAATACAGTCTGCATGTCCAGTTAAAAGACAGGGAGGGGAACGAAGCCTACTCACATTACGATCTTTTCTACATAAACAGCGAGGACAGCAACTACAGGTATCCCACCAGCAGATAATAGAACTTAATGACATAATGGTATCGTCAAAGATCACCATTCAGATGAAGTGTTAAATGTTCATTAATTAGTCCATCATATTATATGATATGACAAAATGGAGCTAAAATACTCCTTAAACACTCAGGTCTCCAATTAAATCCTTTCTCCTGCTCTGTCAGCGATCTGACATGAATAGGACCGTAATAATGGCACTTTACTTCACTAAAGTGTTTTATTAACAGCCTTCTATTGTGAACAGCATAATTGCAATGCGGTAACACCCTGTCAATTGCTGCTTTCCCTCTGGCTGTAAGATTCTTAATATCAGGACAGATTAGAAACCCTTATCAAGAGTTCATAGTCTTTTCTATTTTGTCTTTTCCAAAGCTTTCTTATCCTCAAGCGTTAAAGTTAAGGAACTACTTGGACCATTTTTAAGAATATCATTCACTCAAAATGATGAGCTCAGTTGAGGGCATGCAGCCACTTTTGTCTCACTCCATTTTTCTTTTCCATCACTGCTACTGCTGCCCCTGAAAAATCCCCAAGGGGAGCCACATCCACTGGAGTATAACAGGAGTACTCGGCAATACCTGCCTCTGCCAGGAAGTGACAACTCAAACAAAGCTCCCTGGTAACCCTGCAATCACTAACAAGATTATGCGTGGGTGTGCTGAAACCATGCTTTCTGCAAAACAGACAGAAATAGAATAAGCCAAAGTAGTGCAGTTTGGATTCCCTATAAAGCCAGAGGAATTTTCACTTCTTTTCTGAAAGTTTATGGAGATTGATGCTCTGAGAGATGACAAATCATCATCATATGTGGGTGCATGCCTTCCATGATCCCTAATAGTGCAGCAAATTGCATTTGCCTGAGTTTGTTCCACATAATTAGCACAACGAAACTGAATGTCTCACAGTTTGCTGTAGGCTACACTGTGTGAGGTGAAACACCTGAAAGAATATAATCACCTCTGCTTGCTACCCTTGAGATCATGTTCTCTTTAACTAACTCAATATGTACCAACTTTACTAGCAGAACTAAAGACTCATCTGTTTTCATCTGCGGGTTTATATTATAACTCCCAAGGCAGCGCTATGGGGCTATGCGGCTAGTCAGCCAAGGCAATCCTCCTCAGCTGCATCCAGTATGCTCCCCAGAGAAACATGGAGGTCTTCACCTAAAACTCAGTAACATTATTCATGCATTAATCATCGGTATGACAGGCCACTTTCCCCTTTGAGGCAGCCAAGAATAGCCATTTTTATATTAAAGATGGTTATTTTACTGTAACAGTATATTTGTCATTAAATAATAGAATAACAATATAAAAAGAGAGGCACATTGAAAAAGATTAGCTTGTGGTTTGTGGTATTGGTGGAATAACTCCACTAATAAATCTTTAAGTCATGGCTAATGCTAATGTTTTGGAGAGTTGGAAGAGTTGGCACAGTCCTTTCCAATAGGATATCCTGTAGTCTGTGGTTGCCATCCTGTCAGATTTGATCCTTTTTAATTTTCTTCACATCGCTGATCCATCATGAACAGAAAAGTCTTCTAAGCAAATATATTATTCTAGGCTCCCTGCTATTTCATCATTCCCAAAACTGTCATTTCAGACTCCCCTCTTACCACTCCCCCATGATGTGTTGTCCTGCCCTGTGAACTTACAAATTCAAGAGGAGGATTCTTCATTTAGTCATCACAGACAGCATGCCCTGGGCTACAGAGGGGGGTCACATAACTCAGGGGAGAGTCCGGTAGTAACTCGACAGAATGACAGGGCGGTGGAGAGGGCAGACAGCAGGCCTGACCTCCTCGTCCACTCTCTTCAAACCAGTACTGACATAACGGACAAACAGACAAAGCAACACACACACACGCGCATGCAAACTCACTTCATTGCTGGGCCTCTGAAAATAGTTCCTCATCAATTTAACTTGGGCAGAAATTTCTGTTAGATGGTAGAGGGTTGTCTCACACAGCACAGCATGGAGGAAAAATAATGAGATGTTCTTTAGGTTAGATTTTCTTATTGATGTTTGGCAACAATGGGGTACTAGGGGTAGGATATAACACCTTATCACAAAAGTTGTACATATACTTAAAAGGCTGCATATCCTACTGTGCCTCATAGGTGATATATAGAGACTTTCTGACTTTGATTGCTTTTCATCTTTGCTCTCATTGATTATAGAATTATTTATAAAGGGTTGTTTGAATTTAACATTGAAGTAGACAAGAGTTGTATCCAAAACCAAATAAAAAGTCTCCAATAGAGAAGAGTACAGGATCCTGCCCTATTTAAGATGCTGTCTATTTTTTTTTTCACCTAATTAAATTCTAATATCAGGTATGCCTAGAGGCAATGACAAATTTAAAACAACTGAACGTTTTCTAGCGAAACAACAGCTCCGACTAAAAGGAGGTAAAATTTGGTGTTTTTGTCAAGGTAGTTTGGTGGCTTTGAAGAGTGTCAACGCTCCCCATCAGACAGGGCTATTTGACGGCAAGATAAAGAGGTGAAAATATAAATATATCATACATTTAAACTCATATTGAGCTTATGTGGGCCTTTTTTAGTTGACTGAATTACATTTTGCTGCTGCCCCTGTTTACAGCAGTGCAAAGAAAATCTGGAGTCTGGTGGCTTTGAAGAGTGCAATATAACAGCTTCAGTTCCCCATCAGATGAGGCTCTCTGATGGCAAAGTTCTTTTTTTTTATACATTTCATGACATAAAAAAGTCACAAACGGTTGACTCTGTCAGTATTGGCCTTACAAGGCTCAGAATGATTTCAAACAGGAGGTTGCGTGTTGAGCCATTTTGATGTCTTTGGTATGAACGTCAATACTAATGCCAGGACTGATGTTATCATTTAGTTTACAGCTCAAAAGTACCTCTTTAAATTATGAGCAGAAGTGTCTGTGGCTGACACATTTCCTTTCCTTCCTCCTCTACAAATCCAGCCTTCACGTCGAGGGCTTTAGTGGCACAGCTGGACGGACCAGCAGCCTCACCCATACCGGCACCCCATTCAGCACCAAGGACAGAGACAACGACCGCTGCACCTGCAAGTGTGCACAGCTTGCATCTGGAGGTAGACGCTGCTTCCCTCGACTTCTGCTGCTCTGCCACTGTCTCAATCTGTGCCTGCTTATAGCCCGTCTTGTTAAACATTTCAATCCACCCCCTTGTAAATGTCCCGAAAGCGCATTTCATTTTCCCACTGCAGCAATATAAAGTTACTGCTGACTTACAGCTGTGCATTTAGGTGTTACATTTCACGAGCTTGAAATCAATTAATTCTGACTTCTTCCTTGAACTCTCTGACACATGTCCTCTCCAGGTTGGTGGTTTGAAGCGTGTGGCCCTTCTAACCTGAATGGCATCTACTACCCCGGCTCATCAAATGTGGTTCGCTACAACGGTATTAAGTGGTACTACTGGAAGGGTCCAAATCTGATGGCTACTATGACAACCATGATGGTGCGCCCTGCAAACTTCTGAAGACAATGGCCATTTATGACGTCAAACTACGAAAGGAATTTCACCACAAGCATTATAACGAACAATATAAGGAAATGGTATATTTTGGGAGGAAACTCAAATCAGACACTGGTGGTTTTAGCTTCTGGACATCTTGCTTAAGTAGATGCCTGGGGAGCTACAGCAAAAGACTGTGCTTTTAGTGAATTCCTGAGCGCTGAGTTTCTCCAACAAAATCTATTAGAAAGGTGTCTAGATTATATTTTAATAAGGATTGCTCTGCTGAGGTCTGGCTGAAGTTAAAATATTGCAGGAACACGACTGACCAAATCAAATTATGCAGTTAAGTATGACATTTATTCAACCCCAAATTAACGAATAAAAACTGATTTACACTTTAAAATGATACTTATTTTGATATTAAAATATGAAAATATACATTGTTACCAGTGTGTTTGTCCATTTGTAAATATTTCAAAGCTGCCAGTTTTGTTTTTTTTACAGCAGTTTCCTCACATTTACTGTAAAGTTTCACAAATGCAAATCTAATATTAAGGCATGTCCTGCTTGTAACTTCTTTCCAGTAGTGCCGCTGGACTGTAACGCAAAACTACATCTTTAAAACTGTAGTGCAGTCCACACACAATAGAACATAAGATAGTGACTTCAGAGGTTTACCACTGTTAGTAAAACAACACCATAAAGAACAGCAACAAAAACAGGCTTTGCCCTTTGCTGTATCTTCCAAAGGGCTTTTCAGAATGAAATATCCCCCATTCTTTCCAGTCACACCTCTCATAAAACTTTATTTGTGAGAGATTTTGCTCATAAAAGTACATCATACACTTCCACTGGTGTGATTTACTTTTAAAAATGGAACATTTATAATAACATCTGGGAACAAAGCTGTAAATTCAATCTTTACTTTGTTAAAACAATAAAATCATATATCGTCTTTGGTGCCTATAATCCACAGTGCCAGGTGCTTGTTTCCATGTAAATTACATAATCTCCAACAAGCCACACATGCCAGACTCATGAAGTCAGATGGAGACTGCCCTGCACCACTGATCTGATGAATCATCCAATAACACCAGTCCCTGTGGTACCCATTAGAAAGCAGATGGGTTTCACCTCGACTAACAATGACCTGGATGTGTGCGACGCTGGGGACAGCTGCAGTTGCTAACTGGAAGATGACACAGTATCTCTTAAGAACATACAGGTCCGAGCATTTAAAGATCTCACCTCCTTTTCCTAAATCAGCACCCATATGAGTCATTTCTGACTGACTGAAGTCAAATTAAAACAATGAGACTCAATGAACTCTGGAACAGGTACTGGTGTTTTGACATGTGCTGGTTGATAAATTCATTATCAAATGTAAATAGTTCCTCTCTTATAGCAGAAGATGGGAAGTAAAAAAAACTCGAAATAATTTCCCTTTCCTTTTCAAACAAAAGGTTTTCTGTGTACCGCTTCATTGACTTACCCCGGCTAAACTGCCTTTGATTTACTACTCCATTAGAAAACATGCGGGGACTGCTCAAGACAGTAAAACTACTCACAGGGATAATGGTGCTGCTACTGTGCCTGGCCATATCTTAAATGTAACTGTATAAATATATGATGCAATCATAGGAGAATTTGTGAATAAACTTCAAACATCATCACAACTGCATCGAGTGCCTGCAGCTATTGATATACAATGCACGCATGCGGCGGTCGTGATGGCAGAAGCGAGCATTATATCATACTGTAAAGGCACACACATATACAGACACACACACGTACACGTACATGCGCTGCTTGCATGCAGTGACCCCATTGCTAAACAAGTTTATTACGACCTCCAAGGGCTGGACAGGCGATAGATCACAGCAGGGGAGGCCAGGGGTGAATCCATCAAAGCGACTTTAATAAAGACCACTTGATTTGGCCTGCTGGCTCAACAGATGAAATGGTTGTGTTCAGGTCCAGTGAAGCAGACTACAGTCTGGACTGCATCTACTTGTCCCAGTCCCTGTTTATTAGATGGGATATTTGTAGGTGCAGAGACAAGAGAGTCACAGAGAACAGGACAGTTAGAATTCCGTAACAATATTTGTGGAGTCTTTAAGAGGAATTCCCAGCAATATACGAATATTTTACCCTGATATTATTCGGAATAGAGAATCTTTAAAAAGACCTATGATGATGATTTGATCTCCATCTCTATTATCTCCACATGCACAGTAGAAACCTTTTTACAATCTAATTTAAACACGACTGCTTTTCTTTGGCAGGTACATCACTGCAAATCCATGTGTTTGGACAAGCAAATCCACATAGCTTTAGTTTAAATTCAACTAAATCCCAGGGTGTTCAGGAATCTCATACAGGTATAGAACACTTTGTATAAAAAATATTAAATACATCTACAATTTTGCAGCTGCTGTAAAATCATGTTCACTTTTCTTTTACTCACTGACTTTAACAAACCAGTAGATCGAGCAAAAAATACTATGCATAGTATGTGGTACTGTTTTTTGCATACTGCGTCAGCAGTACTGTTTCTGACAAATAGTTATGTCAATAAAGTAACTCAGTTCAAGTAAATTGAAGGAGACAGAAAGAGAAATGTGTTTGTGGGTAGGTGGGAGGGGAGAGGAGGTGGTGGACATTGCACATATTTTGTATATGTTGATCAGCTGCGTATATAAATGGATGTAACCTGGTGCTTTAAACTTTGCCTGAGGATTTATCACTCAAATAAGCAAGATAGATAGATGCAGAACAGGACAGAGAAAAATGTATATACTGTACTGACGGGAGAAAATAGAAAGGCAGAGCCAAGTGCTCATAAGTCCTTGTCTCTCTCTACTTCTGCTCCAGTGTCTTTGATTCATAAGGGCTACGATGGCTGGCCAGGGCAAGGGCCAGGTATGGCATTTTGGCAGGAGGAGGAAAAGAGGCACGGCAGATGGGGGGCTGATTTGTATCGGTTGCCCTCGCTGTGTGGTTTACTGTGTCAGCATGCTGCCCGTTTAGCAGCGGTCATCGACAAAGCAATGCTGTCCTTACGTCGGCCTGTCTCATGCGATACATCAGCTCCTATGTCTCTTGAGTTTTTCTTTATAGAAAGAGAAAAGGCAAAGTAGCAGTTGTCATGTCATGTTTGAAAACGTAAAGGAAGGGAAATAAATACTGTCTCAGGCCACTTGGGGGCACTGGTGGCCCAAAGAAGGCCTTTACCTTTCCCTCTTATACTTGTAAGAGTGTCAAGAGCTGTGGATCCGGATGCTGCACACTCTTTTTTGGGGGTGGGGGCAGTTGATTGGAAAGAGTGGAGTAGTAAGTATCAACATCCCATTGCCACATAATTAAGTACACAGCTGAATAACTCTGGTTATTTTATTTTGCTTTTAAACAAACAGCACTTGAGCAATCCAATTAATAGTAAAAAAAAAACAAAAAAGCTAAAAATGTCATTTCTGCATTTCTGTTGCCATAAGTTTGCAGGCTATCTCTCCCTCATCTCCATCTTTCTCAAAAACCATATTCTTAACTCCCTACCTCCTGTTTTTATTCAGACAGTTTGCCTCCCCAAACTGAGTGATGTGTAAATAAGACATAAGGCAGGGAAGCAGAGTTGAGAGGCGCTGTTGCTTTTCAGCTAAATGTTGGAATGGACAAGACATGAGATTTAAGTTGCTTTGAATACAGCATGATCATTGCAGACATGCTGGTTCCAGCATCTGACAAGCAGCCATCGCACTGGGGTATTCTCAGATATCAGCATTTACTGAGAAAAGCAGCCCAAAACAAACACAGAAAAAGAAACATCCTGAAGGCAGCAGCAGTTCTGTGCGTCTTAGACTAGAGCTTAGGTCAACATATGGACAGAAGTATTTTGGAAGGACAGAACTATCCCCATCAATATTTGACCATTCACATGATCTTACCTTTCAGATAGCGAAGCCCATTGAGTACTATGCACCATGTCGACATGTTTTGTCCCATATGCAAATATAGTTATCCCAGTGACGGCAGGGGAATTGAGTTTCATAACAACATACTGTACATAAAAAACTTAATTGCCATGACAACTGAAACCAAATAATGGCAAACAAACAAGACGGATGAACAACAGACCGAATAGCAAAAGGCACCGCTTCAACACATATCTGATAAATTGTAGTAAATTTACTGGGAAAACACTGAATGGTTCTCTAGTTATGCTCCAGACACAACATGATAACAGTGTCTGTTATTATTTTACTAATGTATCCCACTGCGTTATAAGCCGGGGGATTAAAAAAAGAGAAAGACATCAGGAACTTTGTCACCACCAATAATACGTAATAGGTAGTAAACTAGCCATTTGCTACATAATGTTTCCAGCCTTTCAACTGTGGAAAACTGATGATATTCAGCCATGTTAGCTGGCGTTAATTAGCAGGTGAACCCTGGCATCTGTTTCCTGTAAGCTAGCGGTCAGGTTGACATTGAATTTTAGTCTAGGAATCCATGAAAATATCACTAATTAATTTATTTCATATGCAGGAAACACAGCCGCAGCCTAGAGAAGTAGAGCAGGCTGATGAAGAAACAGGTGCATCTTCAGGGATTCAGGCGAAGGCCTAATTATAAATAGTAATAGTCTTAATTTGGAATTATAGGGAGGGCTTAGCATTACAGTTACAGCAAATACAGTCTTTGAAAGTTAACACAAGTTCATCTGGAAAATTGTTTTACATCAAAACAAGTTGGTTTCATAAGATCTTATTCACTCAATATTTAAAATGGCCCTCAAAAACAAAGCAGTCGATATCAACCACATATTTGTAAGTATCTTATTCATCAGTCCATCATTTTATCACACATTTTAACCTGCAAAATCAATTAAAGATGCCATAGGGCAGGAAATGGGAGAAGCAGCAGGACCAAGGCGCTGTAAGTTATTATAACACATGATGCAAGAGTAATTTTCTACTGAAAGATGAAATAGATGAAAGAAGTCGACGAGGAGCGCAGCAAGATGTGTTCAGGCCACACACAACTTGACATCAGCACATAGACTACGCTCTTGGTTCCACTACTACCAAGAAAGGCCAACAACATAACGGCCAAGTGATATCTGATAACTGGAAACTGAAAATAATAAAAATGTCACTTTGTTCCAAAAATTCCCAGCACACAATTCAGACTGATCGGCATTTCAGCTCCACGGTGTACTACAAAATTGTAGCTGCACAGGTCACCCATTCATCACTGCAGCCTACTATCCTTTTTTCAGATAGATGCCTTCAGCGGGAATAATCTGCCATCAGGTGCATCAATGTGCCCCCCGAAATATTTGCAGGAACTGTGTGATGCTATCAAGCTGACATGGGCCAAGACCCCTGAGGAAAGGTTCCAGCACCAAGTCGAGTCACTACGGAATTCAAGATTGTTTTAGAGACACAATGCAGTCTTAACCTTTAAAAAAGGGGAGGTGCACACATTTCGCCTCTAAGTATGTGTTATTTTTTGCAGCTTAGTTTTCATTCAGTTACACATCCTTCCACTAAATATCCAGAAAAACTGTCAGTGCCCTCTTGACCCCCGAGTGTGTGTGGGATTTATTAATCAAGACCGAGAGAAAAGGAAATTGCACGGTGGTAATTTAATCAGTTTTATTGACAGCCACCTTAAAACCAAGTTTGCACTGGAAAGAACCTGCTATGCACTGAGGGCAACTATAAGCGGCATATTTGATTTAAAGAAGTTTGCAGGCATTGCAAGTATACACTCGTGTGCACCTCTACTAATGTGTGAACATTTTGTATGCTGCAAGACAGCTATGCAGAGACCTATATGTCTGTGTAGGTGGGCATGTAGATTATTCAGGTCAGGTCAGGCTCTCCAGTATGTAGGCAGAAAACTGAGAAGCTGCTTTCTGGAGCCATCACAGCCCTGACAGTTGGAAGAGTCACCATGGAGAACAAGGAATGTATAAGAAATGCTCGCAGAAGGATATAAGCAAGAATCATATACCAACGGCAGACAGTACTGCATTATAGTTTTTCTCTTCTTATCGAAGTTGTCAGGTATTGCTTTCTAATGTAAGGCAAAGTTGAAATATGACGTTTCCTCCTTTTGTTCCTTAGTAAAAGAAATGTTCAAATGTGACATGTAGAGCCTCACAGACACAAATGGATATCTGCCAAATGGGTCTATTTCTGTCCTTCTCTGTTCAGTACCTGGTTAGGTCAATCAGAACAGGTTTCGCTCCTCATAAGGCCAAATGCCAAGAGCTCCACAATTACCGCTGTAATTGGCTTGAATTGGCCATTAGTACTCAGCTCGAGTCAGCATGCAAAACACACATCAACAGGCAGATGTAAATTCAATCAAATAACCTCAGTCTTTTACTAATTCACTTGCTGAATTCACATTACTTCTTTACCCTTTTTAAGAAAAAAAAAAACATTAGCCATGCAAAAATTCAGTTATAATGGAATGCAAATATCTTTGGAGAAAATGTAATTAAATGAAACTTGAAATAACAAGAGTAAATTTCAAACTGTCAGGACCATAGACCATAGAACCCTACTAGTACTTTGAATTAACCGGAGTTCACTGTAGTTGGAAAAGTACATACAAACACTGACACATGCTTGCTTTTGAACAGCTTCATTCTAATTGCATTACAGGCTAGGTAAATGAATGTAAATGAATAGGGCGGCTCGGTGGTGCAGTGGTTAGCACTGTCGCCTCACAGCAAGAATCATTTCTCTGCGCCTCCGCAATTGTACATTCACTTTACGCATGTTAACATCTCCGTGTCACATAAAAAGACAAAACTAGTATCCAGTTTCCTGCCGATCATGATTTTGGAACAGAGATTAAGACATGCGCTCTGTGGAAGAAATAGTTTCACTTGGTTTTCATTGCGCTCAATAAGCCAGATCTACTTGAAGCTGGAGGCACGCAACACATTGCGGCAATAAAGAGGTTTAGGCAGGGGTGCCTGTATCTATTTTCATTTGGGTTTTGACCTTTCTGGTGATAAACATTATCCACGTAAATCATCAATCAATTATGGTGTGTCAACGGACATAATTGTGTTTTTAATGGACAACTTACTGGACATAGCACTGAAGTAGAAACGTCATTTGGAAACTTTCAGAGTGTTTCAGTGTTTTGTAGTTTGCCAAGAGTTTGCGGGGCGGCCTGCACATTCTCACGTCACGTTCATTTTTATACATCTCAGCGCGTGCATGGAAACCAGTGTACTTTTTCTTTTCTTTTTCTTTTTTCACCCTTTTCAGCCACAGAAAAGTTGGGCTTCAGTGAATCACAATGCATTATATTAGTCATGTGTCTTGAAAACAAAGACACACATCACATTCTTTTGATTAACAAGTTTCCAATCTGTGAACATCTTGTTACTTTACTTCCTTGTTAATAGATGAGAACATCCATATTAATATTGGACTTGAAGTGAATGCCAAGGTACCATGTTACTTTGAAACGAATGAAGACTTTTTTAACTTTATTATCAGATTAAAATGTTATTCAGTATGGTGTTATCTTTGCTAATTAAACTGTGTTTTTTTTTTTTTGTTCTATTTACGCCGACTGCCAATTGTCATTATGTCTCCCTGACACTCTTCATAACATCTAATACTTGTAATGAGTGTTGCTGTATCATGCAGGGTACAACATAATGGGTGCCTGAGTTTATATCTGCCAATCATAACGGTACAGGTTAGAAGATAAAAAAAAACAGGGCTGTGACCACTCTGACTTCATACGGATTGCCAGTACACACTGCTCTGCTTTTCAAACCATTTCCATCATCAAGTGAAAAAGAAAAAGGCTTTAAAACATTGAAATTCTCAGTCCAGCGTTGGATTCTTGTTGCCCTGGAGCTCTCAAGAAAATTCAAGTGGAGAGCTGTTGCAAAACTGTTGATCACAGGTGGTCAAGGCAATCAAAGAGCTTTTCTAAGCAATCTACAGGCACTACTATATTACAAACATAGCTATTATATAAATTGCCATAGCAAGATGAAACCAAAAAGATGAACAAACAACAGGCTGTTAACTCTTTTAAGGCTTACAGGCGGGAAGACAAATGTTTAAACTTCAGAGCCCTACGTAAAGCATTTTATGGTGAGAATATATGTATGTTGCTCAACAGTTTTGTAAGATTTACACAGGTAGACTGTGAAAGACAAGAACAGACAAGCCATCACGGTGCTGTTCTTTGTTCTTCTTATCGGGAAAAATACAGAATAACATGTCGTATCCTTGGAAGTCCAGTGCATTTCTCTGTGACTGCATCTTCCTCGTCACTTAGAGAAAATTTGGCCTTGAAAATTGACATTTTTTTTCAACAACAGTGAGCTTCCCAGTTTTCAATTTTGAACTTGAACGAGCCGCTCCTTAAGCCAGGCGGCAGGGAGAGAAGACTGCAGTATATGATTTACAAGAACTGGAGCTGCTCCATAGTCAGTTAATAATAGAACAAATCATCAGACAGTATGACAGCACCCACTGTGATTGAGTGGGAAAAGGAACACGTTCTGATTCAGGCCTCGTGCAAATGTAACTCATTTTGATTTTTGGATCATTCTGTAAGGGTATGGAGTCTGTCACACATTCTCAATGAACCAAAGCCCAAAAATGTCACAGATGACATCACCACCGCAGTTATTGCTCTGATTTCTAGGTAAGGGAGTTGAGTTTACTGTCGAAAAATCAGAACAAAGGCAAAACAAATGTGTGTGTGTGGGCACATACATTTACTTCCCATAGAAATGAAAGTACCCTAAAACGCCTCAAATAAATCCCTTTTGGTCTATGCCATATGAACAGGTGTCCTTCTTCTTCCTTTCCTTTATCCTTAACCTGCTTTCTTTATCTCTTTTCTCTCTCTATCTGTATGCGCCTCAGCTTCTCTTTCTCCACCGCGCAAACAGAAACACACGGACACCATGAATCACACTACACACTCGCGACTTTTTGCAGAGTTTTATAATGGCTTTGATCAATTATTGATCAAGAGAATCTTCTAACTGTTCAAAGAGTGCAAGGAGCGTGTAGAGGCAACCACTTTCACTTTTTCCCCCAAGTTCCACAGCGAAAAGGAGCCCCAGCAAACAGAAACCCAACAGCCACTTCTAACCCGCCGCAGGAGAGCCGTCCAAACAAACCATGATAACATGACACAATATCTCCACATGTGTGACATTACCTGAAGCTCTAGGACCTGCCAAGTCATATACATCCAGCCGCAGACAGCAGGCCAAGGTAACATGTCACCTACTGAGATCTCAAATGTCTCGGGAGCTGAGATCTAAAATGTCATGGCCCCGGGGTTCAACTGCTTCCTGATGGGCAATTTTGCTTGAGAAATCTGCCCAGGTTCAATGGCTTGGCTGTGCCACTGCCACTTGACAGCTCTATTTTCTGGCCCATGAAAAGGACATGTCAGGTTGTCTTGTGCGGTGATTGTTTCTCTGTTGCGTGTGCATGGATGCAGAAGTGATGCACAAGCTTGATGACAAAAGTGAAAACCTTTTGATTCCTCACTTCATGTTCAGCCTTTCATCTGCCTGTCTTTGCTTAGCGTCTACATATCGACTCAGACGTTTTAATCACTAAATCCGTGCTGTCTTCTTGTTTTTATTCCTTTTTAATATATGTCAGACATTTTCAACTACAAAGTAACCACAAAGTCCAACAGCGGAAACAGATCTGTGAGGTTAGGATGTGCGTTTGTTGATTCAGTGATACTGAACTTTCGCCTGCTCTGTTGCGCCTTGTATATGCAATTCCAGCATGTGCGCCTGCTGTTGTGTTTTCTTACTAGCGGTCCCCCGTAGAAAGGATTCCTCTGCATTCCTCTGCCCTCTCTCCACATGCTCGGCCTCGGGGACTCGGTGAAGAAGAAGAGGAGGACGGAGGGGGAAAAAAAAGACAAAGAGACAAAAAAAAACACTGGAAAGTAGAATACCAAGCATCATAGTCTAGGAGCTGTTTACTCTGTCTGCAGGCTACATGCTGTGTTTGAGCAAGCGTGGATGTGTATTTGTGTGCGTATGTGGGAGAGTGCACGTTTTTGTGTTTACGGCCCCTGCTTGTATGGGTACCAGGTGTGCTATTGCAGACCGAGCAAGAGACAATACTTGCCGGAGAGAGAGAGAGAGAGAGAGCAAGTGAGGAAGAGAGAAAGGGAGTGAGAACTGGCGGAGGGAAGTGAATGAAAAATTCATACGGCGGCAGGTCCCAAAAGCCCTTCTGTCTTTGCCAGGAGTCTTCAGCTTCAAACTGCTGGGCAGTAGCTGTGGGACTGTGCCAAAGAGATGGTAGGCACCCATACACACACGCACATACCCACATAAGAAACAGGGAAGATAAGTGCCAGAGGAGATGTTATTTAGGAATCAAGAGTAAGCTGAAAAGAGAGTTAGCAGCACAATAGCAGTATCCTTTAACAAGAACAGAGTGTCCAGGACAGCATCCTAATAGTCCTCTGGATCCCTTTCTAGTGGTTGCCATTATCCTATAAGTGAAAAATGTAACGTAATGTGTTCATTTACTAAAACAAATTCTGTGTGCTCAAAAACTTTATCCCAAAATAGTGTTGAAAAGTGATTTGATGCAAATTAGGCTAAATGAGATGCTCACTGCTGAGGAAAATCCCGATGCAGGCATACTAAATAAATCAGAAGATAAGGATCTTTGTAATTATAAAGACAACATCTAGATGCATACCCGTGACACAGCCTTGAGCTGACAAAGAAAAAAAAATGGAGAGAAAACGGAAAAAAGGAGCGAGTGAGA
The DNA here is from genome assembly GCA_037367275.1 of Coranthus polyacanthus. NCBI lineage: Eukaryota > Metazoa > Chordata > Actinopteri > Kurtiformes > Apogonidae > Coranthus > Coranthus polyacanthus. The sequence continues at coordinate 11,347,310 of JAPQRN010000003.1, forward strand.
AGAAGATGCCTCCTCTTCTTTACTCACTACTGCAGTGTTGCCATAGCCACCGCTGCATCCTTAGGATGCCAGGCAGAAAGAGTCAGTGGAGGTAGAGCAGAGGAAGAGCAGAGGAAGAACACGGGGTGGGGGGTGGCAGGGGGACTTTTACAGCTCTACCTCTTCCTCACTGTGTGAAAGTGGGTCAGCAAACACACACAAACACACTGACTCACACACAAAGTACTCGTCATTTTCAGGGGCTCAGTTCTACTTGTCTGTGTATGGGGATCAAGGACTTGGTGAGATGGGGTCTTGAAGAAATCTGGCTTTTCCCCAAGGGCACGTGAAAACGAGCAGAAAGGCAAAGACAAACATGGTGTGTTTGACAGGGATTGACTAACGCCTCTGAGATGTGCATCAGCAGTAAATCCAATCAGGCTTGTCAACACACAGTGCATGAGAATATGTGACTAATTTAATTTCAGTGAACCATACTCTACAGCATCTATATTGGGAGTAAATCAATGCATTCAAGTCCTTGTTCAGTGTCATGAAATTATAAAAGACCTAAAGTTGAATTGATCTCAGGTGCTGCCCTTAAAAAAATGTAAATGTAAAACTTTTGCTGCAGTGTTGTTACATGCACAAAAATGTGTTTACAAGAGTGACATTTTGATTTCTTATGGTGTTTTCAGTGAAGCAAGACAGACTTAGATACAGAATTGTAAGCATTTATAATTTAATAATTCATAGACCCATCAATGTTGGCTAAGATACACAAAGTTGTGTAAGAGTTTCAGAAAGTATGCTGTATTCATCAAATATTTGTATGCACATATTTCATTTTAACTGGCACATACTGTATCCACAGTTTAAAAATGGATGAGATTTACTATTTTCTTATTTTTATGTTTTTTCATCAGCCGGTATAAAACCAGCATGCAACAACATACTGTATGCTCATATATATGGATATATATATGGATATATATATATGTACACAACACCTACAGCAGTGATTTTTTGGTAAAATACAAACACAGACTGTCTCCACCTGAGGCCTGTTGGGGGCTATGGTTTATTTGCAAAGGGACAAACCCCTAATAACCACAATGTTGGCTTCCCAACCCCCCCGGTTTAACTGTTGGTGTAGATGTCATGAAGTCATTTCATCACCAAGAGTGCAGACATCCATCTGTGAAGACTACTGGTTTATCCTCGCGGTCAGGATGGTCGTTTCTCTCTTAGAAAGGAATCAGGCCCTGGAGAGCTTGGGAGGCCATTTACCAACATTGCAAGACATATGGCACATAAACACGGAACTACTCACATGTGCGCGCGCCAACACTCGCCATTTACCAACATGACCCAAACATAAAAGTGATGAGAACAGACCCAGATGTCAAGGAAAATCGCACAAAACAAGTGGAATTGTGTGGATATATATATATATATATATATATGTGTGTGTGTGTGTGTGTGTGTGTTCGTATATTTGTGTGTGTGTGTTTTTGCGTGTGATCTTCCCCAGCGCCCATGTCTCTCAGTGACATGATGAGCATGAGACGGGAGAAAGGGAGCACTGAACTGAGTCATAGTCTCCAGGGAGCACGTACAATGATCAAGAGGACCCTTGGGAGAGCAACTGAAGCCTTACCTAAACAGCCTTCCACTCATTCCCAGACCCATCTCCTTTACCACTCACTAACCTGGCCCAATAAATTCATAGGCCTGGTCCCCATGGGCCTGTACTGCTGACGCATGTCAAAGAGTAAAAGTTATCGGAGACTATTACGCTGGTGAGACTGGTGGAAGATATGTGTGTATTCAGGATATGACACAAAGCTTGCATTGGGGACAGAATTTCTGTTTTGTATGAGACAGGACATTCTTTTTCAATCATCTCTTCTGTCTTTTACTTTCTTTTTTCCATCGCCCTGCAGCATTTTTTTATGCTCTTATGGCCTCTCTCTGTTCTATGGCTTCTTTAACCTCACTGAACATTTACCCTCTTTCCCTACACGGCTACCCTG
>JAPQRN010000003.1:11349424-11364154 GCA_037367275.1 Coranthus polyacanthus
CCCACCGGACAGCGCTGTATTTAATGAAAAGAGAGCGGAGGGGATATGAGGAAAAGGCAGAGTATGAGTGATAAGAGGGCCTGTCCTCCCAGTGTCCCATTACTGTAGTAATAACACAGCGTCAGGTCTGTCGGACCCTCCTCCCGAGCGGACATCAAAGCCTCGCAATCATCCAGGTGTTCGGAGAATGCCCCTGCAGACATGCATCAGCAGCCCCTCTTTATTGGCCATTAATGAGAGTGTTTCTGACAGCTTCCGTATGAGCCTCTATCCCCGATTTTCCCTCACACACACACACACACCTACGCTCCACCCCGCTGCTACGTTCACACGTTTGTCACAGCATGGGTCAGTGCAGCGTTGTTTCTGCCTCGCCGTCGCTGTTCCCCTGTTGAAAAGCAGCAGGAGGTCCACGGTAGAGCCGCCTGCAGGGCGAAGGCTACTGAGACCCTACTGTAAAACCTCTTATTGACTGACTGCTTAAATGAACTGGAATAATAAGGTCAGGAGTCAGAGTTGTGTTTTTTTGTGACAATAAATCTCCTTTATAAGTCTTGTCAGTGACTGTTGTAAAAATTGTAACGCAATGTGGGAGACTAGCTCACAGCTGGCCAGCTTTTTTCATTCGCTTTCATCTTCTAAACTGCTGAAAAGGCATATTTGTAGGATTGTAAAAGCAATATGTAAGTCAGACATCGAGAGGGAAAAATGCTCCAGTTTTTCTCACAAGACAGACAATATAAATCTGGATCTAAATATCAGTATTCTCTAATTCCACAGCAATATTATCTCCGACTGAAACCATCTGGTGAGGTGCAGGTAAATGGCTGCTGAACGTGTTATGGTCGGTAACGACAGCATTCTCATACAATGTCAGGCATGCTACATTTTTGGCATTGTAATCTCACACATTCCTCACCTGCTGTTAGCGAAACCGCCCCAATCAAATGAAAAGTACAAAGGGTGTCAGGCTAATTAAGCGCTCTATCATTACAGCTTAGAGTCAAAACAGGAGTCAGGTTTTTACAAGAAGGAGGGCCACATGAAAGTTAATAGGCTTCCCGCTGATTGGTGATTACAGTGCAAGGGTACAGTTTTGCAAAAGGCAGAAAATGAGAGAAACAACCACCAAAGACACCTAAACTGACAGTCCTCAGATGTAACTTTCAGCACCAGTTCCCACTTTAAGGTCACGCAGCCTTTAATGACTCCACCAGTGAGTACACCTTACATGCACACATGAAGCATTTTTTCTGATAGCGGCTGTACCATCCAGGCTGTAATTTTCTTCAAGGTAAAACTCCTCTCCTACAATAATACAGAAACTGGAGCTATATGGGTCCTTTAATCTCCAAATATCTCCAAAAATAAAGGCTTTACCTCCAGGCTGGAGAGCACAAACCAACCATTGTAGAGATAAAGGAATGCAGAAAAGAAGTCGCTCTTGATACCTGCAGAAAGCTTTTGACAGACAGAAAAATATACTTTGCCACGATCTATAGCTAAACGTTCACAATCTGAGAGCCGCAGAATGGATTAAATTTAAACTGAGGCTGCAGTCTGAGAATATTTGGTGCTACACACCCCACCTCAAGGTGTTTTTGTTTCTTGACGTTATTTAACAAAAAAATAATACTAGAAAGACTCGCATACGTGTATATATGTGTATTCATTTATAAACTAAAAGTACCAGGCAACATGACCCAAAAATGTATATCACACATTCTTCCATATTAGTGTTGCTTCTCGCTGGGCGGGCTTGATAAAACACAAATATCATTCAGATATCTTACTGGATGTTTATCTACCCCTGCAGACGTAATGTAAATGTTTGGCATGTATTAGCTGTGCTCATTTGGGGTTCAGGAGGATTTTGAAGCTGCGCTATTTCTGTACGACGCGGTTATGGTTGATTTTAACTTATAAACATAGCAGGAACCCAGAAACCGTGTAACACATGTGGAGAATGATAGAGTGATAAAGAAACACACACGTTCACGTAAAATGTTGACTTTTTGTATCCAGAAAAAGGGGACGAATTAAAGGGGAAAAAATAACAAAAAATGGCCGGTGTTGCTCCACCAGGTGGTGTTGATTTTACAAGTCTGGGAACACCATTCTCTTATGATGATGGTGGTGGAGAGTGATGTCTAACACGTCGGTCCAGAATCTCCTATAGGTGTTCAGCTGGGTTGAGATGTGATGACTGCGAAGGCTATAGTATATCTTCACATTTTCACACTTAAACCCGTAGGTGAGCCCTCGTGTCCTATGGAAGGAGCAGTTATTCTCCCTTCGGGTTTTTCCTTTGATTTGTCACTTGCCTTTACATATATGAAGCTGCAGCCATAAATATAAGAGCTAAGAATTAGAGTGTCTTTGAAGAAGGATGCATAAATATAGCGACCCTCCATCTCTAGTCTTTTAATTGTTATCTTGGGCTCTTATTATTCATTCCTGTATTTTACCTCTTTGTGTATGATGTCTCTGTACAGCACTTTGGTAAACATCTGTAGTTTTTTTTTTTGAAACGTGCTATAAATGCAAAATGCTTATCGCTGTGTCTTACCTGTCAGGGTGCTCCTTGACCACCTGGTAGACTTTGAGCAGGAAGGTGTCGTTGCGGAAGGCGCCCTCTTCTTCTCACCCACCCAGCTCTTTTCTCCTTTGGCCCATGCCACTCCATTCTGAACAGGTGATCTCCCCAGAGGGCCAGTTTTACACCCTTCACTTGCTCTTCATGCTGCTTTCTTGTCCAGCTCGCAAACCCCCACTGAAACCCCACTGTGAGTGACAACCAGAGACATCTGTCCTAAGAACCGGCAGTACACAAAGATGAGGGCGCTTCAGAGAAAGGACCAAAGAAAGTTACAAGGAGACAGATGAGGATTTTCTATTCAAGTCAACTTTGCAAATCTTGTTTGTCAAGAAGTTTGTTAAGCTCAGCCAAAGAAAATACTCTGCAAATGGTATAACATATAACAATGTATTCATACTAAACCAAACTGGAATGTTTTCCCTAACCCTAACCAAAGCACTTTTCCTATACCTAACAATTTATGAGACTTGGGATGCTAACTCCACTCACTGGTGGCAAAGTCCTGGATACTACCAAAACGTAGTGCATCCTTCAATTAACCATTTTTTGCGAGGCAGCTAAAATATTAAAATGTGGGTATGCCAAGTGAGCAGAAATGTTGACACAAACTTTGACTTGACATACATGGTTTTCAGACACATACAACGGCAATTTCTGTTTTAACCATAAAAGGTGTAGACCAAAATGCCTTTGTGTGCAATGGGTAACTTTAACTCTTACCAAATGCTGTTAGAAGCAAAGACAACTTTCGTATCAACAAAGGCTTTAAGTGCAGTTGTTTGTTCTTCTTTTTAAGAAAACATACTGTCCAGTTCGTTTAATACTGATGCAAGGACGAACACAAAGGGCCGTTTAACATCAGTGGCAGCCAACTTAGCTGTTTACAAAAGTACCTCTCCTCTGCCAGTCATTGTATGAAACCTGCCCCATATCAGATAAACAGTTGTGACTGGCCTGCCACAGGCTTGGTCAGGTGGAAATCTGTTTGATTAGAAGTGAGGGCCAGATGCAATCTACAGAGAAAATTAAACATGAGCTCTTTGATTTGTCTGGTTTCCACGCAAGCAACCTGCAGAATTTTGAAAAAGAAGTGTCCATTACAAGAAAAACACGATTAATAGTTTGTATTAAAAATATTTATGTTTGATAGCATTGGACATAGTACTCTAGCTACACAAGAGAAACTTTGGTTCTAATGCAGGAGAGCTCAGAGAGCTTCATCACCCTACGGTACACAGAAATGAAATCCATCAGGTCTAAATCTAGCATCGATATCTCTCAACACTGGGCCCTGACTCCAGCAGTTTGTTCCATTACCATTCCAGCGGGTTTATCTAGAATATGCCTTTTCCAGCTCATTATGCCCACTTTAGACTCCCATAAGGTCATTAATCCCAATCACTGTGTTCATTTTCACACATGCCAAACCATTATTCCACACTTGGCATATCTTTTTACCCTTCTGTAATGCTCACTCGTGCACGTGTGTGCACACACAGACACGCACAGACACAGTCTCCCTTTACTTAGTCATTCTGTTTGTGTCACACTGTCTGTAATTGCATAAAAACATAAAATACTGTGAGGGGGATCATAAGATGATAATGATCAGAGAAAATCTTGCCAAATATAGGCTTATGGACTTGAAATGTATCTGTGATGACACATTTCAGGACTCTTCAATACTATGTATTAGATTTGTGAAGCAGCTTGGGTGTGTATAAATGATTTGCCCTCATCCAGAGTATTTGTTATGCTGGAAAGCTTTCCAGCACAAGCGTCGATGTCTTATAGAGATTACTGCTGTTTTGAGAATATATTAAAAATCTGCTAAGGTGCCCCTTGGCACTGAAGACTCACATAGAGAAGAACAGAAAACAATACAAATACAGATAATAATCTTTCTGTCATCTGTTATTCCATCAATTGTCCTGCCATTGAAACAATATGTCCTTATTTTAGTGAAAGTTGGAGATGCCATTATGCTGCGCTTTCATGACAATTGGGTTAATTAGCATTCCTCAACACCAGCACAGAGCATAATCTGGGACATACCTGTATGTATGCATGCATGTGTGTCAGCATGTGCGTATGATAATGCCTGAGTGAGTTTTTCTATTTGTAAAAAGAGACCTAAGCTCAATGCCAGGGCGCTGAGCAGTGTGAACAGCTTTGGGGAGTCAGTTGCTGAGTTGCAGAGATTCTAATGAGCGGAGCAACAAGAAAGGGATCAGAACACACAATCAGTGGAAGAAGAAAGAGAGAAAATGATCAATGACTGTGATTTAATTTGGAACTCTTTTAGATGTGCCAAAGTTTTGGGGTTTCATCTTTTGTCTTTAGGAGGTGTTCCAAACCTAATTCATGGTTGGTTGTTAGATTATGCACAGTAAAAGACTATGCACAGTAAAAGATTTACACTGTAGTTCCAGAGAACAATTATTTGTTTTAAGGGACTATACTATATGAGCATACAGGCCTGTAGCAAATCACATTCTATCTCTATCACTAACACATACACAAAAGACACACATACTCATGTTGATGCACACACTTGGCAGCTTAGTATTCACAAACGGCCACATCGCTGTGAGGGAATAGCCCTGCAGTGGATCGAGAGGAGAAGCATAATAGAAAAACTCATTTGGAGGGAACTCAGGAGCCCAGGACCACATTAAGCTCAGCCGCCGGCTTGAATGAAAGATCATGTCGAACTCGTCACAATGTGTGTGTTTGTGTGTGCGAGACAGAATGAGTGCGAGACAGAGACAGAATAAAACACTATACACTGTATATGATATGAAAAGATGAAAAAGATGTGAAGCTCAAAAAAAGAATGCTGAGTAATGCAAAAGGGTAACATGTTTAATACAGTCCCTCTGACTCTCAAGACTATGACATTTCCTGGATCTGTTTCCATTACACTCTCTTCCTGCAGTTAACACTTATTCATTCACAAGATGATATGTATTCACTCCTGAATATAAAGCATGGCTGTTAGGATGGTTTCGACACCAACTTTTCAGTATTCCTGTTTAAAAGAAACAACAAAACAAAACAAAACAATGCTTTTTAAGACCTTTTTAAGACCTCAGTGAATACAAAATTAAGACTGAACAGTGTCAAAATGATTTCTTTTATTCAGGTTTCCATGAACAAACTGTAATAGTGCAATGATCCATAGTCCACAACACAGGACTACTGCTTCTTTTTCTCAATAGGCGAGACGGATAGAGAGATGGAGGGAGAGATAAAGAGGTCAGCATTTCACAACACAATTCTGCTCTTTTATGTGGCCATATATGAAAAAGTTCAACACTTGTGGTGTTACTTTTTTGCCCTCTCCTGAATTTCTCGACCCGTGTGCTTGCTCTACTTTCTTGCCTCTACCTCTGTTTTCCCATCGTGTTGGATTTGGTTATTAATTTGCAGTTATTTGACACACATTGTACCACATGTGCTTGTTGGATTTCATGTGGGATCCAACTTTACCCCGATAGTGCCTAAACTGAAAGTTTTATGGCATAACTTGCACCTTGCTTTGTGGGAGTCTCCTGTTGGTGCCAGCCACATCTTGAACTCATCTTCCTCAAGCAATTTCTCATTAAATTTGCACTTTCCCATTTCCAAACCTAGACCGATAAACAGACTTAACGGCCACAAATGTCAACATTTACATCATATGTGCTAAAGCGTTAAGACCTACTAGAGGCTGCTGTGAAGTTGCAATTGGAACAGTATCGATCAGCAGACCCAAAGGTTGCACTTTTATGCCATTTGCTTTTCATTTTTATGCAATGCTACGAGGTTAGCACTTCCCAACATGTCGACAATGCTGAACAACAGACATGAAACCTCGACAGCTTTCTAAAGCTGATTTAGAAAATTAGAAGGTACAGTATGTAACGTAATGCACATTGCTCATTTGCTTAAATGAAGTTGTGCTTGTTGCCGGTCGTTTGTTGATGTTAGCTAACGCCGGTAGCTAGTGTTGTACTTTGTTGGCGCTGTAGAAGCAAAAGGCACTGAGGCATTCAGGAACGAGCATAAGGGTTTTCATGGAAAATTCTACTCAAGTTCTCTACATAGAAATCAATCTACAAGCTGTTATCATGGATGTAAGCAATTAAGGCAGTTGGGTAAGGTGCTCTTAATTGTTTGTAATTGCCAATGTATAAACTATTCATTTATGTAAATTTCTTAACATATGTATATCGAACCTTTGATCTTATTAGCTGGGATTTTCTTCTACAAGTTTTTAACACACCATCTGCAAAGGTAATTCCTACAGCAGATTTATGGTAAATATAAGTCCTCATCTTAATTTCAGGGTTTCAGAGACCTGAGGGAACCCTGCTTTTACTTGGCCAACAATAAAAGTTCTGAAACTGAGATAACTTGTGTAAATTGATACCACACAGCAGTCAGCCACCTAAGCAATGCAATCTTTTATGCATCACAGTATCTAAGATCATGATCCCGTTTTTTGCCAGACAATCCCTTGTGTGAACGTCTGTGTCTTCCAAAGCCTTCAGTCAGGGGAACACTGCCTCTAATTCCATGGAGGGCGCTCACCTCCTTTTTCCCTTATGCTCTCTGTCTCTGACTTGAATTTCCTACAGGCACCAGTTGAGTTTAGCCCATTTTCTTTCATTTTGTTGAGGTCAGACAGGAGGAACACCTGCGGGATTCACCCTTTGAAAAAAAAACTCTTTTTACTTTCTTATTCTTCACTTCCCTTTGTCCCTCCTTTTCGCCTCTTTGGCCAAGGACACAGAGATTTTTGCCACTGTTCCTCTTTCCCAGTTACAGTATTCCTGCTGGCGGTGGTCTCCTGTCTCAAATGGAATTGACATGCAGAAATTGAAAGTATGGATATTCTGGAAAGGTCCATTAGGGTCCATAACTGCATTTATGATGCTTCATACACCAACTGTTTCTAAAATGTCAGTGTAGGGGGTCTCTGAATAAAACATTATCTATCTCTCAGTCAGGGAGGATTTACCTTGGCGTGAACTCTACAAAGTGAAATTCTCATGACACATCAGCTTGAAGAGTGACTGACCCTTCCAGTGACTTTTGAAAAACATTCAATCAGAGTGACACCTTCAGCCAAATGTAACAGTCAGGCTTAGGAGAAATGATGTTCCTATGTAACTGCAAATCAAATCACATTTTGTTATAAATTTAATGCCACCCCCATTATATTTGCTACATGTGTCGCTTGATTTTGTTGTAATGAGACAAGATTTATTATTGCAGGATCTGCTACTTTTTTCACATTCCTCAATGGGCATAAAAATGTTTTATTCAATAAACAGAAGCTCCAAAAGTCAGTTACACCAGTCAATCAAAGGCCACACAAAAGACATCAAACCACTATACTGGCCCAAAAAGAATTTACAGTAGGGCCACCAGTACATATATTAGAGGGTCCAAATACAGAAAATGAAAAAAAAACAACTGACTTCTAGAGAGAAGGTAAGTAGAAGTCAGTTCATTGGAGCCAGGATTTGTTTGAGCCAGCATCTAGTGCAAATTTTTGATAGCATAGTTTCCACAACCAGCTGTTTCTGTAAATTGTGTTATATTGGCATAAAAGACTGCAAAGTAAAAATGTTTTCTGCAGTTGCGATTTAATTACAGCTGAATGTCATTTCTGAGTGACAGGGTTGGGCTAAGTAGCACATTTTACTGTTCTTAAGCTGTTGTCACATCTGCAGAGCCTCTGAACCAAATTATCATTATTTCCACGCTAATAGGCTGTGATATACTCCTTTCTACCACTCTAATTTTGACTAATCGATCAGCTCACTGGTGTAACGTGTTATTTGTCCGTCCTCTCTCAATAGCTGCTGCTCTTAGTACAATTAGTTTGTTACAATGTCTAACACACATGACTTGGAATGAGCTTAACCAATCAATTCCAGCAATGAGTTCTTATTGAGTTTTAATCAAGATTTCTACTTTGTTCTGTCTTCTCTCACGGTTGCCTGGCCTGCAGATTTCACAGGTCAAGGAACCATTCAGAAAGCTTTAATTAGCTTTCTCAAGCTAATGAGTTCTCAGGCATCATACAAATTGTTCTGTCAAACCCTGACTTTGAGCCAGTTCTTGCCAGCGAGAATTGTTTGGGTGTGAGCTCAACAGTATAAAGGACTTTTAATCATGTTCAAATTCATTACCCCCAAACTGAGTAATGTTTCATCCTTCCCAGTCATTTTGCCCCCTTTTTTTGTAGTTAAAGCTGCCCCTCTGCCCGTGACAGACACTGCTGACCTGCTTAGTGTGACTTCCATCATCATTACACTAGATGGATCCATCGCTGGCACATTTTGAGGGGAAATTGTAATAACAAGTCAAGGCTGATGGACTGAAAGCAAGAAGAGGAGATAGCACAGAAGAAAGGTAATTTAGGACTTGGGAGAAAATTTGAGCACCAGATGCCTTCATGAAGACAGCCGGGCTGTGAGGAAGCTCAGACAAAAATATGAGCTTTGGTTTAAAGATGAAATACCGCAGTCTGACCCCATTCCCTTTCCCCAAATCTAATTCAGCTCCGCCTAAATGGGGATGGGTATTGCCTAAACCGATAACTTGCTGGACCTGAAGTGTCTTTTTAGAACCAGTTTCCGGGGAATTGAATTTCAATCGTGTGAGCAGTAAATGAGGAGGAGATTTATGTGGCTGTGCGTGGGAAAAGTGTATAATAAGGCAGCAGCGGCAGTCGCTTTACACTTTGTCACTAGCACAAAGAAGGCATTAGGGCTCTGACCCACTTCAAGCAGGGCCAGAATATTGCTGCATCTGTAATGCTGCAATAATAGCCATTGTCATCATTGTCAACTTAATTCTTACTGTCACTCTGATCATATTCACAAGTGCAGTTTTGCCCTTAGAGCTACAATAACTCTTATAACTATTAATGCATTTCTATGTCATGATATTTATTTCTTACATGTGTCTGGAACAAGCAGCCACCTCCGGGGCTGGGAACTCAAGGCACTGTGAAGTGCCAAAAACCCGCAGTTCTTCAAATGACCACTCGAGGCTTGCTCCAAAAGCCTCCATTGAGGCTCATTTTAAAATGCTCACTTTTATAGCAGAGATAAACAGAGAAAGTTTTTGGTCTCTTCTGCTAATTTCCCTGCTCATGACAACTGTATGGGGGTCAGTTTCTATATAACTCAAACACTGTTTAAATTCTATTAAGGCTTAAAGTCATGCAAAATTAAAGGCATGGCTGCTGTGAGTGACAGGTGATCGCTGTGTGTCGGTCGTGTGGGCCTTGATTGACAGCTCAGTCACCTACAGAGTTGAACTGTCAGAGCTGATGTTTGTGATTTTTTCATTAAGTTTACTGGTACTTTATTACAATACCCAACCTGTTAGCATCACTTAGCAACATTAGCTAATATTTGCATTAATTGGGAACTGGATAATGGTCTGTTAGCTGGTCTGTTAATTAGAGGAGTTAGTGTTAATTAGTGTGTCTATATATTAAGGGAAGTTGACTGTTATCAGATACGACTGTAGGTCTATGCCTTAACATATATCTAGTAATAGTAGCTGAAATGACTTAGTTGTACTAAGTGTTAATTAGTGGTGTAGTCAGTATATTCAGTAAATGAGTTTTACCCTGCATTCTTTCCTAGCTCCACCTCATTGTCCTATATATCACTTCAAATGGCAAACACAAGGCTTCGAAACGTCAGTCCTTAAACCAGTGGGTGATGTTGCAGTGGCTACATCTATGGTTGGATCTGTTTGTCAGGATGTAGGGGGGGTGGCAGTCATTTAGTAAAAGAACCAGCCCTTATTTACCTCTCGATGTTGCTTTCTCCCTATTTCTCCATCTCTCTTGCTCTCACTAGCTTCTGATGTAAGACTGATAGAACTTGGAGCACAGCCACTCGCTGTCAGGTCCCAGCTAATGGAATCAACATGGTTGACGGATAAACCTACCGAAAATAAGTTGTCAGAGAGCTGCGGGCCCTTCATCAACCTCCCTGCCATGTGTGGCACTGCCTTGACCCCTCCCAATGTAGGATCAGAAGGGTGTTTTATCTTCAGCATGCTGAAATTACATTTCAAGTTTTTATTTATTAATGTATACTTTTTTTGTTCTAGGGAACATAAAAAACCAGGTTGTTTGTTCTTTGGGACAGAAAGATGCGCTGAGGGATGGGTTTGTCTCCGATTTATCCCCTGGAGACTTGAGTTCAGTCATATAGCTGTGCACACACTATGATTACTTAAAATAACCAGCAGGATGCATTGAAGTGTCTTATTGTTTACTGTGAAAACAGATTCTTTTAAAAAATAAAAATATAATATATATACATAGAAAAATTCACTAACCCAAACAAATTCATGAGGAAAGCCACTAGGGATTAAGAAGACAAGGAAGGCAAAGGTAAACCTGAGTACAAACACTGGTCCAAATAACAAGAAAATAAACAAAGACCTAATATTTGTCCAGTTAAATGATTCTTAGACGGTGTGATGTGTACTATCCAGCAAGCAGTGCAAGATTCCCTGGACCACCTCTGGCCAACAGAGATAGAGGTTAAAACGAGAAAAAAGATGAACTGCTTCTGAGCTTGAGAAACATGATGACTTGCTGTGCCCTCTCTCCCTAGAATATACCAAAAGCTTTACTTGCTTTATACCTTAAAGTACCTAATGTTCAGGATTTTGCCCATATACTGACTTAATCAATACTGTATCTGAGCAAAAGAAAGAACTACATTTGCTGCAGACTTATACAAACAACACATCTCCCACAGCTTTCCCCAAGAGATGGAATTGAAAAGCAGAAGCCTGCTGTATTTGTTTTCACGAAGGAATGTCTATAGGAAAAAACTCCTGCTCCATAGATTCTTTTTAAAAAGCCCTCTTCCACATAAGGCCTCTACAGAACAACATGTGTTGAGTTTTTCTCATATGACGTAACTCTTAGCCAGCTGCCAGAATCCATGCAAACAGTAGTGCTCGTTGCCAGGCTGCTGCTATACTCTCTTCTTCTGAATTGATAGATCCGGGCTAATCGGTCCAGGCGAGGACTGCTCTAGTCTCCTTCATCCGCTATTCATTTGAGAAAGGTCTACCAGTTTTCCAAACACTGATCTGATTAACAAGAGACATGCTATGTGCACAAGTAAAAGAACTAGGTCAAGGATTTCACACATCTTCTGCATGCCTAAGCCTTTTTTGCAGTACCTCAGAAGTCCTCCAGGAGCCACTATAGATCCATACACAAAGACATAGGCAGACAGAAAAAGAGTGGGGGGCTTGCAGGGAGGTAAAAAGAGCTCAATGTATTAGATCAACCACCCCACTGATTTTGTATACCGACAGCTGTGCTCTATAACCCACTTGACAAGATTAAAAGTCCAAACATATAAACAAATAGACAATCTGCATCCTGGCTTGCAGAGCTTCATGGAGCCCAGTTCCCTCCCTCCGTCTTATTCTGCACCTAGTGAACCGCAGAGGAGACAGGGAAAGTGTTGAAGTGTTGGAGCATAATTTAGGGCTGCTTATAAGATCACAAAATCTGACCCACTTTGACTTAAAGATGCACCATTCTAATAATATTTCAGAGCGTACTTCTTCATAAATCTTGAATAATATTCCTCACATGTTGCTGTGCTTTCTCAGTCTCTGTCTGCAGACTGATGCAGGCAGAAAGAGGAAAAGAAAGCGAGACAGGGAGAAATGACTGATGACAGATCCACAATGCTCAGCAGTACATCTCTCGCTCCACAGCCATACAGCCAGTCCTCCTCCAAGCTAAGGCATCCATCCATCCGTCGTCTTACTCGCTTGTGTTATGTGTTTTTGTTTGGTTTGTTTGTTCTGACATGTTAATGGGACAGCTGATGGACTGGCAGTCTGATCCAGCTAGAGGGGCAGTGACTGCTCGGTTCATTTTACTCTGGCTGCAAGGAGGAAGGTCATCACACTCATAGCTCACCTCCCCTGTCCTCTCTATCTCTGTCTTGCTTTCTGCACATTCTCATCCTTTCTACCTGATTTCTGCATTTGTCTCGTTTGCTTCCACTCCTCACTTTTTTGGGTGCATCCGTCTCAACTCGTTTCCTGTCTCCTGCGTAGGGTGCCGTCATTTCCCCGATGATCGATAGCTGCAAGGAAAATTGGCACTACAAATTAGATGAACTTTGATGCAAGACTATAAGTAATACCCTGCAACAAAAGCAAGAGAAGCTCAAATAACACCTTCTGCAAGAGAAGAAAGCTAAAGGCAACACAAGCATTATGAAACTTGCAGGTCTAATCTTGAGAGGAGTTTCTACAGCCTGCAGACTGCCACAAGGAAAATGTTCTGAAAGTAAGTACAATGAAAGAAAATACAAGCTAAACATATACAGAACAAGGACACATGCATTTTCTGTTGACTTTAGAGCAACACAATGAACAATGAACTTGCTCTATGGCTAATATTGGAGAGCTATGGGTGAAAAGATCAGTATTAATGGCCACGCCACACTTGTCTGCTGTGACGGGGTAATGGAGGCGCTGGATCATTCATACACACTAATAGTCCTGAGTCGAGTGGCAACACTATTCAAGTTCCTCTTCTCAAGACTTAATCTGCTTCAGGCCTGAGAGTAACAGGTACTGTTGACCCGTGACATGGAAAAGTCACAAGCATGTCTGTGTGTGTCTTGTTGTCTGCAAACAAATCAGACTTGTAGAAAACTCCCATCCTTTACCGCACATGTACTGGGCCACTTTAATATCAAATATTGCATATTTGAAATGTTTGTTTTGAATCTCTTATGAATATCCACTTTACATAGAATCAAAAATATTAAAAAAAAAAAATCAGATGAAGTCTACTCTACATTCTGAAAGGTAAATGAGATTATTAGTAGTAATTTAAGTGCTGTTTGACGTCAGTGACTTTATAACCACATATTCTTAAAGAATTTCCAAACATGCAGTGTAGTGTCAATCTGCAGTTATGTGTCTCAAACAGCCAATTGACACCCAGAAAGATTACATTAAAAACATAACGTCTCAGAAACAGTTTGGTACAATGTTGCATACATTCACTTGGATGCAAGGATGAACTGAAAAGATTTTGGTGGCCAAAGGTTGCTGTGACATTGTGTCTTCCCATTCTTATGAATGCAATAACACAGGAACGCCTTGAAGGATTAATTTTTTACTAATTAGGCACAAACATTCACTTGCCCTCAACTATTATCCTGATTAGATTTTGGTGGCCAAAGGTCAAGGTCATTGTGACCTCACAAAACACATATTTGGCCATAACTGTTAGTAGTTGAGAGATAGAAATATAATATATGCTATAAAGAGAATTATAACAAATTTGCCTTGAAAAAGCACTGAGCTATAGTGGGAGGAACCATTTCAGCTCCCTCGGCACGTGACCAGACCAGTAACCACTCATCAGAAACATAAAGCTCTGGAACAGAGACACCTGCAGAAAGGTACATGGAGAAAGAGGGCAGAGAGGAAAAAGCACAAACTGCAGGATAGAGAAGACACAAAGCTAATGCTATATAATACTCAACATGTTTCAGTTGACTTTGCATTAAATCGTACCACCTCTAAATCTTGCTTCTAAAATTTGCCACACAACTGAAGCTTGCACCTGTAACATGAATGAAATAAATTGTTTAAATCCCCAGAAACTTCCAAATGTACTTAACTGTACTTAAATATGTTTGATCAGTGCACTTAACTGTAAGAATTTCCATAATCCATTGATTTGATTATTTTGGCTATATTTAAAGAAAACACTGGCAGATGTCACACAGTCAGAATAAAAGAATACAAATCTTAAGAAAACACAAAAGCTGCTTAAAAGGCCATGTGTGGTGTAGCCATCATACAATATGCTACATTTGAGTTTTTCACTTTAAGTTGATGTAGAAAAAGTTGCATAGATAATAGTAGATCATCTGTAGACTGTTTTAAAAAGTCATTGATGGACAACCGTACTTTCTCAAGAATGACACTCTAGGGGGAGTCCCGGATTATAGAATTTTGAAATTCACTAACAATTCTATAAAAATGAAGAAGCGAAGAGAAATAGCACTGTAATGTAGCCATCAAATAGCCATTCAATAGACCAA
>JAPQRN010000003.1:11364254-11375843 GCA_037367275.1 Coranthus polyacanthus
AACAATTCTATAAAAATGAAGAAGCGAAGAGAAATAGCACTGTAATGTAGCCATCAAATAGCCATTCAATAGACCAATAGCAAAAGCCAGTAAATTGTTAAGAAGAAACAAATAAAAAGAGCACAAAAATATAATAAACCCTCTCTGAAAATGTCAGAGAGGCAAATAAATTATCAGTTGGAAGGAAGACAGCAAAAAAAGACAGACAAGGGACAAAGGAAAAGTAAGAGGTAAAGAGAGACATAGAGATAGGAGAGAGACAAAGTAAAGCTCGTTTTCTGCCAATCCTTAATTATCTCTGTTTATTTACTCTCCATCCATCCCTTTAAAGCTGCAGGGCCTTTAACACCCTTAATCAACCTCTCTCCCCAGCAGGGTCTGTAGCAGGCATCTTCATTCGCCTACGTAATTGACTCTTCGTGTTTGAGAGGCAATAAAAGTTTATGACTATTAAACGTAACATCAAGCGGGCTGTCTTTTTACCAAACTATTAGCGGGGGGGAAGGCACGTTGTGAACCGATAATTAATTGCTTACTCTGAGGATCCTAATTACCAATTGTTGGTGTTATTAGCTGATTAGCGGGTGGGTTTGACAACCCTAAAACGCTGTCAGTTGACAGAAGAGAGGACGGGCATCCATTGGTGCTTGGAAGTGCTGACATAATTGGTCTTTATTTTTGAAGTGTGCAGCTTGCACAGTCTCACAGTGAGCAGGAAGTGGTGGAGTTCTTGAAGGAATCCCAAGGCTCCAAGGTAAATTAAATGTGGTGGACTGGAAATAAAAAGGCTAAAGGATAACTGGCTGCTTTTTTAAGCTCCACTTCCGTGTTTCACGTGTCGAATTCTTATGTGATTTATGAAATATGCTAGACATATGGTATCGCAATTGACATTTTCCCCATACGTTTCTTCTCCACAGTGCATTCTATATTTGACACCGCTTCATCCAGGTGGCACCTTGGGGTCAGAACATTCAGAAACCAACAACAGCCACTTTCTTTCTTGTCTGTATAATTGGCTGGTGTATTTTTAGGGTTTGGTTTGAAATTGATATGGGAGACAGGGGCGCTGCTTAGTGATCCATCCTTTGGTGCCAACCTTGGTGGCTGCAGTGACAAATTTAGACATAGAGTGTTCTCTTCCACCAAATTAGATCAGGCCAATGGGCCATGAAAAACTTGTCTCTGTGTCCCTGGGAACAAGTGAATGCCAAACTGCTAAAAGAAATTAACTTCTGAAGTCAGAAACACTATCAAGACTTCCACACTCAACCACATTACTCCACAAAATAGCATTGTTAATGGAAGTTTGTGGAGCTACCCAAACATGCATAAATGACATTGCACACATTATTAAAGCATTCAACAGTGTACGTTTGTTCGTCATATGGTATATTTGCTTATTTTTAAGTCATTCAAATCTATGAGAAGGCAGAATAAATTTAGTTAAAACTTTGAATCACGGACGCTATGAAACCTATTTTGTTTCATTCTTTTATAATGTTTATAGCCTCAATTCAAACCATAAACATGAGCCATGAACTACTTTTAAATGCGCTCTGTTCATGCCTTTGTCACATTATTATTCTTTTCAACATTAAATAATTGGTTTCTGTAATCATATACAATTGTGCAAATACAAATATTAGTTGTACACTGTTGTGCACACAGCATGAACCCCCAAATTCATTCTATTTTTCTATTCTATTTTGTTTTTAGGAGTTGAATAAATCATAAGTACATCACTTATGTTCATGGTGACTCAAAAAACATATGGAATATATATATTGAGTAGGTTTATAACTAACTGGTAATAAAATACTGTATTATAAAATTTTTTCCCGTCTGTGTCATTTTTCTTATCATCACTATAAAGCCCTTTCAGGCAGATGCCTTTGACAAAGGAAAATACAAATAAATGCAGATAAACTAAGTCCAAGAATAATTCTCCTATGGAACTGTATATTACATAAACTCTACATAGTCAGGTAGACATGGTGACATAGGTGAGGAAAAACAAACAGACTCAGGGCAAGAAAGCTGAAACAAACGAATAAAACGGAGGGGAAACAGAGACAGAAAATAATAAATTAAGAGATATTATTTTCCCCTTTACTCTGCGCAGGACTCAGTTCCACAGCAGATTATTTCTCTAAGTGCTCCATCAGAGGAAGTGCAGAGGATTGAGAGAACTTGTTGCATTATTGAAGAGGAGACTGGTAAGTCCAGTCTCTGCTGCTGTGAATGCTTAAAGGGACACAGTCAGTGGATAGAAATTGTCCTTGTGTGTGTTTCTATGTATTCGCGTTCACGTGTACAGACGTGAACAGATTTTAGTTGGCAGTGAAATGGTGGTGAGTCATCCTACTTCTAAATTCAAGGATGGAATGAGAGAAGGAATTAGTTTTGACAGAAGGATTGGGATCCGAATGTAGCTGCCTTTTTATCAGTTAGTTAAACGAGGCCAAACCCTATCATTCTACAGTTTGTAATTTGACACGGTGGCAGCTGTGTTTGATCAAAGTTTGGGCCAATTCAGAATACATTTTGATCATTGCTGTCAAGAGTGGATCTGGTAGGATGAAAAGTCTACACCAATACTTTGTATGTAAGGAAACTGGAAATTTATATTAGTAGCATGTCAAAAAGATGTTTAAGGCATAGAAATATTGCCATTTAGGCAAAGGAGGAAATACAATGTATTTTACCAACAAAAATTTCATTATAATTTTAGGTCTAACAAATTCATGTAATGTTTTTTAAATGTGATGGCATGTGTCCTACTGCAATAAAAGCATTTGCAAATAGGGAAAGAAATGTTCCCTGATAACACGTCCTCAAAAGATCCCAATAAGGCTAAATTAGGAATGCCACATGACAAATGGAACTTTGCTTTCTTTTTGAAGCTGGACACTAGCCTATTCAAGTCCACAGAGTCTGCTATTCCACCTCAACCATCTCCAGCTGTCTCTATGTGAGGATTGTCCCTATTTAAAGCTGCAGGAGGTAGAAATCAGGGGAAAAACCACTGGAATTTGAAAACACACAGATTCTTTCTGCACCACGCTCCTCTCTGTCCAAATCAAGAAACTGAATTTAAAGATTGATTATATAACGCCATTTCATACTGCTATGGAATAGTGAAGCCAAAATATTACGGTTAGTGGAGCTGCCATGTTGCTGAGTAGAGAAGTGGAGTTGCATCTGACGAAAGATGACATACCACCACCTCTCTAAAAACACCTGTGAATAGGCACCAAAAAACTATCCTGTGATCTTCTGTCACTATGCAGATGTTCTTCTAATTGTAAAAATAGTCAAGAGGAGTTGCAGAAGTCACTTTTTAGCCACTTTAGCACACATTGCTCTGTGTTGTTTTTGTGGTGAGGTTGGAGGAAGTTAGAGGAACCAAGACGGGAACCAAGACAAATTCTAAAACTATGTACAGTACGGAACATGAACAATAACAGAAGTGGACCTAAGTTTTATATCTGCTTACTACAGGTATGTTGATAACAATGGAGACAGAGAAAAAGGATCCTATTGTCTGCAACTCACTTTTTGCCTTATGGTAAGCAGGGTGAGCACTTGAGAAGATAAAAGATTGGATTTTTGTGTTTTGCATTTGCTCAGTGTCCTTTGAAGGTTATGGTATTTTAGAGATGCAAAAGTATGCAAATGATCGGAGATAAAAGATTTTAGTGGTGAGTATAGGGGCTGTCTGCAGCCTCGGATTTTCTTCTCCTGCACAACATGTGGTCACGTAATTAGTGCATTTAAGCATCACAAGTTGAAAGTGTTCTTCATCATCAAGGCTTATCGGACTAGAAAACTTGTTTTTATGAATGCAACACAACTTGCCCTCAGGCAGGGTTAAAGACTTCAAATAGGGGTTGCTACTGATCAGTTTGCTAAATATTGTCTGCTTCTTGAAAGAAAATAGGAACAGAAGGTTGAAAGAAAAATCTGCAGTGAGCAGAAAAAGAGGTGATTAGGGCCTGAAATGGATACAAACAAGATCAGATTTTTGTAACTCTGATGGCCATCAACAGGACTACCTTTAGGGTGAGCAAGCCAAAGACCCTTGGGGCCATGTCTCTTCTTAACAACAGAGCAAAGTCTCGTTCAATTACGGTTAACTTACAATCAATAAGATGACCTACAACACATGAGTGGATCTTGGCTGCCTTCACTGATACCTCCATTTTGGAGAAAAAGAAAATCTTCTTCCACTATAGAT
Source organism: Coranthus polyacanthus (assembly GCA_037367275.1). NCBI lineage: Eukaryota > Metazoa > Chordata > Actinopteri > Kurtiformes > Apogonidae > Coranthus > Coranthus polyacanthus. The sequence goes on from JAPQRN010000003.1 coordinate 11,368,495, forward strand.
TTTTCCCTTGTCCTTAGGCTGGTCAATTACATCAATAACTCCCAACAACAACACCAAGTGAAGAAAATAAGGTGAAGTAGCTCCTCTGTGAGTTCAGTCCCCTTTCTTTCTTGACATTCTGCCAGGCAGGTTGTAATTTTTTTTTTTTTGTTCTCCTTTTTTTCCTTTCACAGCCTTCCTGCAATTTTGTAGCCGTCAGAGCCTGGCAGCATGGCAGTTTTACTGCACTCCCTCACTGCGTATCACGACAAGATGGAATCACTGCCTAAAGGTTGGCAGCCAGTGAGACATGGCCTGTATGCTAATAACAGCGCAGGGGGGGCACGCTACCCAGGCATAGCTGGTGCCAAACCTCCATGTCAGTGTGAGTTACAGAAGCAGCAGTTTGCTGAGAACAGTGGGAGGTCTCCATGTAATCACTTCACTTTGTATTCAGCAGACAGCAAAGTCACAAATTTTTGGGGGGAATTGAGGGTTGATACATTTTAAGGCACCTGGAAGGAGGAGAAGTTAGTATTGGGGGTTAGAGTCAGTGTACGTCTCAGTAAACACTTTCATGAGTGTACAGCACCCATCAATCACAGGAAATGGTATTCCTGCAAAGATGATAAAGCTATTTTTATTTTAAAACCTGCTGTGCTTTAATACCCAGAGGTTATGCCAAAAAGTAGGATTAATAAAATCTCACTCATAATCAAGTACTGTAGAGGTCACATATAATGAAGAGCATTTCCTTATGTGCATCATTAGCATCCCATGTTAGTAATCCTTCTACCCTTGCCTTAGTGAAGATTAAAGGAAACTCTTAACAGCACACTTTGATTCATCTCCAATAATATCCCCTTTGTGGCATTTTCAAGATGATTTGTAATTGTTAAGCTTCCAAAATCAAAGGGTGTGGGGATCAGACTTGGAAAAAGGTTTGTTGGTGCAGTTTAGGCATACAAAAGACCAAAGACATGAATGGGATGAATAGGGAGGATAAGGTTTGCTGTTTCAAATGAATGGAATAAAGCAGAGGTGTACCAGGCAATACAATGACGGGTCTGTTCCATCAGTTCAAGAGCTCAAACTGGGGCTCAGAGATCAGAGGCACAGGAACTTTATTCCTTTGGGCATATTTGATGATGCAAGCCATGTGCATAGATACCAACACTCTGTGTGCAGGTTTTTAAAAATGAAACTTATTGCACCCACCTTTGTTTCTGCAAGCAACGAAATAGTGGATAGCGACAGATCACACTGTGTCTGTTGGTATTTCATAACTTAGCTGTTACCTCAAAAAACACTGTGTGTATGTAATAAAATTCAAACTGCCAGTAAATCTTTGTGATTGGTGTTTTGACAAAAACTTTGGCAACGTTAGACTTGCCAAAGAAAAGTGCCTGTTCACACCTAGAGTTTGTTTGCTTTGGTCCAAATCAGTTGACAAGTTTGTAAGCTTGGTGCATTTTCCATTTGGTTTGTTTTCTTTTCACACATTAAAAAAAAAAAAAAAAAAAAAAAAAAAAACTCAAGCAAACCAAAATGCATCACTACAAACTGTGAGAATGTTCACTCTGCCTAGTGGCCAAAGGGGCCTGGGGAAGGAACACGAAGGTAAATACAGGAAGAAGGTTCTGAAGTAGCACATATATCCGTGACAGAAAACCAGCTAGCTTCTTCTACTGCTACTGCTATTTGGAACCATACTGAACATCTTTTAAAAGGGTCTCTGTGCAGTTTTGGTCTGCACACAGGTGTGATTACTGTGTTTATATCTGCCCCAGAAATCGCACAAAGGGGGAAAGCAAAGTCACCCAAAGTCTCACAAAAGTGGTGATCACTACTGTTAACACAAGATCTCACAAATTATTGTGAGTTTATGTTAAAAGGGGGGATCTCTGGGGGATCTTAATTTTATGTTTTTAGATGTTTAGAAGTTTTGTCCATCTGTTGTTCAAATATATAGATATCTCAGGAATAGCTTGACATTATGTAACCTATAAAGGTTTGGCATAATTGAACTCAAGGATGAACTGCAAAGATTTTAGTCACCAAAGGTCAAGATCACAGTGACCTCGTGTCTGTCCATTCTTATGAATGCAGTATCTCAGGAACACCTTGAGGGAAAGAATTAAAAATTGGACCAAACATTCACTCGGACTCAAGGATGAACTGATTAGTAGTTGACTTGTGGCCAAAGGTCAAGGTTGATGTGACCTTACAAACACAAGAGACCTGCATGGACAGATTATTATGCAAGGATAGTGGGAGGACTTGTTTACTTTCTTCACAGCCAAATCACTTAAGAGACTGGCTACTTTGTCTTATTGCAGTCTTCCAGGTTCTAACCTTACATAGCGGAGGAAAGGTAATAACCAAGTGTGATTTACACATTTTTTGCCAAAACAGCATCATTAAGCAAAACGTTTAAGAAAAGGTTGATGAATAAATGAGGTGTGTAGCACATGATTGCAATCTTCTGATTTCATTAGATTTTTGTGTGGTATTTTAAATACTTAATGTAGAGTTTCTTTGTAAATTTGCTTGCTTGTTTCCTGGGGTTTTTTTAGCGCTTCAGGGCTTCCCCTGGTAAACCTGTGTTCAGCGTCACAACGCTATGAACTGTGGGAAAGTCCCTCAGGCAAAATCTGCTGAAATGCGTAAAATGTGCAAAAAGGGCTCAAAATGTCAGCAAGAGAGGTCTTATACACTTGATGATTTGACTCACTAAGCCATCATGGGCTTCATGGGAACACTGTATAATGTCGGTGAGTATGGGCATTAGAATTGGGCTGACGAATGGTAAGAGTAAACAGGAGGGGCCAGAGAGTGAGAGGAAAGAGCTGGCGCAGAATCAGGATAATTTCAACCGTGAGCTTTGGATTGCAAACATACAAGCATGAAGTCATGAATCCAAAAATGAGTTTCCTTTGCAAATATGAAGATGCATAGCACTGCTCTTTTACATTGAATGGAGCGAGTTAAAGTGCTTTGGGCGTCTGATCAAGATGGCAATAGTGGCACCTTGTAGCCTGAGACGAAATATGTATACCGTCCTGGGAATGCCTGGGATGTATTTGCCCCGGTGCCTCTTCAACCCTAGAAGCAAGCAAATGGTGCAAAATGGACTGATGATTAAGATTAGGTTTTAAGTATTCCTATTTCACTGAGTCAAGCAACAAGACACTTTGCGCCCAAAAAAAAAAGCTTATTTATATTATCTACATCAAACTGTAATCATTGTTCTAATTCCCAATTAGTAAAATATTCAAATGTTGGGAAAAACAGGGCATTGGTGCAAAGAAAATATCTTTTCCTTCTTACTCAGGCTGAGCATGTCAGGGGTGATGAAATGAAACACGGAACATTAGCAGGGCAAATAGATGCAGGCAGACTCACATGTGACACACAGTGGAATTATGTGGATGGCTGGCAATGGTGAGGAAATGGAGACAGATCTGCATGCCAAACGATTGATTGTTATCCTCTGGCTCAGTTGAACACAACCCTTCATTTATATGATAAACAGCTGAACTGTAATCCAAGCACTTGTCTTTTGCTTTTCTTCCATCCCCTCTGATTTAGCAGAGTGGTTACATCATCCATCATCCCACTATTCTTGTGTTTCTACCTCTTTTCTACAGGTCGTTTCCTGCATGTGTCACCATACTGTCGTTCTATGTTTCAAATAGCGGTCAGATGGAGTTGGGTGGGGTGGGGTGGGGGGGGGGGGGCACCGTATGTAAAACTTTCCATCTAATTGGCTTCACGTTGTGTTACCAGACATGACAGCTGTCGGTTTCTTTGTGTTTGACTTATGTTGACATGTGGTGTGGCCTGTGGGAACAAATAAAATCATATTTATGTTCAGATTGTTCACATCACAGCATGGCTTTGTAATCTGGGTTGCCATTTACATATTTATGTGACAGTGCCATGCAGTTTGCCCCACATACACACAGAGATTCAAATAAAGTTATGAAAAAGGTTACATTAGCTAGTGTGGAGTCAATCAGAAACAATGACTAAACTAGACCTCTGTGAAGGTGAAAATACTGATACCATGCCAGTTGTAATTACACTGCCAAAAAATAGTTGAAGAATGTGTTCAGTCGCGTCGGTGAGACTGCAAATGAGTCTCTGTGTGTGGGAAATTATTGTAATCATAAATAAAATATTCTATTTGCTGCCCAATATGACCCCATTTTTCTTTTTGTTCATTTTTGTGACCTTTAATGGCTCTACATTTGTCTACCAAATTATAAATATTTTTTTTTTTTTTCCCCTGGCTTTCAAAAGTGCAGAAGAATGTGTCCCAAACCCCGCGCTAAGCGCAGCTAATGAATCACGACGCACGCACAGTCAGGAAAAGAAAGTCACAAGGAACATAAAGAAAGTTCAAGCAGCGTTTCAAGCCAGTGCAAGATGTGAGCGAAATGACAAAGAGGCGCAGAACAACAAAAGAACAAAAAATGGACAAAGTAACTAAATGTCTAGACATGTCTAAACTGAAATCTTGAGGAGTACAAGCACCGTCTGTACTCTGACAACAAAAAAATGTAAAACTTTGAAAACGCTGCAAAACACAATAATCAAAAGTGATTATTCATATTTTTGAACCATGTAATTATGTTTAGCATGTTGACTGTATCCCCACCACCCATCCTCCCCCACCCCTTGTGGTTTGCCAGTGCGCAGTTGCTTGATGTTGGCCGTTGAAATAATGAGGAGCTTTCTTCTTGCACAGCACCTTTGATATGTTAAAACAGTCAGACTCACCAACTGGCGGCAGCAGCTGAACTGCAGTAGATTTACCTTCTGGAAAATAAAGGGAAAGAGAGGGAGAAAGATCAACAAAGAGTGTGGGTGGGTACGTTGGATGTGGGGTGTGTTGGGGGTAGACAGGTAAAATATATATATCTATGTGACCCACGCTGAGAAGAAGTGGAACTACAGGACAAAGCGACACCTCTTACATACATATATTTATTCCGACCCACTCATGGATGATTGACAGCGCCACTGGCATATCCATGAAAATGTGTTTGAAGGGCTACAATAACCCTATGGGCAGAAGTCAGAGGAACTCCCTCTGGGTGAGTGATTGAAAAGGTTAAGTTGAGTTCAAACCCAGTGCCTCTCTTGGTAAAATATTACTTGTGTCCAAATCAAACAAGTGGACATTTCTGCTCATGTAAGATGGAGGAAATGCCTGATCCCTGCCTGAGGACCCACATATTTAATTACACCTCATTCTGCCTAAGACAAAAGCACCTCGCATATATGTCAAATCACAGATCATCCATGAATATTTTTTCCAGAGATGATGCTGTCAGGCACATATTGTAGCATCCCAAAAGCATGACAGACGTTAGCAGTTCTGCATGTTGAGCAATAATTAATTGCTCTGTCTTTTTCTTACATTATGCTCACAGTTTAGTTTTACATGTTGCATTCATTATCCTTTATTTGATATTGGCGGAGCTATAAAACCATAAGTGTGGTGGGTTGCTGAGTTAATGGCTATGTTTCCATCAGCACATTTCTAAGTATTGCATTAGAAATTAGAAAAAAGTGGAAACTGCAGAATAAAAAAAAGAAGAAAGAAACTTTGTAAAGAAGAAATTTTGTTTTCATGCTTGCTTGGTTTCTGGCCAGCTGTTTCCACTTCCACAGAAGAAGAAGCTGTTCCCGGCATCTTCTTCAATATTCCAACGAAGAGCAAAAACATGGCTAGCAGTAGCAACGGGAACGCGTGGACTGATGAGGAGACCAAATTTTTCCTCGATCTCATCCATGAACAAAACAGTCACAAAGGTTCGAGATCTCTGCTTCTTCTGTTTATTACAGTCATATGTAACTTAGCCTATACTGCCACCTTCTGACCACACTACACAACATTTTAAAATGTTTTCTTCAAAATCGCTTGATTATATGAAAACTCAACTACTAACAATCCCATCGCTGAGCACAGATAGTTACTTAATATGATGCTCTGCTGTTTAAATAAAGAGCTCTGAGGAAGGAAATGAAAACTGTCTCGCTGACTTCTCTCATGAGGGAGAAACTGCTGACTGTAAATAATCCAATTTCCAACTGAGAGCCAATCAACATGTTGCCTTTAGCTCAGTAATTTGCAGTTTTCCCAAGTTTTCAGGCCAGTATTTTCATCATTTAAAGAGCTTTGACCAGTGTAAGTGTGTGATGCCAGCCTCCTCTCATTCAGCAAACTGTCAAATGCAAAGTCCTCATCGGTCAAAAATGCCCCTTTTGACGACAGCAGCAAATTGAGACTTGATTTCAACATTAAGTGTGTTCATTTTGGATTCATGGTCAAACTGGGTAATAAGTTATTACAAATCTCCTGTTCTCATAACAGACTGATATGAAACCAAGATAAAGAAAGAAACATTATGAAAGGAAATAACGTCACTAATGTGTTTGTATGCTGGTAATATATTGAGAGCACAATCTTTAAATTGTCAACATATTTTCAGAATGGATGCATTAATCAACATTCTCAGGTTTTATGCTTCATGGATACATTCATTAGTGTTAAATAAATGTGAAGATGATTGCTAATTGGTACAGCAAGTGCTTATTTACGTTGCACTATATTTATCTCAAATAGCAGGGTGCACATGTTTATACAGTGTCAAACATCTGATTACAGCTTCACTGAGTGAGAGAAGGAACATTTAATTTATATGCTACAACTTAAGGCTCAATATGTTTTTTTTCCGCATCTCAACTTAAATGTTGAAATTAAAATTTTAATTTGTGTTTCAACAGCCAAAGACCCCAATCTCAGCCAGTGGCACTGGTTCCGGTGTGACATCAACACTTTGTTGGACTCGAACCGCAACCCGCTTACATTGCAGTGTGGGGCATTATTGATTATCGTGACCAAGATCAGCAAAAACTTTGTTACAAACGTTGTTTAAAAACCACAGCTACAGTCTACGTCAGCGCCTAGTATGGATGTGAAATCGTAACAGCAGCGATTTGTGGAGGAGACAAATTGTCTCCTTGAACTGTAACATAACTTAACATAAGTTTAAAAAGGACTTTCTGAGATGTGGCTGTTCTTGGCACAGACTGCCCGGACATGGTGATAGTTGAAAAGGCATGCCAGCTGTCCTGCTAGCCACTAATGGGAGCAGCTAGCAGGACCACACAGCTCTGAAAACAGAGCAAATTTTCAAGTTGGCTCTATTTTGACTAATCAACTTCAGATATGAAGCTCGAACAACTACATTCTCACCTGTATAAATATTTGAATATGAATTCTGTGACTCAACAACAGATGTATTTCAAAAAGTAAAACAAGCCAAGGCTGATGTCTTAAAAACTAGTTTTTGTTG
>JAPQRN010000003.1:11375943-11407418 GCA_037367275.1 Coranthus polyacanthus
TTTGTAATCCAAAAAAATATATACAGATGTGGTAATACATTAGCACTTTTTGATAGCTTAGTTTGAATTGATAAACTATTCATGCTACAGTAGCATTTTTCGGCAAGGCAGCACAAATCGTCAGAACACCGGCACCAGCCCAGAACTAGCACCAGGTTCGTGTCTGTGGAAAAGAGGTATTAGTAAGGGGTCGGGTCACCGCATGCATTTACAACAGCTTTAGTGCACCTTGGCATTGGTTCTACAAGTCTCTACTGGTGGGAGAGAACAAAAGATATTTCCTGATTTGGTGTTTTGATGATGATGGTGGAAAGTGTTGTACAAAACGTCGGCCCCAAATCTCTCTCAACTCAACTGAACACCAACTCTCACAGGTGTTCAGTTGGGTTTTTATACAGGTCACAGAGCATAATGGGATGTTAATTATTCAATTGTACCATGCACTTCACCTGTGTGCGAGCAACAGCACTTGATTCTCCACTCAGTCAGGTTTTTCCTTTCATTTGTCAACTATCTGTACATATCTATGTGTGAGTAGGACTAATAAATATTACATTTTACATTACATTACATTATTATAATATTTTCATATTCTTCTTAAAATATTTTTTTCGAGGGGATATCAGTATTATCCGTTGAGGACTGTAGGACTGTTCAACAGGTGGCCGAAGCTAGAACTGTCCTTCAGTGCCTACCTTCATATTCCTTTATATGCTCTTGCAAAGGGGTGAACATACTGCAGCTGGAGTATCTGGATTGTTTGAAGATGTGCCATGATTTCCTGAGGGACACTGAGTGGTTGACATCTTGCATGGGCAGACATGTGAAAACCATTGATGTAGTGAGGAGACTTGAGACCATCCTCAAGAGAGATCTGGTCTACACAGTAAAGCTGTTTTCTCAGTTCACTGTTGGATTACGCTGTCCAGATTTATAGTTTAGTGAATTCCCACTTAACTTGTATTGCAAGTTTGAGCTGTCCTTCTAAAACTGTCTTTTCATCTTTATACTCACCATGAATATCTTTTGTGCATAGATAAAAAGCTCTGGCTCTGCTAACATACTTCTCTGCAAAATAGGTACAGGGAAAGCTATGCAATCAGATGGAATAAGCTTTTCAAAGACATATTCAAACTGCTCAGTGATTCATTCAGTTCTCCCACCACAGATGCACACATTTTGATTCAAAAATAGAAAAGTGAAACTTTCTTTTCTATAAGACTATTTGAAGAATTGGCCTTGGAGAACCACCAGATTCTCTTCGTCTCTCTCTCTCTGTTTCTCTGCTCTGTCATCCTGTCTGTGTCTGTCTCCATCTCCTTCTTTCACCTTTGTTTTCTAATACTTTGGCAGGGGAAATGATGAGGAAAGGCAACAAATGATAGAAGGGACAGTCACCCATCTGTTGGCTGATGCATTATTGATCCCTTGCCCCATCAGGGTGAAAAGTGAAGGTTTCTGTGGGTGGAGTGACAAAGACCATACGCACTGATGCACAAATACACATCCACGTAAGTCTGCCTGTGAATGACCTTGCAGGCCCACAGTTTGTTTCCTTCTTAATTATTTCAATATATATGTGACATTTTCAGATGATTATTAGCTGCTACACTTCCTCCACATAACTCTGTTTAATAAAGCTCTATTTCAGCCAATTTAAAACCAAGCAACATCAGACACCCCAGTGTCTGGGAAACTCCACAACAAAACATTCTGGGAACTTCAAAGGTTACAAATGAAGCAGATGATGGCTGTGAACAGCAGACAGTTTTATGATATGAAATGGCTGTACAAGATGACAAGATGCGTCAGGACCGCCGAGGGCAAATTAGACAGTAGATTAATTATTGTGAATATGTGGCCATACCGCAACACACTATAAATGTCCTCATCTCCAGCCTGTCTGCTACAAACAGATGAGTTCATAAACAGAAAGTGGAGGACAGTCTGTGTCCTGAGGCAACCAGTGTAAGTGTGTGTGTGTTGCAATTTGTCTGGAAGTAAGTTATATGCACATGCATGCTGGCGTGTGTACATGATTGCATACAGTGGTGGAAAAAAAGAAGCGATAAGTCATTTCCATTTCATGTTTGGCTGGTGCGTCAGTGTTTGCAGAGTCCTGTGATCTGCTGTACTCCTCACTTTATACAGCCGTTTTGTGGTGTAACCAGCCTGTTGTGACGCTTTAATTATGTCTACTTGTCCTCTTGTGCTTGGGGTCAGTACACCAACATCATAGCCTCAAATGACATTAATTTAAAAGCCATTAATTTTACAGGGCAGAAGCTTAAATAGGATTTCACCAAAGGCAGATTAATACACATACAATGTTCGTGGGTTATGACATAGTAAAGAGCTGCTATAAAATGAGTACTTCAGATACCTACATTTCAGGAATTTTGTTGATGAGAAAGAAGATGAAGTCTATACTCATCAAATGCAGTTTGGACATAAATTCAAATGTTCATCTCTAAAGGCCTTCAGCCCAGCCTAAAAGGGTAACTTTGTTAAAAATGCATCAACCTGTCAGATCTGACTCTAAAGAGACTGGACACTATGTTGTAATTGCAACACGTAAGGAGTTTATAGACTGGATAGGAATTTCTACACCTCTACCATCCCATAATTATAGAATGGTGTATCGGCATAAATACAAATGAAGAGACCACTCCAAATTTCCAGAGCCCATTGAAAACCTCTGAATGTGGTCAAGAGGAACATGGCTGGTCATGAACCATCAAACAACGTTGAGCTGCTTGCATTAAAGGGTCATTTAATCAAATATTGATTTCTGAACTCTTCCTAAGTTCAAACGTTAGCAGCAAAGCACATTAAAGAGCCAATACGCTACTCATATGCATGCTAGTAAGTAAGCAGTTAGTTAATGGTGAATATGTACACCTTAATATAAAGTGTTGCCAAAATGTCGTTTGTTCTTAAACATATAAATAAATAGTTGAACCAGTGATCTCAGATTTTTCTCCAGAGCTATATCCATAGACTGTATATATTAGTGGATGGAGGAACCGTGACATCACCCATTGGTTCTTGAAGCCAGTAGTTTGCGATTTGGGTCATGTTGGCTTTTTGGAGCCGGACGTGAACATAATTGGACAAAAAGGGGCAAACCTACAGGAGCCCAAGGGGTCAAAGGTGAGCCAATGCTAAGCGCTAGCTTACTGACTCGGTGAAACAGTAAATTTCATACAGTGGAGCTGTCTGGCAGGAAAAATGTGTTTTATTAAATAAACCGAAAGTCCGAAGGTCCGACTTGGTAGGCGAACAAGCCATCATTCTGACCATTCTGTCAATCAAAGCCCGACACGGCAGACCTCAAAACTTTCTATTTGCCCTGAGATCTGATTAACGGAGAAAAAATTTAAAGATGGACCATCAGATCAGTCATTAGAGGGTCTGAACTGAACAGCTGAAAGTGGAGTGAGTCCTGGAAAAAAAAATTACTGACTTTTTAAAGAGAAGTTCAATGTGGCAGGCAGCGGTATTACAAGTTTAAGATACAGCCGAGTTCCTTGCCGCTTAGCTATATCTCAGCAGAAGCTTGTGTGTGTTCATACATATATGCAGTGACCGTATTATACATGTCTACATATGCAACTAGAATAGATACTGGTCTTCTTCTACGGACAAGATGGATAAGTGTTGTTATTTTTGTAGTCATCCTTCCATCAGCCTTCACGTCATAATGTAAAGGATTCTTCCTCCTCTCTACCTGTCTGCCCAGGGTTCCTGTGAAATAATGGAGGACGGAGCTTTACACCATTCCAGTCATTCAATTACACAATCTGAACATGATACCCCATGAATTGCAAACACACGCACACACGCACGCACACGGCTTGCAATCTCTCTCTCTCTTCCTCTCTTATTGTTGTAATGGAACTCTGTAAATAGGGCCATTTCGAGTTGAACAAGCTTCAGGATGAATTACACTATATAGGCTCTACGAGTCAAGGCAGCGGTGTAATGGATTTTTCCCCTTTCCTTTTATTTTTTTTTTCTCCCCCTTTTCCTGTCTCACTACGGCGTTATGTATTCCGCCACCCAATGCATGTAGTGTATGTAGTGGCTAGTTGTGGTGCAGGAACGGAGGATTAGATTTTAAAAAAAAGGAGTCTATTGCCTCGAAGGCTAATAAACTCAGTGTTTCTGTTGGGCAGAGGAGAGATAACTTTGTCCTTGGCTCGCTCATAACCTCATCAGAATCGCTCAATGAATCACCGAGCGCCATAACTCATGGCAGGGGCAGCTGTGATACAGTTAAGAAATACCCTTGGCGGAGAGAAGGGAACTGCATCTTGGGTAGAATTGAGTAAAGAAAACATGTCAGAAGGCACATATAAAACATATAAAGAACTGGCTGCATTTGTATCTTTAATAGCTTTTTTTCCAAATCACTTTGTGACAAAGAATATATGATTTACTAACACACGCACACACACACACACACACACACACACACACACACACACACACACACACACACACACACACACTACACGATTCTTTAAAATGTAGAATGGATACTGAAGAGATAAAAAGAAGTTACTAATATTTGCACCCACCTCCACTTTGCAGAAGCATGTACAATTTAAGCTGAAGTCAGACATAATATTGTATTATTTTCTGCTAAATATGTGATAAAGAAAAACACCAAAGATGAAACACCAAAGACTAACCGTTTTATATTTCCCTTGTTTCCTTTCATCCAGATTAATTTACTACAATGAGAATGTAGTCTTGAAAGAACATCTGTAGTTTTTTTTTTTAATTATTCACCACACATTAAAGACTCACAGCAGAGCAGACAGTCCACACTTTAACCTCAGTCACTGTGTCATTCCGCAGCCCCATTGAGAAGCATACAAAGGCCAATCATGCCAGCGATGTCGGTCCAAATTTAGTGTTCGAGGTGCCAGTGTTTGGTACACACATTCGCACAAATGCAGACACACACAGGTAATGTTCCTTGTTAAGACTTTCCAGCTTAACTTGTCTCAGACAAACTCAGTAGGGTCTGAGCTCCTAGTTGTGGATGAGAACTGTGCAGCAAACAGACTTACATTGTGAATTAACCGGATTAAGTGTTTTAAGAGGCTTGTCAGGTAAACCTGAACCTGCCTGCCTAACGACTGAGGCTGACTCTGAGCTACTTTCTGCCACTTTGAAGTCTGTAACTATCTCATCCGTGACTGGCATATCACAGAGGCTGTACAACACAGCTACAGTGGTACAACACTGTGTTTTGGCATGCACCAAAACATGCAGGTGAGGATGTGCACCTGCAAAGAGATGAAAACACACAAGCTTAGGTTTTAGACACTCTGAAATATTCTCGCTTTTAGTTTTTCAAAGCACAAAAAACAGCGACTAAAAAACCCCTTTCTCTGCATTTCAATTATAAATATAATTCTTGTTTACAGGAATGACTCAGGAAATGAAATGATTATGCAGAATATGGATCTGCATTCGCACAACTCACAATAACAAAAAAAAGGAAAGATAGTTTTAATAACCTGAAAACTGAAACTTAAGTAAAAAAGTGAAGCAATAACAGTCCATCAAGGGGAAAAAAAAAATCCATTTCCTTCTTTATTAGTTCAGATACCTTCCATCCTTCAATTTGTTGACTTAGACCTGATCAAGTAAAATAAAAAAGAAAGAGAAGAAAAAGTGTCCTAAAGAAGCCTCCTTAACTGTATGTGCCTTCAACTTTAGAAAAATCTTGTTTTCTAAGAAGCAAGAGAGCCACCTGTAGTGCTAAGCAAACTCTAGACATCAACAGTCCTTCATCACATTTTCAAAAGAACTGAACAAATTCTCAGTCTATCACGATGTTGTACTAAAGTTGTCTCCCACAGTGGTGATGGGTACACAAACTGTTTTTTAACAGCCCAGCAGCCTAATTAAGGTTACGTCTCCTTACAGAGTTTAGGAGATGTGAATAACAGCTACACCAAACAGCACGATGCATAAAGAACACTCATACTGAGTATCTTGAAAATAGCCACGACTTCTCCATTTACCATGACCCGAAATCACTGCTGAACTGCAGTATCACACCCACACTGAATGATTTGTGTGGATAAATTACATTATATATTGGTTTGATTTGATGAAATGCTGCAACTGTACGCCTCTTCAAACAAAACTCCAGATACGTAGAATCTCGTCATCCATCATTATCATTTGTCATCCAAGGATCTGCTATGTTTTTGACTTTCCTCCATAGACGGATAAACAAAATCCAGGACTTTGACACCTGAGACAGGAGTTTGCATCTCTGCTTGAAGGTTTTGGCATCTTTAGTTAGAGTTAGGAAAAGATCGTGGTTTGTAAGATTTGTGCATGTCCGTAGGTGCTTCCGCGAAGTTCATGTTGGAGTCTGTGTTGTGCTGGGAGCTGGTTGTTTCGTAATGCTAAGTGACACAATTTGTAAGCTAACTGTAGTTAGTGTTGCACACAGAGAAGCAGAAGAGACGCACCAAAGGACTCAGGAACAGTCCCCTAAATCAGTAAACAGGCTGCTATGACGGATGTAGGCAACTGACTGATGTTGTTAGCTTAGAAATGGAGTAAACTAACGTCAACAAAATGACTCTCAGCAGAAAAGCGACTCCAATAACACATAAGCACAAATTGAATATCTAAATAGCAATATGTACATTGTGAGTTTTATTAGATCTTCTTGATTTTCTGTTTAACCAAGCCACATTTCTTCCTAAAATGACTTGAACAAATGCGCATTTTCCACAAATTGACAGCACAATTTTTACCTTCCACAATGAGCAGAGACATCGGTTTGGACCTGGGCACCTTGGTACATGCAATAAGTAATGTTGCCTTGCAGTGGGTGTTATCACCACAGATCTCCTCAAAGCTTTAACAGTGACACATTTGCTCCCTCTCCACTTGGATCTTCCTCTATATTATTAATACCTCACCCAGGAGAGAGAGTTGCCTTCAGCTAGTATCAAAAGGCCTGTGCAGACACAGCACTTCCTCCTTTATTAACAAAACGAGTCTCCGATCAAGACTGCACCTCACATACGGAGTGCCAAGAACATAGCCAGGATCAAACAATTTGAGAAGGAGAGAGCATCTCAATATCTCATCTAAATGCTTATGGCTCCAAATTTTCTTCCCCAAATTATTCCCTTTAGAATTCTACCTCTTTTTTACATCAGAGGATGAAAATGATTTTTGATGATAAGGGTGAGGGTGATAATATGTAAGTGCGTGTAATTGTTTTAAGTAAAGGCCTCTTTTAGTTAAGTTGAAAAGTAATGAAAAAAAGTTTGTATGTAGGAAACAAACTTTTTAAAATGATATTTCTACTGCCAATTAAACCTGTAATATGATTTCCCTGGTTTAATGTTTCCAACAATGTCCACATTCACACAGAGAAATCCATAATTTGATTCAATGTAATGGGCTCTTCCATTTGGTTATATGTCAGTGGCGTCATATCGCCTTTACTTGGAAACAGAGTAAAAGAGACTGAAATAACGTCACACAGTGTCCACGCTGCATTATTTCTTTATCATCTGAATGCCCTTTAGTCATGTCAGTTGCTACAAGTCTAAGCTAAAGTGCAGGATAACGCAATGTTGAGTAAGTTAGAATTTAAGATCATGTTAGGTAATAATATTTGTGGCTATTTCAGTGGAATGACAAAAATTCCTTCCTACAAAACTTAACATAATGTAAAGATATGTCACAATACATAATGTGTGTAGAACTTTATTACCTTGTGAGCTTTGGGTAGTGACCGAAAGAACAAGCGTCGGAACTGAGTTTCCTCTGCCGGGTGGCTGGGTTCTAGGGTGAGGAGCTCAGTCATCCGGGAGGAGCTCAGAGTAGAGCTGCTGCTCCTCTACATCGAGAGGAGCCAGTTGAGGTGGCTCGGGCACCAGCTAGGTTGCCTCCTGGACGCCTGCCTGGGGAGGTGTTCTGAGCATGTCCCACCGGGAGGAGGCCCAGGGGCAGACCAAGGACACGCTGGAGGGATTAGATGTCTCTGCTGGCCTGGGAGCACCTCGGTGTCCCCCCGGAGGAGCTGGAGGAGGTGGCCGGGGAGAGGGAAGAATGGACTTCCCTGCTTAGGCTGCTGCCCCTGCGACCCGAAGACGGATGGATGGACATTACCTTCTTTGTAGACATGACTTCTGCCTGAGTCACATAAGGTAGATTTTCACCTGAATAGTGGTAAAAACAACAACTCCCTTTATCCTACACTGCTCGAAAATGTCATCAAACTAAATTTTTGTTACTGTTTTGATTGAGAGATCCTTAGCAGCAGAAACTACATTTACAAACCTTAGGATATGTATTAGGTATTTCATCGATAGCAGATTGTGTCTGTTTGTCTGTGCACGTAGTCAAATGACCAAGAGAGAGCACTGTTTTGTGTGAAGTTGTTCAAAAACAGCCTCAGACAGACAAAGACAACCAGCAGGTTGCTGCATTAACACCTTGTTTTTTCATAATTTTTGGCAGCAAAAATTGTTCATAACATTCCTGCAATTTCAGGGCTGAGTATTGTTACCAAAAATATCTCAAAAGCACCTATAAAGCTCTGAAACCAGCAGTAGTCTCCAGCAAACCGCAGTAGTTGCTATGGAAGCACATTCTTCATGGCTCCAGTGTGAATAAAACCGGCCCTGTGATACCTCACTTATCATTTTGCACCTCAGATTAGTCACTTATGTCTCCATCACATGGTGAACACCAGTTCGTTTGTGACCGTATCTCACAGTCATCAGTATTTATAACTTAGCCAAAATTGTTTTAATCTCGATGGACTGCAAACCTTTTTTGTCTTGACTATGTTTGCAGTCAGTAGCTTTACTAAATAACAAAATCACACCTTAAGAATAAAAGCATTGTCATGGCTTCCCGTGTGGAAGGTTTTAACGTGAAGCAGAGCATGAATGACAAGCATCAGACTTTATTATACAGAAGCAGCAAGAAGTGAAAAAAGAGTGGGCCGTTCAGTGAAGAGCTCCTCTGTTAGGTGACAGTAACAACAAGGCATGAGCTACAAAACTACTTTAAGTCAAACAAAGGGAGCTTTTAAATCAAGCAGCAGTTGTTGAGTCCATAACACACCTGAGGTACCTGGACCTTCACTGTATAAGAAAGTGAAATGAGTTGCTTAAGCATTACATGCTGATGAAGGCATTCGAGCCCAAAGATTAATTTGCAGCAGCAGGCTGCTCACTACCTTTCAATTCAATGATGTATTCTGTTTCTGATGCAAATTTTACAGGTACAGGTACATTTCTGATATGACTACAATGGAAAGCTACCCATCACTTTTGTGGCAACTACAGAATGTAAAACGCTGAGCCTTTATTGCACCGGCAGTGTATTTCTGAACTTGATGTGATATAAATCTCGATGCACTGCCAATGATCTGAGATAGTTGCATATGAAGCAACTACCAGTGCAGTAGAGTACAATTCCACCCCTATTATGATGCAGTGCTATTCAACACGATTTATTTCAACACAATGTGATTTGATGTGATGTGATATAATGCAAAAGAATACGCAGTTCAATGTGCTATTTCCGTTTCCTTTTGGCCTCTAAAAAACACTTTTCACAAGTCCTTTGTAGTGGCAAAAAAACAAAAGAAAAAATGTCTCTGACAAAAGATAAATGAAAACTAAGCCAGGCCTTCCATCCTCTTCTGTCTCCAGTTACACTTTTATAACACATTCCAGTCTCGGTAGCAGCCTGAAGGTTTGTTTATGCTCATGCAAGACTTGGCTGGGAGACTTGGCAGGAATTGGCCACTGACAGCAGTGGAGATGAGAGACATGCTAAAGAAAACAGTTCAGAGAGGAGGAATCAATCTACCAGTGAATATACAATTAATGGTCACAAATTATTAGTCGCATTTCTAAATAATAAAGACACTGGGCCACTACTTATATTTATATATGAATGAATCAGACTTTACTGATGCAAAACGTTACAAAAGAGTTCATCCCAAATTTTCACTTCTTCAACAAGTGTTCACAGACAACCTTTCTTTCTACAGGGGAAAAATCTGCTAAAACACATCACAGCTACTGCTTGCTATGGGGTGAACTTTCATGTGCGCTTCACTTCTGGCCACATCCCTCCAATGACGGTATGGCAGATGTTCCTGTGTGCAGTCAAAGGCAAAAACTTCTTCTCTGATAGCATCTTACATGCTTTGAAGTGTATGTAATCCATAGCTGTGCAGTAGCATTTTCTGCACACTGTGACTCAAGGACATTATAAATTAAAGTATGAGTATGAAAGCACTCTAAAAAGTGACATAAACAGTTTGAAGTGGGAGATAAACCTCGCATGACAGCTGAAAGTGTGCGTGAGCCAACAGAGCCATTCACAACATTAAACCTCATTAAGACTCTACAGTTGCCCAATTAAAACGAATGATTGCTTCAGGAAACACTGCGAAGGACTATGCACACCACTCTGAGCTCTGCAAATGCACTTTTTATTCTCAGTTTCCTGCATTCGTTTACACTTCCCAAATTGAATTTAAATGTGATAAATGAGCTAAATGCAAGAATATTATTACCAGAGGTTTTTACAAAGCAAGGATTTCCCAGGTGGTGTTACATCCGATCAAGGAGGGTAAAAATTTCACCAGTGCAGAAAAAATGTGGTCCCTCTGCTTCTGAAAATGCATAGACTTATTAATAAGAGACACATTACACTCTTAATAGGAAAAGTGAAAGCACCTATTTCAAGATGTTCACATTTGATCAGGAATGTAAAAGTACATGCTAAAAAAAAATATATATATATATATATATATATTTCAGTCACTTTTGCAGGGTCAAGAATGAGATGAGATGCTGTACATCAGGCATAGCAAGTGAAATGTTTCCCATCTCACTTTGTACAATTGAGGTCATGCCTCCTTTCAGACCCAGTGTCCTTTAGCTTCTCATCATGGGAAAATCTAATTAAATCAGCCAAAACCTTAGAAAAAAAAAACTTCCACAAGTCTGGTTCCCAATGTTTGAAGGTACCACGCTCATCAGTCCAAACAAACTATAAGCACCACAGAACCACACAGCCATCAAATCGTTCAGGAAGATTAATCTATTTTTGGTGCAACAGGTTCAAAAGCATCCTAGGACAACAATGTTTGAAATGGTAAACATGTTGGAAGTAACTAGCTCAAAAAAATGGCAGACAAATGCAAGATTAAAGTTTGCAAATGATCACTGTGACAAAGATGTTACCTTTTGGAGGAATGTTTTCAGGTTCAGATGAGGCATAAACAGAACTATTTGGCCATAATGATCAACGTTATATATGGAGGAAGACGGATGAGGCCTGTAACTCAAAGAACGCCATCGCCAACGGTGAAGATCGGGCATGGAGCGTCATGTGGTAGGTTTGTTTTCCTGCAGTAGCGAATGAAGTTTTGCTGCACTTCATTAACCTGATGGCATCATGAAGAAGGAGTTATGTGGATATTATGGAACAACAGCATCAGCCAGGAATCTAAACCTTGGACGCAAATGGATCTTAGAGCAGGACAATGATCCTTTCATAATGGTAACAACATGGCTTGAAGCCAAGACAGTGAACGTTTTGGAGTGGCCCTCACAAAAACCTGACCTTAATCCAATAGAACATTTGTGGGCTGAACTGAAAAGTTGGTTTGTACAAGGAGGCTCACAAACTTGACTCAGTGACACCAGTTCTGCAGGAAGAATGTGCCAAGATTCCTGCAGAGTTTTATCCTAAGCTTGTGGAAGGCTACATCAAGCTTTTGATTCACAATGCTGAATAAAGCTGCTGGCCCACACTACAAGAGTATACACAGCCTGGCCAAAAAAAAAAAAAAGTCAAGACTTTATGCAGTGGTCCGACTCTCCCATCACTGATACAAGATCTTGCCAAAAAATGATTGCAACTCTCGACAGAAATAAATGCTGTGACATTTATTGTGACATTGAAAGATTCCGTACTGTCAAAATGCATTTTTATTGGGTTTTTAGGTTCATATAAACTCTGTGGTGTAAAATAAAAGCTGAGTGAAAAGTGAAAATATGAACTTGCTCAGTACTGCGAGTACCTCTAGCGCCCCTGCCACAAGATGTCCTCCTGACAAAACAGGACAATTAAAAAATCCTTGGTGACCATGTTGGTAAAACTAGCGATGAAAAGTGTATTATTTCTTCTTCAGTGAATCAAAACTACTACGACTCATTTTGCCTTATCTTCAGTCTTTCTGGATGAGTACAGCACATTACTGATCATTGTTGACACCTGTTGAGAATTCAGTTGCTAAGGGATCTGAGGTTAGCCAATCAGAACGTTCGCTGATGAAAAGTGGGAGGTGACATTACCCTGTCAGATTTATATGAGCTGTTTTTGGCAGAGACGCAGAGAAGCACTCATAAAAGTGAGGAAAAATCTAATCTATACTATAATTCTTGTCAACACCATTACAGAAGTCTTTATTATACACATATACATGGTATAGATAGAACTTTAAGTGTTAAGATATGGGACCTAATCATTATGTGGCATAAATGATGCCAAGGAAAATGGGTCCCTTAATCAAAACTAAAGGCGGGACTTTGTTTTTGGCCCGGCTGTGTATATTGAAATGAAATGTTTGTAATTGTGCAAAAACTGAGTTTGAATGCACTTACTCATGGTTTATGTCAGCTTCTGAATTCAACTCTAAAATATCTTTAATTTAAAAACAATGGATCAATTTTGATATATATAACAGCTACATCTCTGTAACGCTACTAGAATTTGAAGCTTCTTTCAAGAACATTAAATTGACGGAGATGTGAATTTATGCCTCAAGGCATCTATGACTTTGACCCTGAGTTTCTCAACCATCCTCCAAAGCTTCAGAATGACACAGAATGCTGGCCAATGTCGACAAAAGGTTGTATAAGAGGAATAGAATAGTCACCCTACCTTGGTTTTTCTACACTTTTTCTTCTAATGTGACCATCTGGCTGAGCTATGTAATTTTTAGTGCCTGAGGAGTGGGGGAGATTTGAAACTAATCCACAGAATGTGATTTCCCTTGGACCTGCTGTCTCTGAGGTGCAGATAATTTTAGAGCTGAAAAAAACATCTTAACAACAAGAAAGCCCTCA
Organism: Coranthus polyacanthus; assembly: GCA_037367275.1. Lineage (NCBI taxonomy): Eukaryota > Metazoa > Chordata > Actinopteri > Kurtiformes > Apogonidae > Coranthus > Coranthus polyacanthus. Next base: position 11,389,104 of record JAPQRN010000003.1, read on the forward strand.
ATATTTGACCCATGGAAAATATAGAGAAGGACTTGAGAAGAGTTGCAGGTTGGCAACTTATAAAGGCGTCACTTTGCCAGGTTCGTGACTACGCATTCAAAGAGAAGAGTGCTATTTATTTTTTTAAAAGTTACAACTTAACTTGCCGCCTGGCTGTGATTTAATGTAGCGATAAAGCACAGCATGTGCATTTACCATTTTAAAGAACCAAATGCTTTGAATTTCCACATCTGTTCTTAAGTGTGCCCCCGCAGCAGGCTGGATCTTTTCAAATTCTGTTCAACGGTATCATACAGCCTGAAACCGCTTGTCCCAGCCCATACATTAATATTAAAAGCAATAGAACATATCTGAAACATCCTGTCTCAGCTGCGGGTGCTAAATTACATTTTCACCCCGTCTTTGTTCCACTGTCATCTGTTACCAAAGTACTCATCTGCCAGGAGATCAGGTGTAGAAAAATGTTCCTCTTAAAAGAAGGGATGATATACAATACCTATATGTCTATAATGCTTTCCAATATTTTCTGTATCACTACAGACAGACTAGCTCACCCTTTATGTTTCTGTCAGCTGACAACAGAACAAATTCCCATTCAACAGTTCAGTTCAGTTTTAAATTCCTCCCTGTGCCTCCAGAGAGTCTCGATCAGAAGCATCACTGCAGCGCAGTCAGCTATCAGAGTCGAGGATGACACCTCAGACACCCAGACCGATTCCGCAGTATATACAGGCAGATGACATTATTGATTACTTCAGATTTAATAACATGTTGTCAGACTTGAAGCATACAGTCCACTGCTGAGGAAATACAACCTTGTAAAGCAGAGGCATCATCACAGTGAAACAGTTGTATTAAGAGAATACAGAGATCTTTTTTTTATTAAACTATTTTGATCTATGTAATGATTTCAATTTTTGCTGTACTGCCCAGATAAACCCAACCAGCAGAATAAAAAGTAGCCATTTGCACAAACCGCACATATGTATAATTTTAGCTTTTCACAGCCAAATATAGGTTTCATGTGAGCTATGGCATATCGGCTTTCTTTTTAATGAGATAAAAAATGAGAAAATACATTTACAGCGATGTAGTTTGATGTTGTGTGACATAACAGCTTCTTCTGTAAAGCCATGCCAGAGTTTGCGTCTCTCCTCTCTCACTGTGGCCTGTCACACTCTGATTTGTTCCACGACAACGACAAGAACCAAAAATATTATTAGACTTCTCATTACAACATAAAAAATATCTAACTTGTTTTGCCCAGTCTGACGTATCTGCAACTAGCAGCTGAGTTACTGAAGTGAGATGATCTGAATTTGTTTAACATTAACCTTCATTTACTTTATATCCTCAATGGCCAAAAACAAAAGAAACATTAAACAAACTCCTGTTACCAACACGTTTAGTGCTGACACAGTCTAATGAATCACTACAAACGGACTTAAATACAATCACTAGCCTAGCAACATTAATGCTACAAACCACTCATGATGCAACATGACACTATATGTACACTGGTACTCTGCACATTTGAAATGAATAAGTGTTGTTTGGACAGCAGTGTTATTTATTTATATAATGATGTTATCTCTATCATTTGTCTAAAAAGCACATCTGATGCCAAATTCCATGATATAAGTGACATGTGGCTTTGATCTGCAACCAAACATTTAGCCCAGTTTCAAGAATATACGGAGATATATATTGCATATATTTCCATTCAGCCTAAAAAATACTGAGATTGGAATTTTGATCCATATTGCCCAGCCCTAATAGAGTTCGATTCGCAGTTCGATCCCTGGCTCCGAAATTACATTTATCTGTGGTTTGCAGAAACATACAATGGCAACATCTTTTCTGGCAACTGGGTTGGACCTGATGAGCAGTGGCTTCATGCCCATTCTATCTGGGAGGGGAACGTGCCCCACCAGATATTTGATAGCTGAACTTTATATTATATTATTATATTATTTAGTTATTATGTGTCAAATCAATTCATGTAATTATGTCATAGATCGTATCTCAAAAAGGCACACACCCCTTTTCTCTGTGTCATTGGTTTCTTCCAATGCTTTGCACGTGCAGCCTCCTCGTAGAACCAGAGAGAAACAGTACGGTTTCCAGTTTGACATAACGGTGTGTTGCTGAAGTGGTTAGTAAAGCAACAACCTCCTTCTCAGTTAGTTAATTAGTTACACAAACATTTGACAGAAGAAGGCATATTTGCTTTGTGACAGAGTTGGCTGGTACCAGCTAAAATTAGTGGCCATTGTTTTTAGCTTCATGGCTGCTTGTCATACAGTCTACAGTCATGACTTGTGACAGCGTAGCGTCTTATTTAATATTGGTAGAAGGAAGCTGTGAGAATCTTAATGGCAGTGAGCTGAGATTTTTTTTACCTTCACTATGGCAGGTTATTGTTGGCAAAACACTGAATTCAGTTTGACATCTGCAGGTCAAGATGCAGAAGAAAATGCCTGCTTTCTTTAATAAAAAGACTATCCTTAGTCATATTCATAGTCGGGTTCGTGTTTTAGATGAAATTTATAGAGACAAGATATTTTTTCTTCATGGAACTGTCTGCAGATTTAATTGGAATATTTGTGTCCTCTTTCATATAGCAATTTCAGACCAATAAAGGGATGATGATCAACAGACAGTTAAAGTTAACCTGTGGTAAATATAGAGTAAGTGAACAGCATCATTAATAATAATAATACCAATGTGAACTCATGACCCTTACAGTCTTTTTCAAGAAAAGTGGCAGCAGAAGCTTTTGTAGAGGTGAGTGAATAAGTGAGTTTCATTTTCAATACTTATAAAAACATAAAGAAAACTGACATGAAAATGTATCATACACGACTTACCTACTTGACATAAAGTAGGAGGTTTTTGAGCTATAAAAGTTGATTTAGTGATGTTTTAAAATAAAACAAATAATCCCCCAAAGTCTATGTACATATGCAAAATTGCGTGACCACCGTGTCCTCTGATCTACTTGTGCCGCCCCAGAATTTTGCCTTGGATGACGCCCCTGCCGATGTGACCCGTTAGATGCATTTGGTGCACACTGCTGAGTATTGACCATTTACACTTAAGTGCATCTTGTGTTTAAAAGTAAAAGGGATGGAAACAAAGCACAGGTGAGGACATTATTATTAGTCAGAGGAATGCTGGGGGAGTCATGCACTACTGAGTACCATCTCTCTCCTTCCTGTCGGTGGCCTCATCTCTCTGTATCTCACTTCCATCCTGTCTCTGTCACTCTTTGAGTGGGATTCGTTATCTCCTCGCACAGAGCGAGCGAGAGACAGGCCTTTGGTCTCGCCAAAGCTACGGAAAGGATCATTGGTTTTAGTTGAGTGTGTGTCTGTGTAACATATAAGTGCTTGATGAGGTAGGTTAAGATGCCATAAGAAAAGCATTGGTGTAGAGGTAAGGGTGAAAGGGCTTGGATAGGATGAAGCGCATTGTCAGGAAAGCCATTCTGTGTGAACTGTCAGGGTTTTTTATTTGCTCCAGATAGCAAGATAGTTTGACAAAATGCTACCTTTTCAACCTTATCTCTTGCCTTCTATCCCTGTTATCCCCTTTTCATTTCTTTTCCTTTCTCCGTCCATCTCTTTATTTCACAAACAGGCTGTCCCCTTTTTATCCCTTTCTCTCTCTGTACTGAATCACAAGCAAATACACTGAGTGCCAAAGAAAGAACAAATAGAAAGGAGATTATATTCCCATTAAAATCTTGGCTCCTTTCATTGTTATTGACATGGCAGAGATCCTTACCGCTGCGATGGTACACAGTAGGACGAGCACGCACACAAACACAACCAACAGTTTAAAGGACTTGGTGTTGGTTTCAGCAATTGTCAGCTCTATTCAAACAACACATCCACCTAGCAAGAAGGTCTGCTGCTGGCTTTGGTGGGGTCTCTTGACAGCCCTACTATCCCCCTGTGTTGCTATGAAAGTATATCAAAGCTCTCAGGCTCCCTTTGGATCACACAGAAGCTGAGCTGTGTTACAGAGGCAGCTGTGTGCACATATGCATACTGAGACAGTGTGATGTAAGTAAATACACCCAGCAGGCGCACACAAACACACCACAAGGACAAAAAACACAAAATTGCACATAAAGTACTTACGAGCACGAACACACACAGCCTTCTCCGCCAGTAGAATTCAGCATGAAATGGAATGGATGGGCTGCTGTTCCACTCGTTGGTCTCACAGTGTGTGAATGCAGCATTTGTGTGTGTATAAATGCACAGTCCATTTTGCATTTACAGGGAAAGGCTATAAGAAACACTGAGGCAGAGAGTCTGATGGACTGTCATCCTCATTTGTGAGACATAGGGTATTTAAAGCATATAGGTAAGATGATACAGACCACAGAGTATTTTGAAGACCCTCTGTAAGCCGCAGTCAAAACAACCAGAGCATTCGTACAAGTACAATAGCTGACAGACAATGTAAAAAGGAAATGAAGTTTCCCAACCAGGCTATAACTAATTTCTTACCATCTGGGCCTTTAGCAGAAATTAAATCTGATTACAAATTTTCTTTAGATTAACAGTACATCTCAGTAACATAAGGACGCCACAGGATGAATATTATATTCTGATTTATTTACTGTAAGTTAAATAAAAAGGGTCAGCTGCTGCCTCCTTTCCCTTGTAACTTTTATAATCACAATTAACGCAGAATCAACATCTGTTGGTTATTATGGAAGTCGCAGTGAGCGGTGACATTGGGACGTTGTTGCTGATATTTTGAGTCTGAGAACCAACACGGTGCAGCTACAGTGATGTTTATTTATTATTTATATGTTTTAGCTGGATGCAGAGATGAAAAGTCAATGGTGCAGGCATGAAAACGTACAAAAGTTGGAAAAATGTCATCCTGCGCTGATCCTTACATCTACAGTGTAGCTGATCAGTTTGGCTGAATTCACACTATAGGATTTTTTGCCCAGATTTTCCACAACCTACAGCCATTGAGAACACAAACTCCTCTACTGTCATCTCCAGCAGCTCCTTGAACCCAGTCTTATAATGAATCTATTTGCGTATTGAGCACAATAACCGTTTCGATCACAATAAATTCACATACGCAAGCGTTTGATTTATTTGAAGCAAATGCAAAGCACAAACATGTACTTGTCCAGCCATGACATGAGCAGGCAGATACTTACCAACATGTCCTTGCTGCTCACATTTCTGTCCGCCGTATTCTCTTTTTATGTTCAATCTTCTATTTTTTTCTTCCTTTTGCTAGGGTAATTTGAAAGACTCAGTGAATTGAAGTATATGTTTTTAATGTGAAAAGGAAGAAGAGAAGTGGTGGATTTAAAATATGCTGCAGTTGAAGCGTTAAAACATCTCGCATAGCCAGACCTAGCTCTGCACTTTTAGCACTGTAGCAGCGCTGGAGAAAAGTTTGGCTGAACCCACTGTCATTCTGGAATAGTGGAAAAATTCTCTGGCTTTTTTAAAATTTCTTTAACCCAATCCCTCAATCAACCATCGCAATAGGCGACACGAAGCCAAAGATATAGCGACAGTGCAAAAAGTGTCAGGGGAACTCATTTTGGTGGAATATTTGCATGTAAGTAGGCAAGCCCTGGCATTAAAATGGCTAAATCCCACCACAAAGAAACAAGCAGATCTGCCTTATTGAATTATCTACATCATCAAAACTTGCCATTTTCAGCATGTGGTCATTAGCTCGGAGGTTGTTGTTTTAAATAGCGAGAGAACTCTGAAAAGAGGAACACACAATGAGCAGAAAGGGAGGAAAATGCCAACAGAATTGCCAATGGGAGGCTTACTCTTTTACTTGGCTTCCTGGTATATTATTATATTATACACCAATCATCCATAACATTATGACCACTGACAGGTGAAGTGGTCATAATGTTCATAATCTGGTCCCAATGGCACTTGTCAGTGGGTGCGATATTAGACAGCAAATGAACATTTAGTCCTCGAAGTTGAGGGGTTGGAAGCAGCAAAAGGGTAAAGGGGAAGGGTAAGGATCTGAGTAATTTTGACAAGGGCCAAATTGCGATGGCTAGATGACTGGGTCAAAGCATCTCCAAAACTGCAGGTCTTGTTGGGTGTTCAACGTCTGCAGTAGTTAGGACCTTACCAAAAGTGGTCTAAGGAGGGATAATCTCAATCCAACTGAGTATGGGATCGACAGGAGCCATTGGAATTGGAAAATCAGCATTAAGTGGTCATAATGTTACGCTTGAGTGTAACTCTCAAAAGTATAGATAGAACTCACAACCCTCAACTGCAGTAGTAGTGACTACTCCTGTACCACTTCTTGTGAATTTTGTTATTGTACATAGTTTAGTAATGAGACAGAATGGCGGGGATTCAAATTCTCCCTGTCACCAGTCATTTGTGTAAAGTGTGAATCACAACAACTGCTTGATACCTCATTATAACACAGACAGTAATGAGATCAGTACAACAATCCGATGACTCTGAAAGTCATGTAGTGTGTAGATTAATTTTTAGGTGACTGGGTGCAACAACAAAACCATTTTAACCTGCATGTATGAGCTAGTAATTTGTTTGCTCTTGTTAGTTATTAAAGACCAGTTGACAGGTAACGGCTTTTATCTTTCTGCGGATGTGTGTGTGCTGCTAATCAGTAATGGCTGAGCCTGACAGCATGAAATATTGATTGGTGGAGTCCTACACCATGGCATCAAGGGAGTGTCCAGCCAGACTGCGGGCTTTCAAAGAAAAAAGAAAAAAACAAAACAAAACACTGCATATCGCACTTGTATCCCTGTCTCATTTAGACGGCCCTCAAAGGCCCCATCAGCACTCCTTTTTATCTCTCTTATCACACCAGGCTGGCCTCCTCAGACCCATTTGTGGAGGGGACACGGCACAGTCTCGCTCACTTACCCGTTTGTCTGGACAGTCTTTATGTCTACTGGGAAAAACGGTGTGTTTGCGGTCACTTTTAAATTGAAACTCACAAACAGAAGTTGCATGGCTTTATACTGAATGAAAAGGTGTTGTCTAGATTAGCCAGTAACTGGTAAATACACAAACCTGTATTCCACTCATTATGCTTTTCTGTTGATAAAGTATTTGAAAAAAACACATTAATGCTAATGAAAGTCAAAGCTGACTTTTCTGACATTTTCTTTTTTTTTCTTTAAAGGTCCCATACTGTGAAAATGCACTTTTATTTGGTTTTTAGGTTGGTATAAACTCTGTGATGTAAAATAAAAGCTGTGAAAATATGAACTTGCTCAGTACTGTCAGTCCTCTAGCGCCCCCGCCACAAGTTGACCTCCTGACAAAACAAGCCAATTAGAAAATCCTTTGCTTGTGATGTAGTAAGAACCATGTCCATAACCAATCATATTCAAGGTATTTTATTAAATGTGTTAGCCCTGTCCCTATCAGTTACTAGCAACAAAGCAATGACTGTGTCAGGAAAACTAGCTATGAAAAGTGTATTATTCCTGCTTCATTGAATGAAAACTACTGCACAGCCTCCAAAGAAGAGAAATGTTACCGACCAGTGGATGGATTTTACTTTTGGAGACTTATTTTGACTTATCTTTAGTCAAATCTGTACTATATGGTTTTTGTCAACACCATTATAGAAGTCTTTAATATACACACATACATATTATAGATAGAACTTTAAGTATTAAGATATGAGACCATTAAGTTTGACACTTGGGTATACAACGGCATTATATGCCATTGACAGTCACAGTCAATATCTCCACAATGCCATGGGCTAGAAGTCTCAAGTTTTAACAGTGTGGCTCTTTCACTTTAAGTGTTAAGATATGGGACCTTTAAATTAACTCGATAATGAGCTTTAGCGTGCTAATTCACAAAGCAAAAAAGTTAGAACACTTGACTATTCTGTGGAAATTTAAACAAAAAAATGGTTCTGAAGTTCATAATATGGTCAAGAGCAATGTCACAGGCTTTGTTGAGACCACTCTCAAATCTGAGATCTTAGGTTCAGTGTTAGTTTTAGTCTTTTTTATATAATATGGGGTATTTGGGGTGTCATTCAAAAAAAGTTATAGTCTTTTCAAACCCTTCTCTTTTACCTTTTCACGTTTTTCAGGCTAGGTTAGCCTTTGTGTTTGAGCTTTTCAGATGGACTTTTAGGTCTGTGGGATTTTATCTCTTGAGAAATGCTCCACATATGTTATCAAAGTAATCCCAAATGGAACTCTGGCGCTTTCTCCCAACTTCTGCTGCCAGGATGCCAGGCGTGGACCGACTGGCATCACAGATGCTTGAAGTGGTGCCATCTATTGGCATAAAACTGGAGCAGCTAAAAAAAAAGGAAGACAGATTTCACCAAAATATTATTATATTGTTATTTCACTTAACAAAAATGTTATTTTTCACCTAGTTTTGTTTATTTGTTAATAACCTTGGTACCAACGGACAGAATTATTTCTGTGTCTGTCATTGGACTGTTGACCATGTTGTCCTCCATACTGCTCTGCTGCTTCCATGGATTCTGCTCAACATTTCTTTCATTTGATCTGAAGTTGCGAGAGATGCAAAAGAAATTTCAACTTCAAAATCCGATTTGAGCAGCTAGAGCACAGGGCAGACATAATTGTAGAAATCACATTTCGAACCACCTCCAAATTTGGTTTGGGTCATGATTTTTTAAAAGCAATGTGGATACAATCAGGATATGCCAAAAAGTGGATTTGGGCTGGCAGTCTGAACAAGGCCCCAGAGATCCATGTCTGATGAGTAGTTCAGTATTTCTTTTACCCACTAGTTCACCTCTAATTCAAAATTTTCATTTTGGCTTTGGGTTAATCCACCTCTCCATAGTCATAACAAGAACAAGTCATATATTTAATTGTCTGTTGCCATTCTGATGACCACAGCTCGAATAAGTTCTGTGACCTTTTCTCCCAGAAAGCACACTTAAAAAAATATCACAAAACACACTTGATCCTAAATACACTTCAATTGTTCAAGTATAAAAGTGGGGACAAGAGAGCACAAAGAAACTGAGTAAAGTCTGTAAAAGCCTTGTCTTGTGACGAAGCACTCGCCCCCTCCGCCTCCTATACTTTGACAGACTTCAAAGCAGAGAAAGTACCCATCTGCCTGGGTGTAACACTGGCTTCTAGCCTTGTGGTCCCCACAGAGAGATAACCAGGCGTAGCTCTAAACACCCCCAGACAGACCCTTATCCCTCTGGCTTAATGTCCTTGCGGCTAAGGGTAATGCAGAGAGATGGATGGCCCCGACCTATCCCTCCACGCCGGGGTCCCTGGCTGTGAGATTGCATGCCTGATACTATCCTCCATCTCTCTGTCTGTGACAACCAAACTCCGACCCCCCCACACACACACCTCCCACCAAACCTCCCAGATCGATGCGACTCACTGATGTGCCGTCCGTCAAATCCATGGGCTGAGCAATACACCACCTACCCGTGAGGAGTGATGGGTGCGAGACAGTGCATGAAATGGAGGTAAGGCACACACATAAAGACACGCACACATGCATATATGTGCTCACCAGTTCCTGAAACAGATCACTCAATCTGGTGCCAAATGGCGAGCATTTTTTCTGGCCGTTGTGCCATCTTTCTCCCAGACTCTCCTTCGCGTGCTCTCCCTCTACACACATCCTTGACATGTCATGATCAAATGGGTGCTTTTAGAGTTCACCAGTTGACCCGGACTCCAGCAGGCCACCATTCCATCACATCCCCTGCTTCCAACTTGCATTCTTTTATCACTTCATCCCTCCATCACTCCTCTATCACCTTACATCCTTTTCTGCATCAACAAATTCTACCATTTCTCTTCCACTTGGGACAGACAGTTTCCATATCATTCACCTTTATGTGAACGCCCCCCCACCCCAATTCACCCCTCTGTGCTCCACGAGGTATGATCACTGACTCACTGAGAGGGTAATGGTGATATGAAAGCGTGGCCACAAGCATGAAATGAAAACATGGGTGAAGCACAAAAAGAAATCTATCTTGAACCGATGCCAAGAAGAAGAGGAGCACCTTGATTTCACAATTTAATCCTCAATGTCTCCACTTTCCCAGGTAGCATTGTAAGTTAATTCTTTTTAAAGCTTGGCAGATAAATGTGTATCCACATTTTGGAGACAGAGTAAAAACAGACCATTTCAGTGTAAAACAAAGCATTGGTTGACATTTTTTTTCTTGGTTGGACTGTGATACAACTCAGGACATATTTCCTCAGTTTGACTTTCAAACAGGACTGTGCAAAGAAACATTCTCAAAACAGGAACGCAGTAGACTTTATGTCGATAACCATAATAAGCTTTGGACATTCTTACTTGACATGGATCGATCGAGCAGCAATAACGTAGCCAGGGTCTGAAATTAACACAAAGACCCACATGGGGGGGGGGGGGCAAATATTCCACTGGTGAGTAAATGTCGGAAGAAAGACAATCTGCCAACCTACACACCGTCTCTCCCAGTTTGTCACATACTGACGATTGGTCAGGGTGTCACATTTTGACACACAGGGTACCCCTTGAGTGTCATTTTTCGATGTATGGTGTGGGGGCGTAATTTTTCGCCACATCTAGACAACGCTACAGCTTTGGTTTGGTTAGGTTTAGGCATAAAAACAACTTGGTTAGGCCCATGTCATCAATTTCCATTTCCAAAACACTGACTTTTATCTGTTACTCTGCGAATCAAAAATGAATGCTATAGGGTCTTGGGTTAAGGGCTCTTGACCAAGCGGCAGCATTTGATGACTTGGGAGTCAGAAAGGGTGCCGTCAACTGGCAGGTAAATGTTTGCACCAAAAAAAAACAAAAAAAAAACAATGCTGAGAATCTCTACCTCGTTTTGGGATTCCATGGAGATGAAAGGTGTCACCATACATCACCTCATCACCACCAGATCAGCCAATAGGAAAACAGGTGTAATATGACAATATGTTTGAGGGATTTAGTTACTCTTTAACTAATGAACTCTCTTTCTTCAGGCTTCAGTCATTATCAGGATACTCTTCAAACTATCTACACCAGTAAGCAAAATTAAAATTCCTCAAGTCTTATTAACTTTTTTCATGCTTCTGTCCTCCATGTTACATAAAAGAGCCCACAACACAAAGGACTCTGAATACCTTTGAATATAAATAATGAAAATTCAAAGGCATGCCATTATTGACTGAAGAGGATAAAAAGGGGCACCTATTCCCTTTTGCTTCTCAGATGATCCGTAACAATCATTATTTTCCAGTGTTTAACAACTGCACTTTGATTTGTTTTCAAAGTTTCTTTGCAGCAGACAGAGACTAATACAAAGCTATAGGCTTCTATATTTATTGCTGAGCTCATTTCCAACGAACAGGATTTTACAATTCACTGTGAGATCCTGCAATTAATGATAGGATGCCCATGCAGGAGGCCTCATTTAAAGATAGCTCTACATATGGTAGAAAAAGATGTCACAGTTACGGGCCCAGAGTCAACTGTGGGTGGAGAGGTACAGGGGAACGGGTGCACCGGTGTAACTGCAGCGCCCTGTGGGTAATAAAGGAGATATTTACAGTAAATCTTCACCAGCTAGGGGAGCAATAAACATCACAAACACAATCAGCTGCTGCTTTAGTGCTGCCTATGCATCTGTTCTTCTTCAAGGGGGGAAAGAGACTTAAAAAAAAGAGAGTGACATTGGGCCAATCTTATACAGTGTAGGTAGAGTCTGCTGTGAGTGGCAGGATGTTTTAAGGACAGAACAGATGGCGACAGTATTCCTCAAGTAAAACGTAAACCAATCATACAGAAAAGTAAAGGGAGTATGGAACAATCAGATGACTGCATTCCACAGCCTGCACAGAACCACAAATCACAGAATGACAAACGATACATGGAGGAATTGTTCAAAGCCTCTGCAGACCCTGTCCGTCGTCCAACTTTAAATATGACCACCAGGGGACGTTTTGCGAATTTGAGTCACTGAAGCAAGTAGCTAGTGTTTTTGCTTCAAACTCATATTTCTTACTATTTCTATTTATTTATTACTAAGTACAAGTACGGAGGTACAAATTTGAGGTACATTATGCAACTTTGCACTTTGTACTACAATCTTCTGTAAATAGTATCGAAAACTTGCCCCACACTGACAAATTAGAACATGAAAATACGGTTACATATATTCATTACTGATAAAAACTTGAATTCTGGACTTCTATTTGTAATGGAGTCTTTCTAGATTGTGGTATTTCTACTTTATGTGAAAGTTCAGTGTAGTAACTAGTGGCATCTAGCGGTAACTGAATACCCTCAAATGGTGGCCAATAAAACATGAAAAATGTGAAAGGACCTTGTTGCAGCCAGTGTGTGTTGTCCATTCTGAGCTTTCTGATTAAGAGGATATTAACTCTGTCCACACTTAAACATAGTAGGTGACGGTAATATACCTTGATTCTGTTAAAAAGTAGAAGATGATGAAGTCCGTTCTGAGCTACAGTAGAAACATGGCAACAGTGAACGTGAACGTAAACGCTGCGGAAGAGGTGTTTCTTTGTTCAGGTGATTACACACTAATGAAAACATAATTATGAATTTTACATTCCATTTATGCAATCATATTCCCCTAACTCCTACACACTTAACATTTAAGTAAAGATGTTCTTCCACCTCTGTTGATTGGCAGGAAATGTTGAAAAACAGGGAGGACGTGGCCTCCAGAGGCGCATCCTCAGCTTCACAATCACACAAGTAGATGAGGAAGCATGATCGTAGAAACTAGTTAAACGCGTGGACGTTTCATTTATGTGACCATGAAATCTTTTTATGGTTTTACTTTCCATTCCTGTATGTTTTTTTTTATTCATATCCGTGGGTATTTCATGTTCCACAGGCAGGCATGACCTAGTAGGCTGCCATATTATACTATTTTTAGCATTTGTAGTGACACATTGCAAACTAGAGGGGTGGCGATTTACCGTTTGAAAAATTCTAAAGTGAAATGTGCACAAATAACACAGTAAAAATGGGTTAAAGCTGCAGAGTGACTGTGAGTATTTTCAAATTCTGGCATTTTTTCCCCCTGATTTTGCCTCCTGCAGCTTTAAATATGATGAAGATTTTTTTTTGTCTTCATTAAAATGACAGTAACGGGAATAACAGACTAAAACCTGTGATTACAGCTCATCATGTTGACGTCATTATGTGAGGGGAAAAAAAGAACCGCCCTTAACATTTTGACCTGACATTCGAACAATGTTGTTAATTCAAAATTTCAATTAAGACCGGTTGAAACCAAAAATAAAAAAAAACCAAAAAAAAAAACCAACAAGTCTCACCTGTGATGTGTTTTGTAAGTTTATATCTCTGGAGGCGGTGTGGTCCTTGTTGCTTGTCAAACCCACCTGTTTGTTGAGAGCTATCCACAGTTTTCCTCTTCATTTAAAATACTACTTCTTGGGCACCGGAGGATTTTAACCTGAAAAGACCCAGAAGATGCCAGGTGGTTAGAGTAAAAAAAAAAAAAAAAAAATGTTAAAAATGAACGACTATAAATGCTCATATGAAGGGCGCATTCAGTAGGTCATGTCATATGGCATTGGTGCCAGGGCAAAGAAGACTGATGGAGGGGGAACTTGATGAAGGTGAGAGCATGCCATCTGTGCAGCTCTTGCAATTTCTCACCTCACTGATGCACAACACATCTACCCTACTCCTTCTCTCCTTTACTTCCCACCTTCTCTCAGTCTTCTCTCAAGCTGGCCACCATCCATCTGCAACACCCCCTCCTGTACAGCAGTCTACTTCACACTCTGCTGTGCTGTTCTGCAAATCAGCCTGGAATGCGCGTAATGTCCCTAAAGTGTTCTCAGATCCTCAACGCCCGCAATTGTAGGTTTAAAGCCTGAGGGTATTTTAGCCATTTGATTTTGTTTTGTGAAATATGTACGACAAGTTTGTTTGTTTGTTTGTTTGTTTGTTTTCGTTGTAATGGTTGAAAAGGGAGAGGCAAAAAGTGACCTGTTTTTGTTTGTGTTTTTTTTTTTTTTTTTTTTTCATATTCTGGACCAGATGTGATCATTTATAATGTAGGACAGCGCTTTATGAGGAAAAAAAAAAAAGTGATGGATATGGAGTGAACTGAAAAAAATACAGACATTGATTACTTGAATGATGGCAGCAAAGTGACAATAATATTACTGAGTAGATTTAAAGCTGCAAAATATTAATTCAAATGTATTTTTTTCAGTTCATCGGAATACAACAAAATATTTAATATAAACCAATTAATTTTGCAAGAACAGCGAATTCACATCTGCTAAATATTTGTCAAAAATTTTGTTTAGTTTACCAAATACTGATTTACGAGCTGATTTTACTTCATTTAAGTTTATCAAGAAATCACTATGTTTTATGTTTATGTTTTTAATTTTATTTCAGCTCTGCTCAACATTTTTCACCATTGACAAGATTTACACAAATTGTAGACATTTTTTTTACAGCAGCAACTTACCAATAAACTTTATTCAATTATCAAATATTATTCCCACAAAATAAATGCATTCCTTTACTCATTCATCATTAAAGCCTTTTTTTCTACTTACTCACTGAAACTGGTTACAATCTAATCAATAAATGCTTTAAACAAGTTAATTCATTGCATTTATTTATTGATTAAGTATTAATCCAGCTCACTTTTTCCAGTGTAGCGGGTTGTTTTCTGAAATAATAGAAGTGTGTGTCTCTGCGCCGATGGCAACAAGAACTTTGTTGTTTATTTGCTGTGGTCAAACAAGCCGCCTTTGTGTTTCACATCCAGTCTTCTTTTTCGGTTTCTGTTTTCTAGTGAGTTTGTTTCTTTTTGTTCCACAAAACAGACCATATCATGGCCTTTTGACCATGAAAAAGAAAAACGTCTGGAAATTTCGATTTAGATGTTTGTAATATAAAGCAAAAATCCATTCATGATATATACAGATACAGACAAACTTTACTAACCCCTAGGGGGATATTTGATATTTAATATGAATCATATTTTACATATAATTTCTACATATGGATTTTCTTACTCATACAGAAACAGAAAATCCAACGGCCATTTACTGATTGAAAGAAAGCTCGCCTGACGTCTATTGACAACAATGGACTGCAATAAGCACACTGTTCAAATCTCTTAATTGAGAGTGGGTAGACAAGGAATGGACCTGAAGTGGAAGTGAGAGTGACCTCAGCATTGAAATCAAGTGCCCTGCAATCACTGATAAACATCCCTTATGGCAAAGAAGAGGTCAGCACCCAGAGACGGCCGGTCTGATTTTATCTGGAGAGCAAACCTGCCTTGGAAGAGCTGAGAATTTCCTGTGCACGGGTCCATTTAACAGGAACAGCGGAACAGAGAAAGAGAAAGAGAAAGAGAGAGAGATGTGAAAAGAGGCTACGGCAGACCGAGCAAGAGCAGGGGAGAGAAAGGGATGGAATAAGAGAAAAATCGAAATGAAAGACACAAAGATTTCACAGCTCATGAGGAGGAATAGACTCTAAACAACTGGGTCTCAGAGAGAAAAAATACACACTTGCTCAGGTGACCTCACCAATCCTCTCCCACGATTTTAAGAGCGGGTGCTGAAAATCTTTAAAGACCCCCTTCAATCATGTTATGAGGCATAATAAAAGTACTCTGCACTAAATTATAAGTTGAGTTTAACATCTTCTCCACCTGCACTTCAGCAAATTTGGAATCTCTGAATATGTTAATGTTATCAGTTTCTAAAAATAAATCTGCTGAACACTAGATGTTCAGTCCACTTTAAATCTTTGGGCACCGACGGCTTCAGGTTTCCACATCAAGTTACATACGAGATCGCAATTGGCTCCAAAGTTGGTTTTTTTTGCGATGCTGCACGTCCTGCTGCTAGGCCCGACTCTTAAATTTAGATTTTTGGAGAGCGCAGAGAAACTTTCTCCCTTCGGCAGATGAATTTTAAGAAGACAGTCAAAGTGTCAAACTCAGCACAGATTTCACTCTGCACAGTGAAAGTCAGAGATCATAGTGAACAAACATCTGCTGTTGAGTGGAGAAGAACAGTTTTAACAATACCTCTGTCTAAATGTTGAAGTTGAATAAAAAATGAAAAAAGGGAACAGATTTGAAGACAGATGTGTCTGGTAAAAGCAGAATTTTACCTTATATTTAATCTTATAAAGATGGCAATAAAAAAACTAAGCAAAAATATTTAAACCCATTTACCAATCTCAATCAATCTCAATGTTTCTGAACTAAAAAACATGTTTAATATATCAACATATCAACATTTCTAGATAAGTCTATATGAGCAGTGGAGTCTTTTACCCTCTCATGGTGGTTTTGGCATTTGCAGGGAATAGAATAAGGCTAAAATAACAACCATGTCTGTCAGAAACAACAGCATTATTAAACCTTTTGTAGTAAGATTTAGACACTGGAGGCACTGTCTAGGGAAATATACCAGTTAAATACAGGAAAGGTCCACAAACATGTAATAAGGAATGATTCACAATACATCTAGTGAGATGTATACCGTGATTTTTCCTAACCGTAACAGACAACTACATTTTTATAGCAGGAGTGCAATAATTGAGTAGCTCCTGCAGTGTCTGTTGACTTTGTGTTCTTTGCCTCAGAGTTTGTTACATTGGGTCTCTCCCTGTGTGAAGTTCCTTAGCCTAAAGCATCCAATTATTGCCAGGGCCTGTCAGTGGACTCTTAACATACATATATCGTGAAGTTTAAATGAAACAAATGTGATGTAAAGGGGAAAAAAATAATGTTTTCCTGTCAACCTGTTCATAGGTTTGCAATTATAAGGATCACCAAGATACAAAAATAGAATGTGCACTCCAATATGCCTCGTCTCTTTTGTGAACTGCAAGTAACAAGAGAACTGAAAGAGGTAGGACTGAATAACAGAAGAAAATGTGTTTGTCTTTGAAATACAGATCAGCAGCAGAACCAAGGGTGGCGTGTGATCATTGAACGCCTTCATGTAATGTAAGTTGTTCCTTCACTAACTCCAATTGCCGACTGAGGAAATAAAACACTATGCTGTCATTATAAGAGCTTAGAGATGAAATAGCATCCATTTACTCATCAAAACTGACATAAATTCCTCACCCAAGCTAAAGCAAGGTCTATAAATCATTAGGCTCTGATAGGTCGTAGCAAATAAAACTTTTTCAAAATGTTTTCAAATCCCCATAAATCCACCCTTGAACAGCTTTTAAATAATGCAGTGTTGTGGCCGGTGGATACAAGCAGACAAGACTCAACAAGCCGCAAGCTGGCCTCCCTGCATGTATCTCCTATCTTCAAGGTTATTGCTGAGCCATTTGTTGCACGATAGATAATTGACTCTTAGATGAGGGATAACCATGATTTATGGAGAAAGAGAATACATATTTCTCCATATCTCAGTGCTGATTTATGGCGTGATAGAGCCCAAGTGATGGCCATTTTATCTGATTGTACGTCATGCAAAGTAGTCGATCAAGTCTGCGCAATCAGTCACACTTCGTCCCGGCTGAGATGACAAGGATGAGAGACAGGGGCTTCTCTCTCTGGATTTCCTTGGTCTACTTAAAGCTCTTTAAAGCAAGTTATTATATGCAGAGCTGGGTAAACCATGGCCACCTAAATCACGCCCACTCCAAATGCACACCAGACCAGGCGGCGCGATTTATGATCTCTATGACGAATAAACCCAAAGCCTTGGAGTGGCATTCGTCATATGCAGCAATGGTCTGCGCTGAGGCTCCATATTTAAAACATACCTGACCTTTAATTTCTGCTTTCTCACACATACTGGCAATGTTAAATGTCCATTTGACATTCAGGTTACGTTTGAGCCATGTTTGAACTGATGTGGTTCAGGTTGTGTTTCAGATACAAGCCAAACACAGAAGCTCGAAGACGTTCCCTGTCAAATCAGGCGCAATACGTGCATTTTGTCTTCACACATCGTCTCTGAAAAGCCTAACCCTAGCCATGACAAGGGTAGATGTTAAGGTGTTAAACTGATTTCACATGCAGGTCTCATGAGGCTGAAGAGATGTTTCCCAGTGGTTACGTCATTTTCTTTTAGTGAGGCCAATTCCCTCCAGTAAACTGAATACTGAGCATGAGAAGTTCAATATTTAATTTGACCACAAGAAACTGACAAGAAAAAAAAAAAGAACCCTCTTGACCTTTTTGATGCAGGAGTGATCTGCGCTGAGTCTCCATAATTAAAGGTTAAGTATATAAATTTCGCATGTGCTTGTGTGCTTA
>JAPQRN010000003.1:11414363-11450715 GCA_037367275.1 Coranthus polyacanthus
GAATTTTCAAGGATGCATCTGTGGATCCTCTGTGTCCTCTACACTGTTTAAGCTCCCACAACTCCCTGCACAAGTTTGCCGCTAAATGAAAAGAATTGAGGGCGGCACGGTGGTGCAGTGGTTAGCACTGTCGCCTCACAGCAAGGAGGTCCTGGGTTCGAATCCAAGACCGGCTGACTGGGGCCTCTCTGTGTGGAGTTTGCATGTTCTCCCCGTGTCTGCGTGGGTTCTCTCTGGGTTCTCCGGCTTCCTCCCACGGTCCAAAAAACATGCACCATAACAGGTTAAATAGGTTAATTGGTCACTCTAAATTGCCCATAGGTGCGAATGGTTGTTCGTCCTATATGTCAGCCCTGCGATGGACTGGCGACCAGTCCAGGGTGTACCCCGCCGTCGCCCAATGTCGGCTGGGATCGGCTCCAGTCCCCCCGCGACCCTCCAGAGGATTAAGCGGTTACAGATAATGACTGACTGAAAAGAATCGACCACCACGGCAAATAAAGCCAAGTAGAATAAAGAGCCAGTCGCTTGACCAGTTCAATATGCATTAAATATAATACGATCTTAATAGGCAAGAAGAGGATAGCATAATTCATTTATAAATAAATGAGACAAAATGGAATATGGAATTAAATAAAAATATAGACATATCGAGAAAAGAAAGCACAAAACACATAAAATCATAATAAAAGAGAGTAACATAATTAAATAATCATTCAAATGATTAAAAGATGGTACAGTACTCTAGAATCAGATAACAGTAAGTCATACATTGCAATAAGAATTAATTAAGAGTTTAATCATAGGCACATTAACAGAAATAGCTACATTTGGGCTAAAGCTGTTTTTTTTTCCATGTTGCAGCAGAACAGATAAATACTGTTCCATCTTTATTGTTGTTCTTGTAAGTGTGTTTATTATTTTTCTACTAAATACTAGTCGTGTGTCAAGGCATTACTGAATTGAGGGGCGGGATCTTTTCTGCACTCTCGCAAGACTGTTCCATTCACGAGCGTATCGATCGGTAGGAAGGACTCTTGGCTTGTCTACAAAGGAAGTGACTTGGAAGGAAGTGACTACCAAGGAAGGATCCTTGATTTGAGAAACAGTCACTGTCTGTCTGCTAAAACACCATGGCCATATGTGGCCCAGACCACCTCCCGATACGGTCTGAGTGATCACATTTCAGTTCATCCTCAGTGTGTGTTGGGTGCATTCACACCTCGGATTAAAGCTGTTCATGTGTGTTCGGATCACCCAAGATGCATGTTAATGCCAAGTGTGAACAGGGTCTATGACTTCATACCAAGAACTACATCTGGGCCAAAACCGACAGGAGAGCAACAGCGTGTGGGAACAAGCTCAGTATGGCCGTGTGCCTTTCTGCAGTTAAACACAGAGCTGCTGTTCCTCTGGTCATTGAGGAACAGACGATAATATTTAGAGTCCTCCTTGATTGAACCTTTCCAACTTGTCACTGAACCCGGATATCAAAGAGCACACAGGAGAGCCGAGAACACAGACACTCTAAATATCAGGTGGTATTACTGTGTCACGGTGACTGTAGTCGCAGCGATCAACACCCGCAGGGTTTTTAGACTGTAAATGTGTTTGTGAGGATCGCATAATTCAACAGCCTTTATTTACAAGCCCACAGTTTAGTTAATAAACAGTACCAATTATCCAATAATTATAATATAACAATCATAAAACATTTATAACGGTTGTTTTGACCGTTGTTATTCTGTTCCTGTGAAAGGGTTCATTTTTAATTGCAAATGGAATTTAGAAATTGTCGTGCAGCAACAAGGCAGATGTGGGAATATATATTTCATTTTAATTTCACACTTTAATTCAAATTAGAACCAATTGCTGATTCTTGAAAGGAAAGGGGCAGCGTTTTCATTTTCTTAAATAGCTTGTCTTCTCATTTATTAAATAGTAAAAAAAAACAAAAAACAAAAACATACTCAGTATACAAAGCAAATCCCAGCTCCATGGCTTGTAAGAAAATAATGACTTGAAAGTTGAATTTCCAGACGACTACAGACTGAATGCCTTTCATAGAGGAATGAAAGAATTAGAAGTTGGTCTTTGTGTTATTTTTAAGACATTCTGTCTAGCCGTTCCTAGGATTCATTTTTAAAATGCAACGGGAACAAACCTTCTTATAGAGATGCGTGGATGAATGTAAAAAGAGAGTTTCACCATTACCAGAATGCCTTCTGCAGCAAATGCACCAGGGAAAGCAGTACTTATCCACAACACGGTTAGGTTGCAGAGGTCTTTTTAAAATTAAACCAGTCTAGACCGCTTTATTATCTTCACCTCATCAGAACTGGCTGACATTTTGTAAAATGCTGTAGATCAGTCCGCTCATTTAATAGTGTTGAAGTTCTGTGCTTAACTTTGCTAACATTGATCTCCTGGTGACATCATGTGAAGCATTAACAAAATTCTCCATTTCACAAATGTGCCTAGTTCTATTTTTAAATCCAAAAATCCTAAATACTTGATTTAAGATACAGGCTGATTGATCTGCAAAGTCTCTGCAGACGTTGGTAAATGTTTTATGGTTGCGTTATACTTTCTACTTCCAGTATCTTTTTTTGCAGACAGTCGGGTCTGTTGAGGTAATTTCAGACAGAAAACAAGTTAAGTTTTAAACCAAGCGCATTGTTTAAACTCCTTTGCCAATTAAGTGACATGGATAATACATGAAATACAGCTAAAATAAGAGAGAAAAGAAGATTATTTTCAGGCTTGATCAACTACAAAATGAATGACCATCTCCTCTAGTTTTTGTGGAATATTTAATATGTAATGTAAAATTGATCAATGTCTCTTAAATACATTTTTTTCCTTGCAAAAATCCCCTAGCTGCACAGCACATCTTGATTTATGTAAAGCCAATCCATGCACTAGCTCTGTGATTTCTTTTGTGTAAATTCGTTGCATACTTGGAGTTCTTTCTGGACACCCTTTCAGTCAATGGCAAATACTGATGAGTCAGAGACATACCTTTAATCTTGTTTAGTTAGAATGGTCCATGTGTTCGCAATGCTCTCTTTTGCAGATTATTTAACATTTTGTGCATTTTTTTATGTAAAGGTAAGAAGTAGACTATAATACCTCACTCCATATCCTCAACATAGTCATACTGTAAGGAAAAAAAATATATTCACTAACTTCACCAGTTTGTTTTCTGAATCTAATTATTTTACTACTCGACAGATATTGTCCTTAACACGTTCATAAAAAAACAAAAAACGTGTTCCTCCAGCAAAACCCTCAGCACATCATTCTTCATTGTGTTTCCTGATTTCTCCTCATTCTTCTTGTCAACAGCGTACTACTGGAAGCTTGTCCTGGGGCTCTCAGCATAGACGAGACTTCTTGTTGATGAGACTTGTTTTTCATACCATGGTGCACAGTAAACAAAATCAAACATTTATGAGAGTTTTATGCAAGGCATCAGAAGGACCCCAGTCTGTGGCTGAACCGGGAGTATTATTTGCCTCCTCTTACCTAGCCTGACCTCTCTCCCACTTCTGGACCCGGCCTAAAAGCAATGGCGCTTTCTTTGCTTGTTGCATAAGAAGTCACGAAGCCACTGTAGTTGACAACATCCTGTATGTTTGAACTTTAATATCTCCACTGGTCTTGTGTTATTTCCAATCCCAGCTTCTAGAGCCACTGTTCCTCATTATTTACCATTTCGCTTTCCACTACCTTTTCTCAGATACTGTTCCAATGCCTTCAGGGGCACCAGGACATTTCCCGGTGGCCAGAGGGTTGTTTTATTCTGGCGTGAACAGTCAACTTGACCGGCGATAATATAGCAGACAAGATTGAGTTGATAGACCTCTCAGAATCCACACATCAGGTGTTACCGCAGTGTCCCTGGTGCAAGGTTGCACGTGGCAACTGGGTGCACCGTGCATGCATTATCACGACACACAGAGCAAGCATCTCCCTGCTTCTCTACTGATAACATATAACACATCACCAGGTGAAAAGGACAGGTCTGCAGAAAAGGCAAGGTGGAGCAGAGATGAAGAGGGTAAAAATGAGAAAATGACATGTTCACCAGCAAAGAACTAGGTCTATCAAAAACATGGGTTAAAACGCACATATACACATGGACTCAACGTATAGACCTTTGTGCTGTTTACTTTATGGACACCAGTGAATGAGCGTTGCAATCTAAAGCTTTTTGGATTTTTGTATTATACTTAATTTCATTTTTGGAGCCTGAAATGTCAGCAAATGTGTGTGTTCGTGAAGTTATGTGGTACTTCTGCTTGATGCTTGAACATAGTCGTTTGAACAGTTGAGCTAACTAACATTCTCTTTTTGTTCTGGTTCCTCTCTTCCCTTCCATATACTCTACACAGTTTTGTGTCAGTGAGTTTATATATTTGTATGTGACAGTTTTGTACAAACTCGCAATGCATGTTACATTACTATGCACGCAGCTAATTCCACTTTCAGTAAAAATATGTTTCAAGAACTGTGGGCTAATTGTTTTTTTTACATTTGTATGTACTTCAACTGTATAAACTCTGTATTCAAACTTGGTCATCCCAAATTTCTGTATTTTGCAATGTGGGTAATTTTCCTCTGATATGAATGTAGTGGCCAAATGCATAACTAGTGTGGTACCAGTTACATCTATAAACAGGGTTAGCCAACAAAATTAGCTGTCTGATGGTGTGAACAGGGCCAGACCAAAATGTGGTTTCAGTTTCGTTACTCAAAAATGTACAAATGTAAGCTATCTTCCAACATTCAACACGTTAAAAACAAAACCTACATGTGCAATATATAAGATTTGCACATGCTTGTGTGCTTACATGATTCATTCCAAAAGAGAAGGCAAGAGAGGCACTGAAGAACTCAAGAGCGAGCATACGTAAGTGTTTTTCATGGAAAAATGACCAAAGAGCTCTACATGGAAATTGGTGTGCAGGCTGTTATCGTTAATGTAGGCAACCGAGACTGTTGTTAGCTTACAAATGATGTTAGCCATCGTCAAATAACCAGCTCCCAGAGCAAAACAGACACCAACACAAACTTCACATAAGCACAAGAGCGAGTGCAACCCTTGCATATTGAATCTTTAATGCTTCAGTTTAAAACAGTCATGAACTGCATAATTAAGCTTCTCGACTCTTAAACTGATACCAGCACCTCTGTCCATCCATCCACCCCTGTCAAAGTGGGTAGCGAGATTTTCTGGTTTTTGGCACAGCTCCTCTGAGTCCAACCTGCTCCAATCCACCCCCCTCTTTTGGGCCAAAGTTGACACAGAGCCATCAATTCCATTAAGCCCTGGCCTGATACAAGAAACTAAAGCTCCAGTTAAGAACAGGCCTCAGAACCCGATAAGAGTTGGCAAGAAAATAGACTGAGTTGTAATTCATGATATGCCGCCGTCTTAAAGTTTCCATGCCCACCTTCTCCCCACAGATACAGTTCGACAGTTCTACTTTGTGACTTAATTACAGAACGTGGTAAGTCTAAGATAACGTCATTTACAGGAGGATTTAGTTTGTTCTAGACTTAAAACACAAAAATGGGAGGTCTGAGCAAATACTGAATGTGCCTATTGATTTTTTTCAATTGCTATAATAAAGAATAGACAAGCACCATCTCTGTTATTTCCTGTATGATTCCCATGGTTTCTCATCCACAAACCTGAAAAAGAGGGCGGCTTATGTTTACACAGTACCACACTGAGCCAAGGCTCTGTCTTAATTAGCATCTGTTTTCGTGACAAGGAGCTTCTCCAGCTCATTCAAACATTCTGAAGAACCTCTTTGCCAATGTGCAGTTGCCCTTCTGCCAGCACACTAGAGTATAATCATGCATGACCTTGTTCTGCACGAGTTCAAAAGATGTTTTACATACTGTAGTAGCAAATGTGGAACACTTACTTTGCTGACAGACGAAGACCCACATGGGCTGTCCAGGTCAATTTTATCATGTTCTATGGCTAATTGAGATTCAGAAAATACCTGAGAAACCTTTTGAAGCTGCACAACACAAATGAAAAAGAGGTCTTGTGAATAAAGTCTGTGCACTGCTAACACACTAAGACTCAGGTGGAGAGAGTATGGGTAAAACAAAAAAATTATAAAATCCAGAAATACTGAAAATCCACTGGCTTTAAGAAGTGTTTCTTGACTGATCCTTGTTTCAGGCTAGGCTTTTGGCTGGTTTTCTGCTAAGTCAGGAAAGATCTCTGAGTAGACTCTGTGCAAAAAGAGCTGTAAGTTCCAAATGCCTCAAATTATTCTTACTAAAATCAGAGCCTACCTTAAAGTAAGAATAACTTCTCTTGGGAAAATCTTAGATTTTATCTTGCAGCTCTTTTATCCTTTTAAGAGATTCCAACCCAGTTGCCCAAAAACAAAAGTTTAAATTTTCCGTCTCTGCAAACCATATTTTTGAACCAAAATATGTTTCATATTAACATTTGTAGACAGGGCCGGCCCAAGCCTTTATGGGGCCCTGAGCTGAATTTGATTCAGGGGTCCCCATCGCCTCGTGCTTTTTTTAGACACTGATGCAGAGTCTTGAGTGTGCATCCATCAAAATGCTGTTAACATCCGCTACAGTCAGCATGAGCACGAACGTGACAGCAGCTCTGACTGAAACAGGAAGTATTAGCTAGCCAGCACGTTAAGATAATATCACATGTTCTGTATGATCACCACTAGCAGATCACAGAAAACTCTCAAGCTCTCTTATTGGAAAATACAATTGCTCTTGAGGGTCCTCTGTGCCTAAGGAGGCACTTTAATCACATATACCTTATGCTACATGTTTGTTATTAATGTTGTACTGTTTTAACAGCTCATGGTGCTTTTCAACCAAGTCCATCAGAAAGTTACGCTTGATATGCTATGTAGTATTTAATGACTTTTATGGTTAGGTTTAGGCACTGACAGTGGTTGGTTAGAGTTAAAGAAAGGTATCAGGGTTTGGTTTAATAGAGAAAGAGTCTGCAAGACATGGAAAAAAAAGACTCTACATGTCTTTAGTTATGTTTACACCAAACAACAATCTTTTCTTATCCTGGACCAGAGCGCCACTTTCTTCCAATCAACAAAAAGTCATGGATCTTTCAATGACACGTTGGTTGGTTGGTTTGCAGACACACAAAGGCAATATTTTCTAGCGACTGGTTTGGCGATTTCGAAGCAAAGATACACAATATCTGAACAGGAGTCATAACTAAAAATAAATGTATAAAATCGATTCAAGTGATTTCCTGTGTTTGTAAATACATTACTGTATTCAAAAGAACAATTTCCAGTTCACAGCAGTTGGTGAAAAGAACTGAAAGAAAAAAATCAATAATAGTGCGCTGCAAAATACACACTCCAAAAGGTTGACCATTTTGAAACAAGTACATGTGGTTACAAGAGTCTGACAAACACAATTCATGTTTTTCAATTCCACAAATAAAATGCTTTTCTTTTCTTCTTATAGCACGACTAGAATCCAAAGAAATAATTATCGCCTGTGTGAATACACAGAGAGTTGAAAACTTTAGAGTGGAAATGCAGTTTTTGCTTGATATTATGTTTCAAGGTTTGCTGTCAGTCTCTTGATGCTTTCAGAGAGAAAAAAAAAGAGTTGGAGCTGGATGTGGAACACAGTGTTCCCAGCACACACTACAGAAGCACATTTGATATTCTCGTTGTTTGAGCTTGTGTACAGATTGGTCTGTTGGACGGACCAAATGTGCTACAGCAGAATTCAAATGTAGGAAGATATATTTTAAGTTAACTAACAGAGTATTCAGCAAAAAAAAAAATATTATAATATCCCCGCGTCTAGATATTTTGTAATTTCTGTATGTGTGTTTGCCAGATAGTAAAGTTCACTGAAAGCTTATGTTCTGGCAAGCAACCAAATGAAAATACAAAAAAAAATAAAATAAAATACTGTCACAAGTGCCTTATTATATCAGTAATTATGTCAGTAAACAAATATTTGGCTGGAAATGGACAGCAAATAAACAGTGTTCAAGTTCTTTGAGTGATGTCCCTCAACAGCATCATCTCGCATTTTGAGTTTTGGGTCAGACATACTTTCCCAGCCCCCTTTTGCAGATGGTGATTAAATCTTTAATTGTCAAGGGGAGGCGGGGCTGTGGAGCAGGGAGAGGGAAAAACTGGCAAACAGATTTTTAATTATGGCCCACTAAATTAAGATACCCAGATTCAGTCCCATATCTGCGGCTGATCTATTCCTCTCTCCCTCTCCCTGCTCGTCTCCCTGTCCCTCTCCCCACTCGAGTGCCCCATGGCTCTGATTGTATTACTCATTCAGAGAGATCATCAGTCATTTCCAGTCACCGTACAACATGGCCACATATCATAACAGACCGGGAATGAGAGAGGGAGAGACAGAGAGGGGGAAAAAAAAAAAAGGAGAGAGATAGAGACTAAGGAAAATTGGAAACCGCACAGATGGAGCAAAAATTTGATTCATATTTGAGGATTCTTTTACTGTTGCATTTGCGGATATTTCTCAGTCACATGGCAAGTCCTGTAAGATGAGCGAAATGATTATAAGACGCTTGAGGGTTTCTTGATGTTCAGAAATCACAGTTAAAATACAGAACAAATAAGACATGTCTGTCTTAAGTACACGTGGGAAATTTGTTAAGATATTTCTAATTAAACATAATGTCTTTTTTCAGGGTCCATCTAGAGCATTGCTTCACGTGTCAAGGAAAGACAAATTCCAATACACTTGACATTGTAACTCACTTCAGTTCAACAAATGCCTGAGGAAGGGCCTTGTGTTCAAAACATTATGCAGCATCACTTTTTGTACAGTCAATGATGACAAATTCAGACTCTCTAAATGTAAGGCAAAACAGAATTGCTTGCTGCATATTGAGTCTGAAACATGACCCTTTCATTCACTTACCCTCACAGCTTGGATATAAGTTGCTGAATATCCGCCTGCTCTCAAAATGTCTAAAATGCAATTGCCTTTTGAATATGAAGATTCACTTTCATGTCCATCTGATATATCCCTTCCATGTCCATCCTTACATCTTGCATCCTTTCATATGAACATGCAATGTTACATCTCCATCAAGCATTTATACATTATTTATTTTCAGCTTTGACTGGGTGAAGCAACCTCTGTCAAAACACAAGTGTTATCCCCGTCAGCCCAGAGACATGTATACACACAGACGGCAAGCAGAAGGACATTGATATCTCTGGGACATTGTGTAGCAGCAGAGAAAGTGACAGTGACAGTGTTTGTTAAAGTGCATACACTGGTATTTGGGGACACTTGTCCAGATGCTTTCTAAACCTTGTGAAGCTTTAAAATTCAAGACAGTTTATAGTAACTAGTTTTAGATTGCGTCATGCCTATTTTTGCCCCAAAATGCTGGATTGCGTATCTGTACCAGTGTCATTTCTGTATCGAATAAAATCACATGGTGTTATTTGCCATAAAGACGTTATTGGTTCATTGTTTTAATTAATTTTATTTAATTAAAAGATGCAGTGTGTAGGATTTAGGGGGATCTGTTTGCATAAATGGAATAGAAAATTCGTAATTATGTTTTCATTGGTTTTCTAATCACTTGAAAATAAGAATTGTGTTTTTGCCTTAGAATGAGTTGCTTATATCTATAGACAAAGCAGATCCTCTTCCACAGAGTCTGCCATGTTGCACCGCCATGTTTCTACAGTAACCCAGAAAGGATAAAAACATGAGCCTCTAGCAATGGGCTGAAGAGACTAAGTTGTTGGTGAAAAGATCAGAAACAATCATCAATACTAGCATACATAAGGTTTTCTTGAGTCAAAAAAATGACTCTAATTCACGTGAATACACAGGGAGTTAACAACTTCAGAATGAATCCTGCGCTATTTCTAGTAAAAGTTGCACAGTCTTACTTTAATTGCCTGTCTTTACAATCAAAGGTTGCATCAAGACCAAAAACAAGAAAATCCAAATAGACCATTTTTTATCCAGTTGCCAGGGAGAGTGAACCTTAGCATGGGGAGTGAAATGTTGTTTTAAACAGGCAGAGTGAGGACAGCCTGACACAGAGTTTGGGTCATCAGTGTGGTCATTAAGCAGACTGTAATGGGCCATGAGAGAGGCTGTTCTGCTCTGGCGCCGGGCCGGCCGACCTGTGGATCACACCGCCATTATCAGCCGACGGATCGCACCATTATGCCCTTGATGGAGGGGAACCTGGGATATGTCTCTAGGAGAAAGAAAATTGTCGCAGTATGGTGCAAATTTGCAGGCACATAACAAGCAGGTGTGAGAGTGGGCACAAATATGTACAAATGCAGAAACAAACTCATCATTATGTTTTAGATGTGTAGTTGTATCTATTTCTGAAAATGAAGTTTCTTTTCAACATGATCCCCATATATTAAATCCTGTAAAAGTGCAGTTCCATTAATGGCCACTTGAGGCTGCCGTGTGGGTTTTGATTGAGAGTTAGCTCATCTGCTGTGTCAGAAACTAGAGCTTCTCTTTACTGAATAAACCTATTTTTTTCCTGACGTACAGCTCTACTGTAGTTGTGGTTGAAAACATACACCAACAAGACTGTGAGAGGATTCTGACGTTTACTATTAATAGGTTGTTTGCAACCATGTGATTCTGGTGATGTGCGAAATTCAGGCAGAGGGCAAAAAGTCAACAGCAGAATGGAGGAGTAGTTTAGATGACATTACAGAGAAAAGTATGAACAGAAAATGACAGCATATGACGTGATCCTCACGTTATGAAGAGGAGCTGTCAGGCGGAAAACCTGTCCTACTTTTAATTTCGAATGGAGATGTTGTGCATTTCTTCTTCCAATAACGTGTACGTAGAAACATAACGATGTCTATCTCTAAAACGACCTCAACAATTAAACAGTAAATAATCCTCATTCCTCATTATCATGATCCAAACTGAGTATCAGACTTACACTGATGACAAAATAAAGGTTCGGTTTTAATAATAGTTATTATACATTTTGACAGTGTTTTCTATGTAGAAAATCACCGCCTGGAGCTCATGCTGTGATGTGATGTCACCTGCAAACAACCTTTTACAACACAGCCCACTGATACCTGTATTAGCTAATGTTAGCATAATTCTTATTGGGTCATATGGTCTGTCGGCTAGCCTGCTAATTAGGCCAATTAGCATCAATTAGAGCATTTATACGTTACACACAGTTGACATTACTATTATGACATACAACTGTATATGTTAACATTCATCAAGCAGCTGAAATGACTTGGTGGCATTTAATGCGACTGTTAGTGGGTACTTTCAGTAAGTCAGCGTTAGCTTGGCAAGTTTGACCCTCGCTCTTCCCTCGCTCCACCTTCTTATCCAAACATGGGCAGTTCTGTTTCCAAAAAACACAAAATGGCAACTTCCAAACTTGAGGCTTCAAAATTGCACTCCACAAACCAATGGGTGACGTCATGGAGGCACTGTCCACTTTTTTATATATACAATCTGTGAATAATATTTAATACAGGAAAACTAAAGCCATGTAGCAGAGAAACTTAAACGTGATGGATTGCGGAAGAGCACGAGAAGAAGATGGTGAGTGAGGGGATGACAGAAATGCATTTCACCACTACAAACGCTAATCACAGTAAATGTCAACCCAGCCACTCGCGCCTGCCACTCCGTCCTTATTTATTTCATTTCCTGCCACAGTCTTGTCCGGGTGACTTCTTGACAAAATGAAATGTGTTTCTTTTGTCTAGATGCCTAATGAGGTAGCTTTCATAAGAAGGCTAGAAATGAAAACAAGAGAAATTCATAGCTAAGAAGATTGACTTGGGAGAAAGAAATAAACCGGACAATCTGATCTGTGGTAGTCTTGTATTTCAGTATCCTCCATCTGCTCATTATTTCTTCACCCTATCCACCTCGATTTAAGTTTCTGACGAAATATGTCGTAGGATGGAGCAGGCAGCAGGTTTCTTTATATTTTATGTAAGTCAACTAAAGTTGGATCACTGTTTTAATTAGCTTCTCACATGAAATAAACACATTTAGGCCCGGTCCTCCATCCCTTTAAGTTGTCTGGCATCCAGCGGTCCAAGATTTTGATGGCCAAGCATGTAGCCAGCAGACAGTGCAACGCTCATTAATCTTAGAGTTACTTTCCTGGTGGGAGTTGGGGAATTGTAGCCTGTTATGTCTCTCTACACATCTACTGAGTGCTCAGTCCTGCTGCCAGCAGTGGTCCAAAGAAGCAAAGAGGAGGCCAGCCTCAATGGAGAGGGATGTGGGCAGCATAAGCCCACAGCAGCTCAAGGAAAACAGTCACACAGCACGGCAGTAAGCCAGACAAACTATGCTGAGAGTAAACTCACTCCACTCCAGGTTTGTGTGAGTGGCTTCACGTTTGGTGGGGAGATGGCATGTGTACAGGGGGCTTCTCTTTTCAACATTTAGAGTATCAAAAGATAGTTGATTTCACAGTTAGAGATTATTTTCTCTCGTTTCATCGTACCCTCCCTCGTGCAATCTGCTTCATCTGTTTTCCTTTTTGTCCCTTATTAGGCTTTCATAGGGTGCACACAAAATGTTTTATTTGTCAGCCAACCAATCGGAGCAGGAGGTCTGGACATGCTACTAATTGCGATCTTTTGGCCAACTCTTCAAATGGTTGCCAACAGAAATTGAGTTAGGATGGTAACACTCTCAATGCTACAAGAAACACACCATGTAGGAACAAAAACAAGACAGCTTGAAAATTTGCGGGGTTCACACCATCCAGTAAATAGGGATCTTAAATGTTGATAATAATATTTTTTTATCTCCCCATTTGCGCATGCAAAATATTTCCTACGCCCAGTTTCAAAGCATACAGTGTTGGAGCTTTTTTGCTAACACCTATGATGCAGACATTTATATTTCTAAGCCTACAATCTACTACTTAAAACTAAATGAGCATAAAACAAAATACAATAAACTGTCTACATTAATGTTATTTGTGGGACTAAAATACATTATACATGCTCTTATGTATTCAATCACAATGATTGATTTGCATGTCAGCAGCAGAGACGTTCAGAGGTGAAATGGTCTTTTTCCAGTGCAATCCTTCCATGCCCTTGTATTCCGACCTTTTGTTAAATCCATCCATTATGCTCCTGTTTTTAAACTAATTTATAGTGGCTGCAGAGAAAACAAGATAGGGCATACTGTAAATCAGTGAGCGTAGGTATTGTAAATGTACATGCATCTATGGTATGCATGCTCTTACACAAAATGATTAATGATTATGCTCGAGTGGCTTGACTCCTCTGTTCAACACAGAACGGATTTCGCCCACTTAGTACTTTTATGCACGTGTGCAAGCACACGATTATGTGGATGCAACGTTTAAGGATGCAAGTCTGCAAAAATGTCTGTGTTGTATTTTTTGCTCTAACATTGAACACAGTATAAGATTTTGAACTTCAGACCACAGGACACCAGTAAGAAACAAGTCACAGTTAAAAAAAGACAGGCTCAATGAACATAAGAATGCCATATTCCTGAACATTTTATATGCAAACTAAAATAAAACAGTACTGCGACAAAACAAATTGCCTCACGCATGAGTTAGCAGGCATTCAACATGTAGGGTAAGCTTTTTCTCGACTGTCAGTGCTAATAAGCAACCTGAATTCACCAGAAAAGTAATACTGGTTGTTTTTGTAACAGGTTTAAAATGACCAGCATTTACTTTTGTGACCTCTGAGTGCAGTGCAGTGAAATTTGGTCTGGCGACACTGTTAAATAGGGACAAACCTCAGTAGGGGGTGGATGGGAATGTTAGAACAGAATAAGAAATTCTGTACTTGACCTGGGTTTGTGCCGAAACCTAACCAACCCTTTAATCGTGGCATTGTCGTAGCCTAAATGCAACAGCTGTGAACTATTCTTTAAGTTATCTGTACTATTTTGTGTCTGCAAATATGTAGTCTTGGGAGTAATTGGCAGTAATTGGCAGGTATGAGGATATGTGGATCAAAACATTATGTGCGAACATGTGTTCAACAGATCAACAGATTTGTCAGCAAAATTAACATGGCACATCATAGATGCCGATAAATTATTATATAAAGAAAGACACTGTTGATATGTCTGGGCCAAGAAGTGATGTAAACGCAAGCCTTCTTTTGTCCCCCTAAACCTTTTATTTTGTCTGTATCTCTGCCTAATAACAAAGCCTGTATAACAAGAACCACTCGTAACAAAGGGCCCTTTAAACAAGGAGCGTCTGGCACAAAATCATTCGTCCCGATGTCCTGTGTGATAATACAGCAGCCTCTCACTCTCCACAACGCCTACATGGCTCCCAAGGCATATAATACACCTCAATTCATCATTTCAGTGAAACAAATTAGATTGCATACATGTCAAATGCCATCAAATTGAATCAACAAAATGATACTAAGATATGAGCTATGATACAATAGATCATATAAGGAGGACCACGTGGACTCAAAAATACAGTGATTCAAGGTCATTTGTGTTTAATGGAGACAATATTTCACACCTCTCCCTTATAAAAGCTTCTCTTGTGAATAATTACAACCTACAGGTCTGCTTAGTGTTGATTGTGGAGAATTTTCTTGACCCTTTTCTTGGGGTTAGTGAAAAATGTGTTAGGCTACTGCTCTGTAATACAAACATGACAATAAATAGCTAAATTAGGGCTCATTATTATACATGTGACTACAGATATAAAGAAATACATCGCAGCTTCCTGTGACATACCCACAGTGAATCTTAAGAAAATCTCAGCAAGAAAGCCATTAACTGAACTATGATGCTTGTCACCATGCATTTGATCAATGCTCGGATTTTAAAGCCTCTTTTAAAATGTCACATCTACTTAATATCACATTATTCACCAGATAGAGCCCAGGCCTTTAGGATTTTTTATGCCTTCTAAAGCACAGGAAATTCTTTCTCTCATGAAAGTCTGTGGGCAAATGTCACCTGAATGGTAATTTGTATATAGAACATCAATGTCTTCATGCCATTTCACTTACTTTTCAAAAGCTATATTAATGGGGACAAATAGGGGATGGTTTTCATACATGAACGTTACATTTCAGAGTAGACAATTAAAATTCCAGCTTGCATGTTCTCTATGTGCCGTTAAATAGAAACTGGCACACAGAGATCAGCCATTCATTCGGATTGAATGAGAGAAATGCTATGAAACATACAAACAATTAGACTGTAGTGCATCTGAGGAAAGTCCACACACACACACACACACACTGTGTTTTTGCTGCTGCGAGTTCATCTTCCTCCAAGTAACTAGACGACTTAACACTAGAGGGCTCACATGCATTGCCATACAGTAGAGCTCCTGTTTGTTTGAGCACTGGGGTGGGGGGGTGGTTAGAAATCTCTCGCTATCACACAGATGACTATCCAATGTATTATTGATTAAGCTTTATTGTGCCGAAACATCCCTTTTATGGCCGCAGACAAAAATCTACTGAGTAGATGAAATGTTACATTTGAATTTATAAGCAACACTGCATCATCTCTCCTGACACCAGAGTGCAAATTGAGGACAACAAGAACTCAAACTGGAGGTTTTTTCATAAATTTAGGAGGGAAAGGGAGAGAGAGAAGGAGGTTTTTAAAGGAAGTATTTTTTATGTGTGTGGATGAGGGTGCTTATATATGTTCATCTGTGCATTTCCTTAAGTCTTGTAGAGGTTGTGTTTGTGTGCAAGTGGTATCGCATTGCCGAGCTAATCCTACATGGTAGTGCCATTTGTGAGCCTTAGCAAACTGAGCATCTGGTCTCCCCTGTGGGAGTCATTAGCAGTGAAGCTCATCCTTTTGTCACATACTTCAGTGTCTGTCCCTCACCTCTCAGCCCAACCTCGGGGCCCATCATGTTCCCCCTGCACACCTGGCTTTACTTCCTTCATCTCTCCAACTTCAAGGCTCCTCTGGCTGCCTGCTCCCAAAGAAACTGAGCTAGATAAATGGAAAGAAGAGAGAGAGAGAGGGAGGGGGGGGTGAATGAGCAAGATAGAGACAGGGTGGAACAAAAAAGAACATAGATAGTGACGGGCGGAGGGAGAGAATGAGGTCTGTCAGCTCTCCACAACCTATTATCAGAGTCCTGGAGGACGCCTCAACTCCCCCAAACCTTTCTTTGTACTGTCGGAGACAAAAAAAAAAAAAGAGAGCCCACTCTCACTTTCTTCCTTTGCACCATTCCCCATGTTATTTCCTTAAGTCCCACACATCCCTCATCCAGCCAGCCAGCCAGCCATCCAGCCTGCTGGTCGGACTGTTTGCTTGCTTGCGTCCTCTCGCTGCCTCTCCACAGTCGTGCCACAGGGAGAGTCAGTTATATGAAAGCCTCCTCTTCTCCCCTAATCTCAGTGTGGCAGAGAGGCTGGAGCTGGCTTTGCTTCAGATACACAGACCCCCACTCGCTTGCCTCTGCCCAGAAAAATCTCTGCTCATAGTTACCACTGACAGTATGCCAACACACGCTCAAAACCAGCCCAACCAGGCCCCATTTCTTGTCTCCTATGGCTCAGCGCTGACCCTACTCAACCTTGCATGTACTTATTAAGATGTAAATTCAAATTGTTTGCTTGGCCCTTGTTCAGAATTTGTGAAAAGGAGATGTGAAAATGCATTGGGGTCCTAAGAGGTGGATTGAAGAGAATATGGGGAGTAAGCAGGTGGCTGGATTTAGGGATTCAATAATTCTTCATTGTAGATCTCCCCTGCTTCATCCATCAGGCAGAAAATGACCTGCAATTGATCCCTAAGGGAGGTAGTTTGAGAGGAAAAAATCATCATGCACATGACTTGGAAAAGCTGTTGTCATGGCCCCGAATTGAGAATAAATGAAGTTGATTTGTTGGATTGCCTGCTTGTCAAATACTGTAACCACTGTACTCGTTTACTTGGGATGTTTTAGGATTCTTCCCAGAGGACCCTGGCCATCCTTCAATGGATCTGGATGGACACAGTGCAGATTGGGAATGAGCTCTCTTTATGGATTTTCGTTCTAAATAAAGTGGTTCATTCCTTCCAAATGGCCATGACCCCAACACAATTAACCTGGCAATCTGTCACTTCCAAGGGCATCCACTGGGAGTTTGGGGAAATTGGCCAACTTGTCACTATCCTTCACCCTTCCTCGATCAGTAATGGAAGAAGGGAAGATGATAGACATGATTTACCACGTCCTATGCAATACTCCTCTCTCTCTCTCTTCCCTCCTCTTTCATCAGTTCTCAATCTCCGCTTTTACTAAAAAAAATACCTCCTTCACCTCTTACATATGTTGACTCCATCATACCCCTGCCAATGTCACCCACCGGTACAGTGATGCTTGAGGAGTCCTACGGCTTACAGTCACGGCTTTTAATTAAGAATGACTGTATACCCCCATTTACTAGCCTGCTAATCACTACAGCGACTTGCAAAGCGACTTGGGCCCTCCCAACTGGATGAATGAAAATACCATTGATTTCCTATGGAGGCAGACTGCCAGGCCCAAAGCACAGGCACACGGGGTAGATCAGGTGTTAATGAATATCAATGTTAATCTAATGAAGGTACAGAAAGGAAGAGGGAGGAAAGGCAAGCTAGAAGCATAGTGTGGAGAAAGATTTGCTTTCAAAAGTTACCTGAGGCATTCAATACATTGGTGATACTGTACATGTTGTGTTGACCGTCGCGTCTGAAAATCCAAACCACGGTCTGTATAAATTTCATACATCTGATCTGTGCACTGAAGAACTTACGTATGTCCTGTTAGGGCTGGGCGATATGGCGATATGACTATTCTTTATGGTCAGAACATGACAAAAAATTGGCAGAAAGTTAAAGTTCTACAGGCAGAACATGAAACAAAATCATAAAGATGAAATATTTTTTCAACATCTAAATATGCTAGTATATGTGGGAAAAAAATAATTAAAAGTATTTGTATATTTACAATATTTGTATATTTGTTTATTTGACCCTAAAAATGAAAATGTAAAACATTATTTTAATTATCTTTATTTTCTACTTGAATGAAGAAAAATCAATGAACAGATGAAGTTCTTTGCCGTTATACTGCTGTATATTATTATTGTGGCATTACTACCTGCAGCACTAACTTCAAGCACTTGAGACTAGTTTGAATTTGCCAAATGAACGTCCTTGTGGAGCAACAATTAAATCGTTAGTTATTGTAAGTTGACTTTTATTACTTCAGACCATATTTTTATCAAGAACTTCATCTCCTCCCCTCTACATGCGTTACCGCAGCTAATCTTTTATTCTTCTGGTTCTTCTTCTCATTTAAGTGCTGGTGATAGCTTGCCATAACTTCCTGTAATTGGTCCAAAAGTCAAAACCACAACCACAAACAAACCAACAGCCATTGCACCTTAGTTTTTTTAGTTTGGGTCAAACTGAAAAGTCTGAAAGTCTGGATCAATCAAATTGTGAGAGAAAGAACACCAAATTATTCACTTTGGTTGTCTTTTGTTAAAAGGTACTGCTGTTAGGTGAAAAAATAATACGAAAAAGTAACAAGAAACTCCTGAGTCACTGGTTCATAAAGGTTCTTCATTAAAAAGTTTAATGCAGTCTTAACAGTCCAAATGATACCCCAAAGTTATTTTACCAAGTATTTCCTTACACAGACACAGGAGTGCTTTTACTTTATCACAAGCAATTCTTGTCTGGCGTTATCCCTTTCTAGTGGAGCGATTATCAGGGCGACAGGGTGAAGCCTGTCGTCTCAACACACACTAGGTCAAAGCAGACTGTCCTCCCCTTGCTCTGCAACCATTGTTAATTCGCCTCTATTTTACACCATTGATCTCCTGCCTTCCAGCCCAAACATCCCGGTCTTTGTGGAGCTGTTAAGCCGCTCCACTGCTGGACTGTCTGCCCTCTTGTTGTGAGCCTGATATCGATCCCCAGTTCCCCATGAACTGCCGACTGGGTATTAAAAAAAATGAAGAAAAGGTTAGGTACTTGGTATGAAGAATGGGATATAATGGAATAATCTTATTGCAGAACATTAGTGTCTGCAATAAGACTATTCCCCTTAAACTCAAGTGATAAGTCTCTGTGGGACACTGTAACCCTGGAGAGTTCCATATCATCCCACCTATTCATTTTCTACATGCTTATTTAGCTCAGAGCTGCAATGACAACAGTGCACAGCAGAGCAGCCCAGACACCCTTCTGCACAGTCATATCCTGCAGCTACTCTTGGGGTACAGCCAACCATTTTCAGGTCAGCTGCAAGATGTCCTCTCTCCAGAATGTCCTGAGTCTGCCCTGGAGTCTCTTCCTACTCAGTTGCATCCACAGCACTGCCAAAGGGAGACAGCAGGGAGTCATACTTACTACCTCATTTGGCTTTTCTGTGTATAGAGGTGCAGTGGCTCAATGCCGAATAGGGGTGGGCTGATCACATCCTAGTCTAAGCTGAAAGCACAAAATAAGCAACAGCGCTAGTGGAAAATTTTAGCAGAGGTGTTGCTTTTATCTGGGAGGCAAAAAACAGGTCAATTTAGCTGTATGATTTGAACTGCATCTGAAGTATGGATGTCAACATTTGGGTCAAAAATGTTTTTGTTTTGATTCATTTATTTGTGGTAAACAAATTAAATATAGCCATGCATATGCAAGCCAGGGGAAAAGTGTGCATACTCCTGGTGTTATATGATGTACATGCCAGTTAACCATGATGTACATTTCTACCACTTTAGTTTAATAAATTCTGCATTATAATGCATGCTATTTTCGAGACTTTGTTGTTCTGAATCACTCAGTGTTACTGTGTGATTTCAGGTCTACCTTGCATATGGAATGTTTGCAAATGTTGCATTTTATCAAATTAAAGGTATCTGTTTCTGTCTCTCTGTCCGCTAGATAGAGGGCTTTTAATGTAAAATGGTTATACAGGAAGTGTTGAGCTTGTATTAACTGTGTATTAACTGTGTATCTTTAACAGGGCAAATGGGATCACATCAAGCTTCCAAACTAAAGTATATCCAATTACACTGCACAGAAGGAATTAAAGTTGTTTTTTTAAAAAAAAAAAGGTTTGAAAAAATGTAGATTTAAAAACATAAAGTGAAAAAATATTTTGGGTTTTTTTGGGAAGAGGAAAAATGATCGAGTTGTCAAGTTTTTCATTAGAAAAGTAATGGTATTTTAAGAAAGTATGCCTAACTTTGCCAGTGTTTAAGATTTGGTGGGACGTAGGGGAATCCAGTCTTCATAATGATTTTAATTTGTGTATAATCACAAGAAAACGACAGTCATGTTTTTGTTGCCCGAGACTAACCGATTATCTCAGCGAAAGAATAAGCACAGCTTGCTTAAATATTGCCAGCTTTTCTTGTTTTAAAGCCTATTATGGTTTTACAGTGGGTAGACTTGTAAGTTTAAGAAACATAGCGCACTGGAATTCGAGAATATTTTGTTTCCTTCTAGTAGGGCTGCAGTACCAGTATAGAAGACAGAGGCCTGCCTCTAATACAAGCCTGATTCCAATAAAAGCCTGTACAGCATTTGTGCATTTTAGAAAATGAATGCCGCCCTGCCCTGACATTTTGACAACAGTTAAGTTAGCTAGCTAATTCAATCAGCATTCAATTGGCCCCAAGTACTGGCCTGCCTCCTTGTGCAGAGAGCAGCCGCGCACGCGTTACTTGAATCTAGGTTGGCAGGTTGCGATGACAGATGGGTTGTAATTGTACTTTGTGTGTAGTGTGAGATTATGGGTGTAGATCATGTTTTATATAGGGCCTGGCAACAAATATTTCAAATTTATAGATGCCTGTTTGCAGAATGAAGTTTGAGGGCCATGCAAATTAAGGTTTTGGGGAGAAACAAAAAAACGCGAGGGTGCAGGGAGATGACCTTGAAATACAGTAAAAAACCAAGAAAAAGTGTTGGCAGGTATGATCTACATTAAGATTTGCGATCCAGTCAGTTTATATTTACATTAATAAATAAACAGCAAACACTTTTATCTCATTCCTGCTTTGCTATATGGCATAGGTCAATCATCCAGCTGCTAAAGTAGATAAAATCATATGGTCAGAGTCGGGTCTTAAAGGCTGGAGAGACAAACTATTGCAGTTTATCCATGAGTCCAATCTAACAAAATGGTATCAGTATCAGTAAAGCCTGCACTGAGATCCAACATAATCAGGATGCAGCCCACATATCTACTTCTAAAGAAAGGTTGTTGGTCA
The DNA here is from genome assembly GCA_037367275.1 of Coranthus polyacanthus. NCBI lineage: Eukaryota > Metazoa > Chordata > Actinopteri > Kurtiformes > Apogonidae > Coranthus > Coranthus polyacanthus. The sequence continues at coordinate 11,435,651 of JAPQRN010000003.1, forward strand.
CTCTGCAGAGGGCAGACTTTGTGCTATCAAGCACTCTAAAACCAGATTAGAATTCCTCAAAGATATTACTTTGACTCATAACAGACTGTAATTAGGTTGAGACAACTTCTTCTAAAGTCTCGGGTAAAAAATGTCAGCCCAGACTGCGCAGAAGACAAGAGGTCAGGCCTCAGTGCGCTGATTAAAGGATGGGGCTGAAAAGAGAATGTGTTATTCTGAAAGGCACCACAGAATTGTTGCTTCATGGAGATGAGTGGGAGAAAAATAAGCTGCTACATGCTGCTCTCTGATATATCAGCCTTAAATCCTGCATTGTATTGTGGAACATTTACCAGCATCTTATTTATGGAGGGATTTTTGGAGAGATGTTTTGCATTATGTCTTCACAGCCTGAGAGTTATCATTTAGACATGGTAGGGATATTTCATGTTTACTATGCTATCAAAGGGTGGTAACAACAACAAAAACACATACTGTGTGTATTGTGTGCATTGTTTTTTTGTTTTTTTTAGCACAGTAACTATTTGTCGTGTGGGTACGTATTTGCTTGGATTGTACACTTCCCACGAAAGTAGCAAAACTTTTGTTTTACTTTATGAGGTTTTGGCACACCGCAGGTAACAGTCGAGCGTTCCTCCAGAGCTTTCGTTGGGAAATATTCAACCTATCCGTCCATCTGTCTGTCCATCTATCCTTCTTTCTCTCTCCTTCACCAGTACCCCTGCCGCATTACCCACCCACTCTTTACTCATCTTTCATAGCCTGTTGAAACAATTTGTGAGGAGGAAAAAAAAGTGCTGGATTTGACTCAGCCAAAAGCTCTCCGTCTGAGGAAGTCAATAAGTCTTTTTCTCTACACTCAGCGCACCCCTACCCCCCCACCACCACCACCACCACCCCATCCACATGCCTGCATTATCCTAAGCCAAAGCATCCGAGGTGTGTAACGTAAGCCTCTGCAGTGCGCCTCATGTTTCATAAAGAGATAAGGGCCACTAAAAATACCCATCGTGTGTGGAGAGATAGCCAAGCATTAGGAGAGGTATCTACAGTGAGCAGCCAGCAAAGCACAGTCTCCTTTAATTCCAACCACAGATGTCAAAGAAAAAAAAGAGGCAGGATCCCATAGACATAGTCAAAGATACTATTTTATACAGAAACAAAATTGAAAATATTCAAAGTTAAAAAGAGCTCTGTGTGGAAGTATTGTTATAATAATAAACTGCTTTAAAACTTAGGGATAAAAAAAAGAAAAGAATGTTTCCACCAAAAAATATCCTTACTATGTTTCATCTGTGGAACACACCTACATAATGTACAGACATGTGGCAAAGGAAAAACACAGCGAAGACCGGACAGGAGCAGTCTCTTCCAGGATAACGATGCCCTCATACATAAAGCAAAAAAAGGGGTCATGATACCCATTCTCCACCGAGGCAGTTCGAGGTCTGGTTTGGAGCCAGTACCTAATGTCAAACCAGTTCAGCCAAAGAACCTGCTCTCAGCAAGGAGAACTGATTCCAGAGTGGCACCGGCACTTCGCCGTTATGTCAGGGGCTTGGGGTGGAATTACCATGACAGACAAGACCAACTAAAACCTTGTTATTAGCATTTTAGAAAAAGAATATTATTACAACCGAAGCAGTTCCTCCGGTCCCAACGTGCCTGCTAAAGGGCACTGAAGCTGTTCTGGTGGTACACGGTGGCCCTGTAACTTACAACTTAAAATACCTTATGTTGGTTTTTCCTTTGCTATGAAATATGAGCAAATAAGTTTCACAATCAGGTTCATTTAGCTTACCAAGACACCGGTTTCCTACAATTAATCCAAATACGGAAATTAAGTTTGCCCCCCCCCCATCCCCCGCCTTTAGATGGAATCATCACAGAAGATTGATCCATGTTTCAGATTGATCCTTAACTACTTAGGCTTTAAAACTCATTAGCACCTCTCATTAAGAACAAGGTTAGCTCTTATTTCAAGCCGGGTAGTTTTATGTATTATCTTTGTATAGATTTTTAATACCTCGCATACTGTTACAGATCACATCCAAGTGCTGAAGACGAAAACCCATGTCAACAAGTCTCCTGCTGCTTTAACTCATTTTGATCCTCGAAGGGAGCTTTGTCCCCTTTCTGTAAAAGGCTAAAGCACAGCATGGTAAGTTTGTTTGCGCTGCTGTTTTTAGCCATGCATACACAGTAACAGGGATACAGCTGTGAGAACACACACACACACACAAACTAATTGGGCTGTCTGTTGTCATGCTAACTCTAGGGGCAGCAGCTATTGTACGCACATAACCTTAAGTTACATGTAGCTTGTTAGAGAGAAACTGTGAGTGAAGGGAGGCCGATCAGGAATGTTTTGGCTTTGAGCGAGTGTTTGTGTCTCTACCCATCTAATTCCCCTTACACTATCTTGTGCTCGTTCTGTTCTCTGTAGAGATTACTTTTTCTTTTTTCTTTTTTTTTACACGCTCAGGCAGACGGATGGAATAAGACAAGGGAAACGGAGAGGCAGCTAAAGGAAACGAGCAACCTGACTTCACTTTGGGGAGAATCGCAGAACTGCTGAAAATTATCTGAAAAATATTGGTACGAGGCAAATCGAGCTACAACCAGTTTCTCCTCCAATTCCACGCAGCCCTTATTAATCCTTGTCGGTGGAAATCCAACCCCACATTAAACACACATCAAAAGTTCTTTAAAGGTTGCTTGACCATCAGTATTATGAGCCGCTGCAATCAATTATTCAGCGTCGAACCCTGAGTGCTGATTTAGCTAAAGATTTTTTTCTTGTTTTTACTCTCCACAAATGCAATCTTCTCAGCAAAAAGTCGGTTCAGTTTCTTGGCTGCACGCTGTGAAACACAATACGACAAAATCACATTTTCTTATACGACTGTGAAATATTTGCTACTTCTGTTCTCAGTTATTTATTTCTCTGTTCTTTTTTGTCTTTCAAGTCATCATTTTCCCCTTCAACCATTTCTTCTTCTTTCTCTACCTCTTAAAGTTGCACTTTCTTCTGGCCTTCCACTTTCACTGATTATTTTTCTTTTTCGTTCTCCCCTTCATCTTTTTCACTTCCACGCTGTTCTCTACTGTCTCTTTTTCTTCCACTTCTTTATTTATTACTTTTACAAACTTCCGCGTTATCATTTTTTCCTGGCATTTCCCGTCTTCGTTTTTTCCTTTTAATACTTCTTCTAAATCCACTTTTTGCATTTCTTCTTATTACGCTGAATGGTATCCATGTCATAGTGCTGCGATGTAACAAGAACTAAAAGCAAAACAAAAGAGTGAATGCTTTTTCTTTTTTAAAGTTCACTTTCTCAGACATCGAACATACACTCCATTACTGCATTCCTGTGATAATAAGACACATTTTTTTGCTCGCCTTTTGCCTTTCTTACTCTTGTAAAGCTGCAGACAGACTGCAAATTAAACAGTTCTGGTTGGCACAAAACAAAACTTCAGTTTGACAGGAAACAGATTACAACTGCCGATGCAAGCACTCAGATCTTCTCCGCACTTTCACCGTTCTGATTTTTAGCAAGCTAAAGTGGATGTCAAGTCATTGCCTGTTCCTCATTTTAGCCAGGATATGGATAGAAAAAGATTACTGCGGATACACTCGCCCAGCCTGCCCCACCAGTCCGGCGTTTCATCTCTCAGTGTGATTAAACAGGAGACATTCACACCCGATTTGTTAATTCATCAAAACCGTACCTTGTGGAATACAGAGGTTATATTAATCACATTTGGGCAAATTCGTGTTGGCTTGCATAAAGCTCAAACAGGCATGCATTACAGATTAGTCTTCTGGTGAAGGTGCCTCACCAGAGACTCATCGCACTAATGTATTACTCCAGTCACAAGGTCTGAACGCAGGAAGAATGAGAGCGAGAGAGACAGAGAGTGACTGTGTGTCTGTTGGTGGAAATGACAAGTTATACAGCGCATACAGATGATGAACTTAGAATATCAACCAAAGATCTATGAATGCCTTTTTGAGAAGAAAAACCAATTTGAGATATAATAAATGGAGTGAGAGATATGAAAGCTGCCGATTTGTGAGCTTTCACAGTCCTGTCGTCTTTGCAGAGATTGGCTGCTAAAAGTTGTCTTAAAAAAACTTCAGAAAAGCAGCGCTTTGCTTGTTAGGAATACTGTTTAAAGCTCATGAATTCCCACAGGGAGAGTGGAGATGGGGATTGTTGGCCATCTTGTTTTCCCCTCCTTTGTCATCTAATTTGTCTCATAACTACAAGGTTTTATAACAGTCATTAGAAGGTAAATCCCCTTGGCCCAACTTGCCTCAGTAAAGCACTGGCATTCAGGGCTTGATAAATGGACACTCAACACTGGTTATTATGATGAATGGGAATTTCTCAGTGGTAACAGTGCCAGGTATGTGAGAAAAAAAAAAAAAAGCACCTAAAAGAAATTCCTCCCAAAAGTGCTGCCAATGGCAAATTGGAAACTGATGCCTATAGGGTCAGTTGACATTCACAGTATTGGCTTTTATTGGATTGTTGGACTGGCTTGAAGTTAAGCCAAGGTGTGAGGGAGATGCCTTAACAAAACATGATCCCCCCAAAAAAGTTATAAAAAGAAGGCCAAAGTCTCTAATACTAGAAAAGAGAGTTGATAAATAGATCAGCCGTTACCATGGTGAGAACAGATTAGTGGTGGGCCACGGCCGTTTAGCCATGTCGGCCTTGTACTGCCAACATGGATGCAGCCAACCAATACATTACAGCGGGCATATTATCACCACAGAAGTACATGAAAGAGAGAGAAGACGACACTGGGTGTCTGATCAATGGGGGAAATCAGGCAACGGAGAGAAAAAGCGAGGGGATGAGCTAAAGGGAGAGGAGAGATGCAGAAGCGTGGGAGGTACAGTATAGGGCAATTTAATCACAACTATCTTGGCTGGGTAATAAGTGAGGAGCGAGAGAATATAAATAGTGAGCGAGAGACTAATGGAACTCATTTTAGGAGAGTATTTAACCTATTTCACAGAGAATCCAGGGTAATCAATTAAAAGCGCTTTTAGCCCAGGCCTCAACTTTAATTACTCTTCAAATGTGATTATTCTCTGACATGCTACCTTAGTCCTAGAAATAGATATAATATTAGCCGCTTAAATTTTTTTGGCTCTTGTAGCCTGTAACCATAGAGCAAGGACCAGAAAAATGCCAACCAGAATTTATGCAAATTCCTGCCGTGCATATTGAAGCTGAATGTATTCATCCATAAGGCTGTTTCCACAATGGATTAAATTGTTCTTGCAGTGTTTCTGCACAGTTTCCATTCTTAGGATTGCTTTATTTTAGTGGCTACCTTCTCAAGTTATATTCTTTGTCGTACCTGCCTTTGCATTAGAGATTTTGGATAACTCGAATAATGTTATTAAGCTTACAAAATGTCAGCACAACCCTAAGGTACAGTGGGACAATCCAGAAAATGTAAGATGACCTTTTATTTTGCCATTGTTTGTTATTGCTTTTCTAAAAAAAAACAACCCTTTTTTCACTTTATGCACTTTCTAAGTTCTTTCATCCATTTCACACTAGGATCCTATAGGGATCAACTTTTTGCTGTAAATGTTTTCATTGTCTTTGCAGCTCACTTTTTTTTTTTTAGGTGGCCAAGCATTAACTTGAGATCATTTTGTATTGAAGTGTTTTGAAAAATGCTAACGATTGCAAATCCAATCATCAAAGCGTTTTCATTGCTAACTCTTTGTAACTACTGTGATTTTATTGCCAGTCCTCGCCAGAAAAAAATGCTTAATACTAGTGTCAGTTGTTTAACTCTTGCAGGCTCCGAACCAGACTGGCCGAGGCTGGTGTGATGTAACTCAGGTGCCTCTTCCTCTGGGGCCTCTTCATCTGTTGACTGGTCAGTCTCATAAAGGTCCGGAAGCAAAATCAGGATCGACGCTGTCTTCCAGTTCTGACACATCCTCCTCCGTCTCCGGTTCTCCTCTTTGTGGTACTGCTGCCAGTGAACAGAGCTCTAGGCTGGGTCCGCCCCTGATAGGTGGGGCCTGTATAGGTTTCAGTCAGCCTGAGCTCATTCTCTCTCTTGCTCTGGACTGCTGCTGGTGAGTAGGCTGGCCCTGCAACATGTGTTTCAAATAGCCCGATGAGGTGGCTGATTCTACCTCTCTCGCTGTTTTGCCCCTCCTTCAGCCGTTTGCCCTGCTTTAGCCGTGAGCCTTCTGTTTTGTCCGTTTTGCTCTGTTTTCAGCTGGCTTAATGAGTAGCTCCTTTTAGCCCCGCTGTTCCTTCATTTGGTTATTTTTGTATTACATTTTGAGTTATTTTGTAGTGTGCTTTATTAATTTGCTGTTTTTAGTATTGGTATTTTATTTGTGACCCTTTTTTTTGTTTAGTTGACTTTTTTCTTGTGATTTGTTTAACTACGATGTTTTGTTCTTTTAGGAAGCAGGCGCTGTGCTGAGGTCTCTCCACTTGTTTAGTTGGATGGAACACAGTGGGACTCGGTATAGTAGACTGCACCTTCATTTGTGATGAGGATTGCGGTGATGCACTGGGGTGAATAGCAGCAGCACACCCGAGCACTCGTCTGCGTAGTCTGCCTTTTACAAATGGCCCCAGCTGATTCTCACTTGCCTTGGTTGCAAGTTACGTTTAGATTTTACTGTTCAAGATTATTCTTTTTTTTTTTAATATATATAAAAACATTGCATCTGTTCCCCATATTTAGTTGTGTTAATATTTGTTCTTTTCCCTTTTTTTTTGTTTGTTTCATTATTGACAGTATTGTTTTTGACTTAATTTATACTCATCACTCTTTCATCAGAAATCAACCTGTGTACCTTCCCATTCAAACATTACAGTTTACTTTACAACTTACTCTTCCTGTGGCTTTGATCCCCGGGTGACGTTGTCGGTTTCCTTCCTCCCCTTTCCTAGTGTACAAGCACCCCCTCCTCATCGTCAAGTGACTCAAACAACCGGTCCAGAGCCTCTGACAGTAAATTTCCTACTCGTTGTTGTCAGAGTAAAATGAATATAAGGCACAAATAAAGGTTTATATAGGGCGTCTGTGAGAACATATGATAAATTGTTCTGTGAAGTGTGGTTCACGGGAGTGGATGGGTGCATAAGCATGGGAAAGAGATCAGTTCCCATAACTAAACATAATTGTTTAGTTTGAAATGTGTAAATATTTATATATGGGGCCTTTGACCAGGTTTAATGCATTGGTTGTTCCGGAAAGCATGGCTCCCTTGGAAGGATGGGCACAAAAGTGTGAGGAAAGAGGCAGGTTCCCATAAATGACACCTAATTCTTCAGTCTGAAATGTGTGGTTCATGTAGGGGAAGGTGTGTGTTGTGAGTGCGCATGGGGATATTTTCCATCTAATGGATGAACATAATCTAGTATAATCCGTTAATTTCCTACGCAGGAGCACCACAGGTATTACAGTTTATTTCGACCACTCAAAATACAGTGAAAGTGATCAACAATTCTGCATGTTCAAATGCTTAGTGTGGAGGATGTAAGGCCTTGAGGCAATCAGAGGGGAAAAATAAAATGTTTATGAAGTTGTAAATTGGTCAGATTTGACCCGAACGCCACAGGAGGGTTAAGGGGGTTAAAACGGAGAGTTTACACAGGCATCCTCTGGCAGCCTTGTGAATAAGGGCATGTAAAATCTCTGAACTTTTCAGAAAGGCACCGGTCTGGTGACATTCTTATATAGGGAGAAACTAATTCATGGGATATGCTCAAGGTGGATATGGGGTGATAATCCCATGCACTTACACACACACACAGTAGACACGTTTTTGCCTCCCATCTCAAAGTGAAAGTAAATGTCTATGTGTTATTATAACTATGACAATGGTGTTACAACTGCCATCTTGTTTTGTCACATTGTTTTCATCTCAATAAGGAAGCTGCATGATGTAAACCCAAGTGTGCAGGCACGAGGAGGCAGTTGGTGGATTTCTACCAGCTTGCGGATGATTGGTTCCTGGCTAATGCCTGCCGCAGCGCAGGGAATCACTCATCTAGCTCTTCTTCCAACCAGCTATCCTCATCCTCAGTGTATCTAGGTGTAATCTATGGGAGTTTGTGGGCTGCCATTTCCTTTTAACCTTGTTTCCTCCTGTTTGTGTTATACAGGCAACTTGCATATTATATTTTTGGTTTGTTGATTTCTTGTTTATGTTTCTATAGATTTGTTTATTATTTTGGCCTTTCTAACTCTCTTTTTTTTTTTTTTGGTAAATAGATTGCATAAATACCACAGTTGCTTCAACCTGCTGCCATTTCTGCTTTTCTGCAACTTTCTGACTTCTCAGAAGCCCAGTGAACCGGCTCACATTCGGGCATTTAAAGGTGAATTCAGTTTGAAATTCCTCATTCCTTTTCAAAATGGCTCCCGCGGAAGGATGGGCACAAAAGTGTGAGGAAAGAGGCAGGTTCCCATAAGTGACACCTAATTCTTCAGTCTGAAACGTGTGGTTCATGTGTGTTGTGAGTGCGCATGGGGATGTTTTCCATATAATGCATAAACATAATCTAGTATAATCCATTAATTTCCTATGCAGGAGCACCACAGGTATTACGAAGTTTATTTAGACCACTCAAAATACAGAGAAGGAGCTCACTGAAAATGAAAGAGTTAAAGCATTTCATGCCGCTGATATGTTTTCTCGTTTTTATGACAGGTGGTCTAATACATTTGTTAGACGCTGTACGTGGAAGGACAGGGAGGTCCCAGAACAGGGCCATACTGCCAAATATAATGCAGATGAAATACTTTTCTTTTGACAAAAGTGGTCCAGACTAAACTGAACATCTGCTGCCCCTAGAGGCATTAATCCATTGGCCGCAACCGGCAAATCTACAAACACTCATTTGTCGTATATATATATATATAAGTCGCACTGTGAAGTTGAGCTGGCATTAAGAACTTCATCACTGGTGACGATGTACATTGTTACAGAGTGCATGACAATAAAGAATCTTGAAAATCTTGTGTCCTTAATTTTACGGAAAAATTAAAAACGCAAGAAGGAAAACTGTAAGTATTGCTTGAGTGGCAGGGCCAGCGTGACAGGTGACCTGCGAGTGTAGTGACAGTCTAAAATCCTCTCCCCTCAGACTCTGTGTCAGCAGAAAGCAAAAAAACCCCCGGCCTACAGGTGTTCAGTCAATATGTGTTCACAGTCCCCTGGACACCGAAGAGGTCTGTTAGAGCTCCTGTGCCAGTCTAGCAGTAGGCCTGTTTGTTTGACAGTCAACCCAACACTAATCCACTGCTCTCAATCACTCTCAAAAGGGGAGAGAGATAGAAAAGGCTGGAGGGCATACCTCAGAAAATGTGTAATTCTGCACTCGCACACAGTCCCAGTGAGACTTCTTTAATGCAACTGTTCACAGAAACCTGCACCAACTGAGTAATATGCACATTCAAGCATGCAAATCCACAGACACAAAGCAACAACATGTGTGTTTGGGAGGAAAAAAAATAAAAAAATCATGTCCTCGTGCCTAATTGGATGGGTGAAAAATGAAAACAGAACATTAGCTTTGATTTTGTGTTATTAGCTTTGTAAAGCACCCTGTCATCTGTCACATCTGATGAATGCGAGCACAGAAATTCCGCTGTGGGCCAGTTCATCCTGTATTTTACATCTTTTATACAAGCCCAGCAGGGAGATTGTCGCATTCTGTTTCTGAGGACACGGATGGATGTATGATTTCCACTAAGACACAAGCAATTTTACTGAAGCTCAGTGGCACACAGGCATCTTCTTGTCTCTGGCTCATTCACATGCTAATGCGCTTGAGAAAGTGCTAACATTCATTATATAATAACAGCCAAAAGAAAAAGTAGCACAACATGTTGGAAAAATATAAATTGTGTTAACAGTAACAGACTTCTTAGTATGACACATAACAAATCAGTTAATGAGGCACCTGTGCAATGCATCTGGTGAGAATCAAGAGGGTAAGAGAGAGTTATGGCATGACAGTGTCTGCACCAACATGACCCAGAACACCACGACCAACTAACTGATGATGCACGCATCAGTTTAGTGTATAGTCATTCACTGATTATGTTGGAATCCTTCCGTTTACTTCACTGCTCTGAAAATGAGCCCTGAATCGGATAATAACAAAATCGTATTTCAAGATGTGTAAATAAACACAAAAAAGGTTTGCATTTTGCATCATTTATTTATTCACACAGTAGTAATTTAAAGCTCAGACCACCTGTTAGTCGCTAGAATACTCTACCTAATTAACTACACTGACTGTCAGGTCATTTTTTTACATTCAGAAAAAGCATTTTGACACTTTTCTGCAAACAGCAGAAGCATGTAATGTTATCATTTTTTTTTACCACATAATACATTGCATATCATATTTTTTCTCATCTCTACCGGAGTGGATCGTTGTCTTTACCCCAGCTGATCATGAATTGAATATAGTTGATGTCATATGTCGCAGGTGAGTCATGCATTAGACAGAAATTGTAGACTGTATGCAGGTTTTGTGCTATGTTGACTTCTGTGGGAGAGTTAGCTTCTGTCACCATCAACAGATTCAGGGTTGGGAGAGTTTAAACAAGTTGTTTATCTCCTATGGGTACAGTATGTGGACAAAAGAGGCTTTTGATAGTAATCAATACAAAAATACAAATACGAATCATCTGAGTATTTGACCTCTCATAAACTGTTCTCCAATCATCTTGCTATTGATGTTTGATCCTGAGCTTGATAAGGATATGATGTTCTATCCCATGCCATCGTGGAGATCTTGACTGTGAAACTTACATCTAATACAATTGTACACCGAAATGTCAAACTTAACACTATGTGCAAATTGACCAGATACCAATAATAAAACTTCTCCAATCACTTTTATATTGAAAATGTTTAATCCTGAATTGGTCAGGGCCACACTGTTAAAATTTGAGGCTTCTAGCCCTGGGCATGGTGAAGATCTTTACTGTGACACTTGGGACACGTTACATGTATTAGAATTGTATACCGTAATGTCAAACTTTTACTTTACTTAATTTTTGTAAGGCAACAAGTTTCCATATTTATTTTTTTTAAGTCAGCTTATTATATTTAACTGTGCAGACAGGAGCCACTTGGACCCCCTTGGCTGGGATTCTCTGTGTTTGATTTAAAACCATTGCAGTGAAATCACACTTGAGTTAGAACATCAAGAACATGCCAAACGTTTAGTAGTATTTGAGTAGAACTACCGTACTTAGGTTTTTTGGGATAAACCATAAACAGGGATTCAAATCTCTCAGGATATTAGTATTTAGAACCCTATAAAGTCGATAGTATCCCTTCTTTTTCTAAACGCGGCATGCCCCTTTCCTACCCCTCCCTATTTTTAGCTTTCAAGTCCTCTGGCTTTGGGTCGACTAAATTCTTACTAATACTCCTCCCAAAACTGATTCAAGAGAACAACCACAGCTGCACACTCACACCTATCCCACTGGATAAGCACTCTGTGACTCAGAGATGGCTCGACAGATGGATTATATCCCTGTTGTCGGTACCTCGCTACTGGCCATGGGGCAGAAGTGTGTGATAAAGGCATGTCAAAACAGTTGTAGAGTTCTCTGGCGAAGTCCACACTGGGGGAGGAGAGATCATGTCAGCCTTTGTGCTGTGTCATGCATGGTAAAAGATTGTGCTTTCACTCAGGGGTGCTGAGAGAGCAGAGAGAAGAAGATTTTTTTTGCATGTAAGAAACATTTTGTTTTGATTCTCGGAAAGCACATTTTTGTTGGGCCTAGAAAAACATGCTGACTATCTGTTCTCTGGCGACCTTGCATCTAGTTTGAGTGCGTTTGTGTGCATGTGGGGGTGGCAATAACGAAAGGCGGGGGCTTCTATAGACGCCGAGCAGCTTAAGTTTAATTGCTTGTGGTGGCAGTCAAAGTCAATATGCTGGTCAATGGCCCGTGCATCCCGCAGGTTCATTTCCCCATAATTACTCTACATGCGCCTGGCCAATGCATAAGTCTGTCATCATTAAAATAATAAGAATGGGTTGGGCAAGGAGGAGGGCAGGGAGGGATGGAGGAACAAATGCAGAAGCAGTGAATGAATCAATACGGGAGACAAGAGGAAGAGATGACCTGGCACAGCGGAGAAAAAATTACATGACAGTCAAGTCAATGGTTCCTCACATGCACAAATTAACATTTTCAAATACAATAATGCATGTATGTGTATATTACTACGCGCACGGCACTTAATGTTGACCATGTAATATTCTGAGCAAGCGTTTGAAATGAAGAAAAGTTAAAGGCAGAATCAGTAACTTTTCTGGGTTGAAATATCTAAAAACAACTAGTCCTGTTTTACAGTGTATGTTTTGTTGACATGCACTTATATTATACTAGCATTAATATAATTAGAAAATCATTTTATTCAGTGTCACTGCCTGTTACATTTGGTCACCTGTCAATGGTGTCATAACCCATTCAAGGTGAATTACCGCCTCTTGACAAAGATTGACATTAATACGATCAATGGATAGTGATGCTGAACAGGAGTAGTGTGTGGGGTCTCATGCTTTTGAGATAGGTCGACCCATCTAATGTTACGTTAGCATTTGACATTATTTGTGGATCAGAGCAAAATGACAACATGACATGATTTTCATCAGTGATGGTGGTGAAAACAACTCCCATGACCCCATGCTACTTCCTGACATCATGAAACTTTGTCTTGTGATACGTTTTTGATTAAGTGGCAGAAATTATATACTGTGCATTTAAATAGATGCAAATGCATAGGAAAATGGGTTGAATGGAAGGTATTTTTTTCCAGTAACTGATGGATATTAAGCAATTTTCAACATCAGCCGTTAGTGGGTGTATTTGATTTAAAAATTGCATGGAAAAATTGAAATGCACCAACTAATGACAAACACAATTAAGACTGAACATTAATAGATCTGACAGCACATACTGAATGTCAAGATCATGAGGAGCAGACTTTCCTTATAACGCTATGTGAATAACAAGTAACCAAATGAATTTCATTGCAACTGTCAAACTTATTTCTACTTCAAGCAAACCAAGAACCTTTCCTTCTCTGATAATGAAGAAATTCGATCAGATTGCCTTTTACATTCAGCCTTCCTAATTCAATTCATATTTTGGATCAAAATAGTTGGATGGAAAGCCAGTTATTGACAGAAATGTAATAAGCATTCCCAAAGCAGAAGCTCAACTCATTACAGTTCCCCTGAACCGGCTGGATCACAGCTTAATGCAGAACAAATAGAAGGCGTGTGTCTGTGCTTGTGCACATCTGTGCATGTGAGACGGTGTGCGTCCTCCGTGGCGTAGCCATGTGTTCTACAGTTGCTGAGTGTAATCCTCGGCCTTTACCAGCTGCCCACAGGTCTTTCAAAAATGTCTCACTCGAATTAAAAACAGGTGGACACAGTTTGATTAGCTTGTTAAAACACACCTGCTACTGAAGGGCGGGTATTACGTGCACACACATACACACACAATACACACTTTCACACGGGCACAAAAAACTTATTGGGACCGGTGGAGCAAAGATAATTATTATAGGAGGAAATATTAGCTGCACTAAAGGCTTTTTACAGAAAAACTGCAGTACTAAGCTCCCTAATGCTCATCAGTGAGGACTACTGCATGCTGAAACAATATACGGTGGAAGATTCAGTTATTAAGTTATGTGTCTTTAACAGAACAATAAAATGATTGGTGCTCGCTTTATTTGATTTGTATTGGTTGTATTTCAGTTAAAAAGGGAATATGCTACCGTTCACGAGACGTCGTCGTCGTGCTTTCTAATGCTAAAGGTTTCTTATTCACCAGCATGACACCATGAAAACTACGAGAACATTTTAGATATTAAGTAAAACAAAAAAAGAAAGCAAACTATCAGCGTTTGCTAGTTCGTTTTTTGCCGTCACATCGAAATTCCATAATTATCTTTCAGCATATTGTCATTCAAGAGGTCTGAGAGGAAATAAGAATTGTACCGCCTTCTGTGGAAAATACGTAGACAATTCTAGGAAATTTCGGGGTCGTCTTCGTAGAAATCAGTCTTCAGGCTGTTATGATGGATGTAGGCAAAAAAGACCGTTTGTGAAAAGTCAAAGTATGTTACGATCCACTCTCATATTCGAAATGAAAACGTGGTTAATACGTGTAAATGTCTTGTCACACATGTTACATATTGCACTTTTAAGGTGTTAACATTGTAGACAATTTTCACTCAACCTTAACATCGGATTCAAGACATCTTCATGATCAACTTTTAATGGCTTTATGAACTCAAATAATAATACGTTTAAGACAAACAAAATAAAGATCTCAATGTAAAACTGTCTCGGCAGCAGTTGCAGCTTGTCTCTCTTTTATAAACACTAAATAGCCTCTAAATTATTTACAATTGAAATAAGGCTTCGGGCTTTATTCTTGTTACCCTCAATATACTTTTTATTGCCTCAAAGTGATTTCACTTATTCACAGATATTTGGTTTTATTTCACGAGTTCGTCTGAACTGCAAGGATGGTAGAATTTCTCTACTTGTATGAGAGGGTATTAATTCCCATGATAAACACCTTTAAACTAAAAATATTCTCTAAATGTTACTGTTAATGTTAATAGCACTACTTCCAATACCTTTTTTCATGCTGTAACTTTTGAGATGTGAATTTATGAATTGTGCAGACTTTAGTAATCTAATGGATTGTAAACTAAACTGCGGACACCAATCATAACAATGGCCATTTTGCAATACATTAATTAAGCTAATAAATGGTCTAGCGATTCAGCAAGTCTCTCGCAGTTTTATGGTGTCGTGTGATGTTCTCATTGGCCGCATTTAAAAGGCACGAGAGATATCTCTGCAAAAGCATTTTATGGTATGCCAGCAGGTTAACAGCTATTTGAAAGCCCATTGAGTCATTGTTACATTTAAACGTTCTCAAACATAAAGCGTTTTATCCCTGTGTCAGCCTTTACTTCAGTGACCAGCATG
>JAPQRN010000003.1:11467505-11483438 GCA_037367275.1 Coranthus polyacanthus
CTGTAAATAGTTACATATGAACAGAGACGCACGGCTGAAAGGCACCATGCAGTTAAAACACAGTAACGTTGATCTATACAAACCTTACAAAGTCTTAATGTGCAACATATTATCATAGGGTTTGCAGAAACGTACAATGGCTGTATTTTTTCTGTCTGAGTTGACTATACATTAGAAGAATAAAGAGGAAGTGCTAAGACAAAAACACAACTATTCTTACTTTCAGCTCATTATAACACTAATGAAAACATAATTGCGAATGTTTTTTGTAATGAATTCCCCTTAATCTAAAACACGTGACGGTTAAAGTTGCAAGATTTCAATTTAGTTTTTAATCAATTCAATTTTTTTTTTATTTTTAAAAAGTGAGACAGGGAGTAGGCGAACAGAAGATGTTTCAAGTGTAGCTGACACCTGCAGAAATCACCAAGATGACACAGAGCAAACTATTTTTGAAACACATTGTCACTATGTATGAACGTTTGAGTAGATTTTGGGGGTATTATGATTTACTGTGAGTCAAAACTGCATATATCTCCACTGCGTGGGCTGACTCCTCATTTGGACCATCCTGACATCCATCTGTGCCCATACGAACTCATTTAGAGAGGCCATTAAAGACTGAAACAATGAGCTGCTCAGCCCTCGACCCATCCCAAATCGCAGCATGCTTCACTTTTACTGCAGCTGAAGAGGAAATAAAAAGGAAATTCAACTAAATAAGCTACAGGAATTCAAACTGTGCATGAAACAGGAACAAAATATTATTAAATGTACCAAGAGAAGATTTCATGTTCATCCTCTTTTGTGACCAACATACATATGAAAATACTCTGAAAGAAACAAAGACTAAGAAAGGCTTTACATGTAGCTATGGAATTAGTTGCTCTGATTACAACATTTATGTGGCAAACAAGGACTATTGAGAGGTTTACACTGATTAATGTCTTCAAATCAATGATTATCCTTTTTACTTAATGACTTGAGTTTGTTATAATATAGCTTATCTAAAAATATTAAATAGAAATGTCACTCATCACTAAAGCCAAGGTCCATTGTGGATTAAATAGAGTGTTGCGGGAGTGTATTTAATGGCCAGTCTCCTGATAATCTGTTACCCCTTTCAGAGTGGACAATAATATCAGGCTTTTGTCTTCAGTGCAAAAGGACAGGAAAGGAAAGGATTCACGTGTACCCACACACACACCTTTCACACCTTTTCTGGTGAAATGCTACGACACATGTCACCTTTGTTCAAGCAGTGCATGAAAATCATTCAGCTGGTGTTACGAAAGCGGGACCGAGGTAAAGTAATACGGTTTGCGTCCACCGTCACTGACCTCCATAATTCTTTCTACTGTTTTCTGGTACATTTGTGATGTTGAACGTGACACACTAAACACAATCGAACACATAACAGCAAACTTTTCCACTATTAGTGTGATAAAGTCAATCGCGTATCGTGTGTTACCCACATGTAAAAAAATCACAGATGTATGTGTAAAGTCGGTATCATTAGCAGAACACAGTTTAAATCAACCTCCTGCACCGTCTTAGTTATAAGTCATTTTCAGGGTGGTGACAGCTCTAAGGCCAACAGTACGATACCAGCCGTGTCTTCTTATTATTTAATAGTAGTACACCCATGGGGTCAATTTTACTCCCTTGGTAAATTCACATGCATGCGTCTCTGTTAGATAAAACCCCTGCATCTTTCAGTTCATGACTTTTCCTAAAATGGGATTGAAAATCATCTAATGAATTGTGGGTGTGTGGGGTAAAAAAAAAAGATTACGAACGTCTATGCTTCAAACCACTGAGGGGTCACTTTTGTCCTTCATAGAACCCATGGTGTAATGCGGCACTCAGCAACCTCTATTGTTTAGACGTCTTTTGATAAGCAGGCTGCCATATCGCTAGCTCGAGAGCAAGGTGGATTTCATAGATAGATGGATGGACTGAGTTGGATTGGACTGATTTCTTTATTCCGCTTATAAACAACATTATCGTCCAAAATGTCTTTCTCTACAATTATATTGTGAAAAAAAGAAAACAAATAAAGATGATTTGAAGGCAAAGCATGTAACAATATATAGAGTCATACGATGATGATCCTTCTCAGTCATCACTTCGAACCCTCTGCCCAGTGTGTGGGGGTGTATTTACCTGCAGAGACCCTGCCCTCTGCCCGTGTTTTCTATTTTCCTCTTGTTCCGCTGTGTTCGGGACGTTTCTCGGTTGTGTGGCCCTTTTGCAGTGTGTTTGTGCCTCTAGTCAATAGCAGCATCTCTCAGCCAGAACGAAATAAAAACAAAGCTGCTCTTCTCACTTCACTACAATTAGAGGGACTGCAGTTGTGTCTGAGAGACAAAACTCTGGGCAAAGCGAACACAGAGACACCTCCCTCCCTGTCGCAGACACACAGAGCAGGAAGGAGGAGAAAGAGAAAAGAGGAAGCGAGTGCGTCGGTTGTATTTCCCTCTAGAACATTCCCATAGATCTTTTACGATGGTGTGGGTGTGTTTATGTGTGCCTTAGAACACATTTGTTGGGACAACAATTAGAAAATAATGTTTTATTTTTCTGTTTCAAGGCTTTAATCTGGCTGTCTGCGCTTGCTCTCCCCATTCAGTCTATTGCTCGCTTGACCACCAGCAGCAAAGGTTGAACAGATCTGTTTACAAAGACAAGCAAGAAATGTTACATACTTTGCCTCTAAAGCTGCTAATTATTTTGTTGTTGTTTGTAGCAACCTATGGTTTATTTATGAATTTTAAAATGTAGACTATTTAACCTTTTTGATCTGTAATGAAATGATAAATGTAAAATTAATAAATTGCAAGCACGTTTTCTTTATTCCCAGTAGCATAACTGAAACAACGTACTATTATCCAAAACTTGTTTTTACTTTTATTTAATGTTCTTCTTCTACAGTAATGAAGTTATTTATTTGTGTTTTGTATTTTGTTGTTGGCTTCTTGTAGCCACAGTTTATTTATGAATTTTAAAATGCATTTGACCTGTTTTTATAAATGAAATAACCTAAAGCAAAATTAAATCAATACCCCCATGAACTGAATTTTAAATAGTCTTATTTATTATAATAAGTAAGTCTAGCTTTAATAGTCTAATGCATTAACTGAAGACCATGGTTAACATCTCAGACTAAACCAAGGTCTTTGATTACATAAATGTTTCCAAACCTTAACCAGAGTAGATGCCGCGCACAGATGGATGGAGACAGTGTGAAGATGTGAAGAACAAAACGTGATAGCCCAACCAGGATGCTAAAAACCGAAAGCCAAATATAAGCACTTTACACCTTATTCTTTTACACATAAAGTCATGTAAGATAGATTTATAGTTTGAAAACATCTGGAATCCATCTCTTGGACTGGGGTGCAGGCTGCATTGTGTTACTGTGCTGTACATACTTGGAAGACGAGAGGATAAACTACAATGGGATGTATTCACTTTAATGTCTTTTATGCAGCTGGCAAATCACCTTAAATTGCAGTACTGTCTAGAATGTGCAATAAATAAAATTGCTTTGCCTAAAGCCAAACAGGCTGCAATTTTCAGTTCCCTGTATCATATCAAACTGATGGATGGAAATAACAGCATACTTAAGACCTTAAAAGTGGTGGATTTATAAATGGAATGTTTGTTCGGAGAAGGAGGAACGTTAAGAAGTGTTTTCCCACTGAGCATGATTAAATTTAATGCCCATACATGAGGACCTACACTAAATTCTAATGGCATTCTGAAATGTAATTATTGATCTAAGTATGTTGCTCCGGAGCAACATGATGTAAGAAACCACTTGACTGATTGAGTGATGCCCTGAGAGCAGAGCAACAAACACATGTCAGAGGTCATATTAAATGTCCAAGTTCATTTTAACAAATATATTGTATTTCGCAGCAAATAATCACCCACCTACACAGAGTCCTGCTGAAAAACGGTATCACAAATATGATGCAGATTGCAGACAGAGAATGTCATTTAACAAATATCCTCCACAGTACTCAGGAGGACAGTAACATTAGACAAAATCACTTTCCTATTTCACCAAAGCTACTGGCGTGACAAAAGAACTGATTCCGAAGCTGTCTCTTCTCATTGCAGCTGGGATTTCTGCATTACAAAAAGTGACTGCATCCTCATTCACTGACCAAGCAAGAAATGAAGTTAACGCTTCGAAATCAGCCGTCAGATGATGTCGTTATCTCGTCTTTTCCCCAACTGTTCTTCCAGTCATTACAATTGTAGCAATGATTAATGATCAAAAGAAGCCACAGTAAAGGACAAAATAAAACAACGCGCAGTAGTTTTATTAGTTTTAGTAATTTTAAGGTTAGGAAGCCCTTGATTTTTAGAGGCTGACAAGATAGAATACAGAATACATGACATCAAATGTGATTTACCATTGTTAATTAATGGTTCCGTATTGTACAACCAATAAAACTGGAGAAAAATGACAACAAAGCTGATTTGGTTGTGTAGTATTGTTCATTGAAGAAGAGATCAACAGCTATGGTGTATGTTGAAAAGCGGTTGGAACGTAAGGGCATAAGGGTGAAAAAACATTTTTAAACGGACCCAGAACTGTATTTGTTAACATAACGGTTTCTTTAGAATAATTTAGCCTGTCTTGCAGCCGTTAACCTCAGCGATCTGGACCGTCCTGCTGAAGAAGGATGGTGGAGAGACGATGTGGTGGTGTTCATGTACTGTACACAACCTGTATTTCCTCTGTAGCAGTGAACACAAAACATGGCCTTCAAAAGGCTCCTGCAGACTCGAAGATTTCAGCAGTTTTCTAAGTTTATTGCCAGCCACTCTGTGCGATATGGATCTAATAAATTTGGACACGACATGTAGGCAGACTGTGCGATGATGACACTCACTGAATCTCAGGCTACGATGCAAGTTGAAGTGCAAGAATTAAACGTCATCAGCGTAAGTCGATGGTCAAACTAAATTTCTGACACTGTCAGAATTTTGTCCCACGCTGTCTTTGGCGGCAAGACTGTGACAACGATCGTCTTTAAACCTCTCTAACTGTGTGCCATAGGACCACCGTTTTTTTATCCACGACCCGTTGTATACCCGGCTCAACACAATTACACTGCGGGGTTCTTTGGAAAATGCGCATATGTTTCTTCTATATTTTTACATTGCATTATGTTTTGTTACTGTGCATATAAATCTTTCTCTCACTGTCTATCATTTTGCGTTTGTCAGGGAAGTCTGGAGAACAATGGGGAACGTGAAGGTGTGTAGTTGTGTTCATGTGGCTTTATGAATGTAACACTGATTACAGATGGGGTTTTTGTCTGCACGCAGGGTTTGCATCCCCACTCAGATGCATTTTTTCATTTGTGGTATTGAAGGTTTGCACAGATGTCCAATTATCTGTACTTTAACAGCATAGATGGACTGTGTGCACTGTTAGCTGCTCACATTATTAGTTAAATAGACATAAGGAAATCTGCACAGAAATGTGTTGGCACCACTATGCATATTAATGTGGGACGCTTTTGGTTTCTGCTGCTGCTATGCAGTTTCTAAGACGTACTTTAAAAGCACCGGGCTCTATTGTTAACAGAGGAAATACAATTTTACTTTACTATTTAGCTGATTACTCAAAATCTGTCCTTTTCCTGTAACTAAGAAGAGAAATGAAGGCAGCACTGTGGAGCGAGAGTCAGCATCTCTCAAACAGCATACAAAAATACATTTCAATTTAAAAAAAACCCTGTATTTTAGTTTTACTTTGGTTGCAAGTTAAACATATCATATTGTCTCCATCGTTTTCTCTTTGATTTCAACCTATTCAGCTTCCTACTGTGCAACTCAGTTTCCCTATGCTCTCTCGCATGCTCGGCATCTTCTTCTCATCTTCGCTTCTTCTTAGCCAACAGACAAGTTCAGCAAGGGGAGGCCTGTTGCCAGGCAACAGCCCAGAGTGTATGATTAAAACTTTGATTTCCAATCTATCACCTGAGAGACTGATGTGGCTTCTTTCCTCTGATGCTCTGCAGAGCAGCTGGGATGGAGTCATGCACAGCAGCTCCACACTTGCCAAATGAATCTTTACTGTGAAATGAAACATTTGGTTCACGTGGAGTCGAGCTACCTCATCTTCAACCAACTTAAACTCAAGCTACACCTTCAGAATGTCATTTTGACCATTGACTCAACTTCACAATCCACTTAACTTTGGCACATTTAAGGATTTGGGGGAGAATTTATTTCCTCTTGCTGCATGTTTGACTCTTTAGAACCTGCTGCGGTCCAATCATTTTGTTGCTCTTTTGTCCATTGTACTTCGACGCCAGACAAAAGTAACGGTAGTTAGGGTACAAGAGAGATAAAAGGATGCACAAAAATCCTATTCATGTCTGCTTTGTTAAATGAGAACAGCCGGGAAGATGGGGAGGTTGCAACAGGTTTCATCATTATGATTGATTGTTATCATACAGATGATGTCCTGGGTTATATTTGACTGAGGAATGAAGGAGGAAGAAATGGAGTAGAGGTGTGAGTGTTTGAGCCTGTTCATTTCCCAGACGATGAGCAATGTCGAGCCACCTCACTCATTTGGCCCCAGGCAGTATGGTGATACATGAATGACATATTTATCCCTGGCTGGGGCTGGCTGTATAGAAAATGACAGATATGTGTGTGTATGTGGGGGGAACAAGCATGTGCACAATATCTATGTCTGTGGAAGTGATCCAAGATTCATCTAAATGCTCCCCTCTGGCATCCATGGCATCCCAATAGGTAGGAAATCTAATCTAGGGGCCAAGGATGATAAGATGTTGGCACACAGAGGCAGGGATGAGAGAAAACTGAGATGTTCAGCTAAGAGGGGAAAAAGTGGCAAGAGGAAGGCAAGGGTGAATTGTGACAAACATTTTGTAGCTTGAGGGGACAGGAAGAAAAAATATTGAGGCCTGAGATTGGATTGAGGAAAGAGACACAAGGGGGCTTGACAATGGGCACCACATTAACGGAGAAAATGGAAAAAGAAAAGTGGAGCAGAGGTGTGCGGAGGGTTGACAAAAACAAGCATCTGTCAGTATGATGTATGAGGACAGAAGCATTTCACGGATCCTGATCTTTACTAAAGGTTGAATACTGTATATTCCCGTCTTGACCAGCAGGCGACAGCTTGTCAGGTAAAAGCCCGTCAAAGACAGACAACTATATCCAGCGCTTAAAAAAATGTAAAAAAAAATAAAAAATATGATGAGGACCCTCTTACACGAAAGAAAGAGGGATTAAGACAAGGGGAACAGGGAGCGGATGATGAAAATTCATCAGCCAAGTCATCTGTGACCACTACAAGCATCTTTGTCAAACTTCAGTGGTTATGTGGATTGGTTTAAGTCAGAGTGCAAACTATACAATGACAATTAACTTAGTCTCCGGGGTGTAAAGGGACCTCAGTACAACACGAAGTTGTGCTTCAATTAACTGAAGTCTCACTACTCTTATGGTATCTTTCCCGTTTATCGTAATGTCTGCAATCTGTAGATGAGGAATCAAATCCGTTTCCCATTTCTCCAGCTCATGGGGCACGTATACAACAGACCACTATTTCCGTTCCAACACAATGTACCACAACCAGAGACGCTATCAGCATGCCAAAGAGGTGGGTGCATGTGTTACAGCATCTAGGCCCGTGCCTGACACCAAAAGGAAGGGATGAGGTAGGTTCAAAAGCCTAAACTAGAGCGCACGGTAATTCAAAAGCGAGAAACCTATGGAGATGACTCTGTAGAATATGGTTTTATTTTTCCTATTAGATTATTTTCAAGGTTGGAAAACAAACAACAAAGTTTGATTAACTCAAGTGTAACTTAAGGCAAAGGTTAGAAACTAGCTGACATTAGGACTCATCTGTAGACACTTTACACAATGAAATTCAGAAACTCTGCTGATAAAAGAATAAGGTGTATTAACCTGGCTCCAAAGCATAGATACTTAGATTAACCTACGGCATCTCCACTGGCTTGCACGACAGATGTAAGCATAGAAAAGACGTTCAGTTAATGTCAAGGTTGAGTGGGTCCATATGGAGTGTCTGAGACTGAATTACAATGTTCTTCCTGGCATGAATATACAGAATATCTTGTAATATTTACAATCACAGGAAAGACATTACAGACATTAAATAAATGTTATTATATAAATGTTTAAACCCCCAGATTTATAAGGGGGATCAGACTTAAGACCCTTGAATCCTCCCATAACTGCAAACCTGGTATAAGTGACAAACATACTTATGGTTCAATGTACGCATGTGTGTTCATCACATGTGTGGTACATGTCAGAAGTCCTGATCAAAAGACATCACTGTAAATACTGACCAAACCAGTCACAACACTGACCAAGAGTCACTCTGTCCAGGAAACAGAAAGATCCAGGAGGCCATTCACATCCGATGCAAAAGTCATATGACAACAATGTTCAGTATTTATTTACTTGTTGCTTCTTTGGCTTCATGTCAACCTGCGGTTTCATTACTTGATCTCCCAGTATCCAGTTCAGTCCGCAGAGTTTTCACATGCCAAAACATGGTGTTCACATTGCATCTCTCTGTCAGAGGCTTTTGTCATCTGAGGAGGAAGAGACACTGAGAGCAATTAGAGACAAGACATGACACAGGCCTCGGGTATGACCGTGGTATCCACTCCTTAAGGTTACTGAAGACGGCAGGACAGGGTGGTCTTCCCAATTCCTTTTTTTTTCACCTCCATCTTGAAGGATGTCTCAGTTCCCTAAAATACACATCGAGCACCGAGGACTGAGGACCGAGGAGGCTGGCCGGAGGAGCTCTGACCGAGAATCCACAGGTTTACAGGTTACACAGGAGCGAACGTTTTCCTCCATCTGAAGTTGCATTAGTTATTTAAAATGATCAAATGCACGATCAAATTTGTGTGTTAAATAAAAAAAAATGTATAACATCCCTACATCGCCTACTGACACATAATACCACGTTATAAGTTTACACACACACAACACTCATCCGACACAGATCATAATATACAGCAGTACGTTGTAATTAAATATCACAGCGATGATGCAGCTGTCCCGCAAGTCATATTTAACCGACATCTATTTAAAATGATGGCTAAGAGGAAAGGATGTCTCATTTTATTTAAATGCCTGTTGCCTCGGCTCCTCTGTCCTCGGGTCCTCGCCTTGACTCCTCGGCCCTCCCACCAGAGATGCGAGTCGAGCCGAGGACCCGAGGAGCTATAACAGGAAACTAGAAAGCGAAAGGAGAAAAGAAGGAAGAGCGGCGTCTGCAAAGACATAATTTTCCATAATCTTCAGTCTCTACCTGGGCTCTGTTACTTCACTACAGTTGAATGTCCTTATATGACTACGAATAACCTACAAACACAGACAAATTCATGTATACGCAGTGGTATGTTTAATTACAGTATGTTATTCTGGGCTTCCCTTTAATTATAAAGGTTTGTTATATGTATAAAAGAACAAACCACACCTTGAAGATGTTTTTTTTTTTAAGCTTCTTGCACTACAATAAAAGTCCAAAAGAGTAACATCATGCCTTGGAAATTGTATGAATTTATTGTAAAATGCAGAACTAAGTAAATAACAAAATGTTACATCCGCATGTATGTTACATTAAGTGTGAGTCAACGTTGTCCTTTGTTGATTTTAGCTGATTCCATGGCTAAGCTAACAGTATCTAGTGCTGAACTGTTGTAGCTGTAGTTAGTTATGAGCAGAAGAGGCATTGAAGAACTACACTTAGTGAGCATAAGGATTTTAGCTGAGTAGATAAGTGGGGCATTTAGCCTACAACATGGATAATCTGCTCATTATTTAGAGAGAAATGTAAAGGGTTACACCTGTTTCCTGTGGCCACCTGTCAGCCTTAAGGGGGACTGACCTTCAAGGTGGACCACCTTACTACGCAAGAAACACTGCTGAAAGAATGAAAGAAACTTATTTTGAATGTTGGGTGACAATAATAAAGTTAAATTTAAAGTCTCCAAATGTGCCGATGATGAATCTGTACATGTACGTCACTTCCCGTGGCACAGGAAGACATTGCTATGAATAACTGTTTAAAGTTCGTTTAAGGATTATTGAAGAGACAGTATGAACCATGACCTAGAGCTATCATATGGTTTAATTAATGACATGCAAGCATGAGAATGATTTCAGTTAATATAGGAGCAATTATTTAATAAATGGTGCCACCTTGTGCCACTTTAATTATTTAAAGTCCCCCTTCAGTCATGTTATAAAACACAATAAAAAAAACTTTAATATGTTTTCCCACAAAAAAAAAACAATGCATGTGGCCTTGTTTAACAAAAAATATTTGAATTGACGTCGTCTTTTCATTTCTTTTCACCTCTAATCTAAAAGCCGTATACCTGATGATAATTGGCTTTAAAATTTTCATGATATCAAAAATCCACTGGTGAGCACAGAGGAACTTTATCCCCGGATGTGAGAAACCCCTCAAAGTCTGACACTATGCACAGACATCATTCAGTGCAGTGAAAGTTGGAGATTACAGTGAACAAACATTAAAAAAAAAAAATGCTCGTTTTTGGGTGGAGGGCGACTTTAATAAAGCAAAAAGAAAGAAACCATATTCATCTGCGTTCCTTAACATGCTCACATGGCAACACTATGTCAAAAGCAGAAGGATTCGCATCGTCACCACCAACCACTTCCTCTTCTTTGTCACATTAATGTTTAGTCTTGAGACAGTAAACTTTTATACATTATTGCAGAAGTGCCTTGGTTTATATAGAAACGTGCACATGTGTAAATCCTTTACACAGGTCTACATGTCATTTTAATCATTTAAGGGTAAAGTTATTGACCACTGGGTTGAATTACAATATTACAGGTGCATGCCATGTTGCCTGATACAACAAAAGCCTTGGAGACTGAATCTGTTGGCTCATCATGTTTATTTTGCTGCTGTGAAGTACTGTGACTAAAAGACCAGTGGTGGGCAATCGTTTCATGAGGACAGTAAAATGCTGTATGGATTACCTTTACACCATTATAATAAAACTGTGACTTTTACAAGTGTTGTTAATATTACTTCTTTAGTCCGTACACAGTGGCGATAATAAGTCAGTGGTTCTCATTCCGCGTGGCTTTTTTTTCCTCAGCATTATTAGAAGAGCAGAATTATTAAGCCCATATGAGCCCTTTGATGATATTGGATCCTCAAAACTATAAAAGTAACTTCTTTTAAATCACTTCTCAAAACCCATTTTTACAGACTTTGATGCGACGTGACCCTTTTGTTATTTTTTGTCTCTTTATTTTATTGTTTTATGGGTTTTTTTTATGGTCTTTTTATAGCTTCCGTTCTTCTTATTTCTATTTATTGACATTGTGTGTTATCACATTTCTGTCTCGTTTTAACATCTCCCATTGTGCATTTCTGCATCATTCGTCTTGTTTTAACTTCATCTTTAAGGTTCAATATGCAAGACTTATTCTGTGTTGTGCCGGGATCCGGTCGTTTTTTTTTGGGGGGGGTTTCACTCCAGTCGATTCCATTTCTAAGCGAACGGTGGCTGGTGTTTTGCACTGTTGCCGCCGTAGAAGAGCAGAAGAGAGGCACTGAAGAACTCAGGAGTGAGCATGAGGATTTTCACGCCGATGGACGCAGGCAACTGAGACAGTCGTTAGCTTAGAAATGGAGATTCACCAGCATCAACAAATGACCAACATCACAGAAGCACACAAACTCACTCAGTGAATGTTTAACTTGGCTGCACATTCTTTTGGCCTTATTGTTTGCATTTCTTTCGTGCTCCTTCTGACTAAAGCTGTGAGGTGGTGACATCAGACTGTGAGGCGTATGACCAGGAAGTTAATGTTTGATTTTGTGGGTAAACCAAATATAGATAGACTGAGGGTCTAACATCTCCAAGAGGGTTGTCTCTTACTCTTGGTCAGCCCGTGCGTTTAAAGGCGTAAACATCGCATCTTAATGCTAATCCAACCTCAGCGATTTGCAGCTGCTTGTCTTCCCATGCAGACTTAAGAGAAATAATGATGAAACATGCCTTGAAGCATAAATTTGCTCCAGTGAAAGGGTATTCACTCATACTTGTAAAGGATTTGAGTGGGCGTCGTGCTGCCTCATCTGCTCTGGGGCCCACTGGTGGCTGAGTGCGATTGAAGTGGAATGACTGATAGTTTGATTTTACAAACACCTGAGGAGTTGAACAAGGCGCCGCATCCAGCGGGCGCCGCACCCTTCGGGATTGGTGTTGTGTGTTTATTTGACCAGCCCTCACAAAGCAGTTGGCTGGGAGCTTTTTCATTACACAGAGTGTAGTTGATTGCATTTTCTCCAGCACTCTCAGAAGTGTGTAAATGGAGCTACCATACACTCTTTGCCTCACAGCCAGCCATCACTAGGCACCGCTACAAGTCTCAATAAAGCCAGGAGGATTTGGGCAGAAGGAAGGGGCTAAAATCTGGACCAATCCTGCACTGGTTAAATACTTTTAGCCTCCTACAAATATTAAGATTTTCTGTTATTAGGTGCTACCTGCCTGAACGTCATGTATTCAAAACAGAAGATCGCTCAGTAGTCTCAGGACTCAATCTGTCGTCAACATTCAGATGTCTGTGCCAGACAGAGAGAGAAAGAGAGAGAGAGAGACACAATGGCAGTGGGGAAATCAAACATGCAGCTCTATCACTGTGAGTTCAGTCATGTGAGAGGAGGTAAACACATTAAACTGTCACTCTCCAAGTTACTATTGTTAATGGAAAATCAGCTAATCAGATGTAATATGCATTTGGATTGCAAACACCGAGAGAGAAACTTAATAACCAAGCCAGCGGATCCAAAGAGGTTCCTGTATCACAGATGATCTAAAACTGATCAGGAATACAATCGAGCCACTTGAACCCAACTCCACCGATGGCAGCGCTCAGGGGCACTGTCCAACACGGTGGCTCGATTCGCCCGGACTACCCTGTCTCAAAAGAACCACATTCACATGCAAATGCAATTATGTTTTTAATAAACATAAGGCCGCCCACATTACATTTTGCCACAAACATAATCTGTACTTTGAAATTCTTTTGTCTTTCCTCCGTGGGCAGAAGCTGGTTGGGGTGGAGAGCGGATATATAAAATCCAAGACTTTCTCACCAGAGACCGGAAGAAACTGAAAAAGAAAACTGAAACAGGACACAGGATGAGTAGTATATAATAATAATTTCTTCTCCAGGTAAATTTAAGTCGGGGCGTCGCCCCAGCGGCCCCTTTGGACCACTCGGCTCGGGTTGGAGCGTGGCTTGACAAGGCTGGTTCCTCACAGTAATGTTACCGCCAGGAGCTGTGCAGGGTCTGAGCTCTGAACTCGCTGCTGAGTGCTTTGTGTTGAGATGATATTTCAGGCTTCAATGGTATGAAAATGCTACAATTTTCCATTCTCTGAGCCAAAGGACACACAAACCTACTGCAGACAGAACATGTGCAGTGACACGTGGGGTCAAGGGGCATCACAGAGCGCCATTTTCACAACTCTAGTTTAAATATTAAAAAATACAGTGACACATTTTTTTAGCACATCTCTGCAAACTTTTTCTGCATTAAACCAAGCCCTCGGGGAAAAGCCTCTTTCCTGAACTGGAACCGAGTGCTTTTAGTGCCTAAACCTAATCATAACAAGTTCAATACTGCTGTTTCTGCAACCAGCTGGTATTGTAAATCGAGTTGCCAGATTTGTTTGGCAGAATAAAATACATTGTAAACAATTTACATTTACATTGAGGAGCAACATTTTTACCGCTTTGAAATTACACTGATGAACAACATTAAATTATTATGTTGAAACAAACCCTAACTAAACATTTGCATTTGCATGTTTAGTTGTATATGATCAGAATTTCTAAGAGAGAGGGAATGTCTGAGGGTTTTCTGTCACTTCGCCGTTAAAATCTTGGACTGACGGTCAGCCCCACAGTATGTGCTCACTTGGCTTATACATATGTATGCATGAGAGCACTGTGTGTACTTCTAAAAAATATATAGGCCTACATATACATGTTGTTCCATGAAAAATTAATGGATGAACAAATACATGAAACTCACACTTCTTTTTTTTTTTTTTTTTTGGCCTGAGACCATTTTTTGAATCCATATTAATGATTTCAACTATTTATTCTTTCAATAATTATTTTAACAGTGAAAAATCATTATGATGGACAGTGACCTGAGGACACATTGTAAATCAATAGTAACCATGATTTGTTTAAGACAAAACTACGACTAATAGGATGCTGCATGAGGTCAAAGCGGGGCTTTTTCAACACCGGAGGCGAACATGTTTTACATATGCAACCTGATTTCTTCTTGTTTTTTTTTTTTCTTTTTTCATAACAATAACTGAAATAAGCCTCAGCTACAGGGATTCCTGGCAAAACACATTGGCTCAGCTGAATTTAATTAGAGCTGTCTTAAATATCCCTTATAATCTCCATAAATAAGTACATGTTTTATGGATGCTGTATTCATAATTTATCTTCCGTCTGACTCCAGAGGGGAGCGAGTACAAGCGGTGAGCGCTGTCCTCCTCCAGAACGGGCTCATCTGATCATGTCATTATTCAAAGCTGATTACTTCCACTGGACGCTGTCTCCATTCGGTTCAGCTGTGTATTGTGTGAAAAACATGGAAAGCAGGTGTCATTAAATGTTAAGCCGTTTTTTAGGTGTCAAGTAGATGAAAGCCCGTTCAGCTTGGCGTGAGTCTGTGCTTTGTGTTTTAAACTGCGGGCACAACGTGCACCGTGGTAATCACATTTTGCTGTTGAAAATGACAAATCGCCGCCTGTTTAAGAAATAAGGGTTGGTATTAACATCAAGTGTTGACTGTTATTCTTTTTTTATGACCAATGGAATCTGTTGAATCAACTGGACTTAGCCAGTGTCATTTAAAGACTATTGTGATGAAAAGTTATCAAAATGGTGAGTTTTCGTTGAACTGTGTTGCCACGACGATGCAGCGGATTTCGATGTTTCACCAGAAATGGCTCAATAGCGCCCCCTGCAAAATTTCAAAAAATGATGCCCCTGCATGTGGCTTCCTCTAGACGTACCAAAGTGGGTAGGTAACTTATTTTATCCAGCCCTTTTTTTTTTTGTTTTTTCAGTGAGCCACAATGAAAGCCAGCAGGATTCGGTGGAGTAAGTTTTTAAATATTTTTTTTTTTGCTCACTATGTGCTAGACAATATCCATTTAACATAATAATGACTGTTTTCAGGAAATGTGGAAGTCATGGGCAAACTCTTTTACCCTATCTCTCGCTATTATTCATGTTGCTGAGTGGCACCGTCTGCTGCAAATTAAATTTTTGATGTTTTGCAAAACTCCTTTCACGTTTTTAAAGATTACATTTGTAATTTTGAAATTCGAAAATTAACTCCTGTGGGCAGCATTTTACCAGGAAGTTCTGCCGTTAGCGTCCACTGCCAAACAGCCGAAGCAGGGCAATACGTAAACCTCATATGTAAACGCTGTTTGCAGTTTTGTTCTGCTTCATCAAGATGTAGTGTGTTAAAGTAAAATGCAGGTAGTGGTATTAGCACATGCTGGTCTGTCTGTGTAGTCGTAAACGAACCGATCACAGTCGTATAGTGGCTAAACAGGGATGTGTCTCACTTTTCCTTTGTCTCATGTTGGATGGACACTACAGTGATGTACTACTCACTCTAGTATTACAAAGGGGCAAAGTGCTGTAGATATTATTTAGATTAAAGTAAAAATAGAAAGTAAAAATATTTCAAATAGCTCCTTTAATCTTAATGTTACCTCGCAGCAACCATCACATACATGCTAAAGGGGAAGTGATCATTATTATTATTATTATTATTTG
>JAPQRN010000003.1:11498134-11519439 GCA_037367275.1 Coranthus polyacanthus
GATGTCCTGCATATCCATGGTTAAGCATCACAGTTCATGTCCCTACTTACACTGTGCAAATGTCTTTTTCTCCTCAAGGGCTTCAGAGCAAAAGGGACACGAAGGTTCTAACTGATGCTCCTTGGTGAAGCAAAAGTGTCGCCTCTTGTTAAACCTGTGAATTTGGGTGCAACAATGAAGAGGCCAACTTTTTCTTTGCGGTGAGATCTTTATGAAAAGCAAGTATGAAGAGAAAGACAGTGGACGTAGAGTAACCCTAGTAACAAGAGTCTAACACCAGTTTTTTCATACCCCATCCACCAACGCAAAGATAGTGCTAGTTTTGGGCTGGTGCTAGTGCCGGTCACAGTTGTTTCATCTTTTGAAGCTTCTAAGAACAGACTAGAGAGACAGCTTAGAGCCACGTCGTTCCATCACCGTATCATCGGCGTACACATCATACGTGTGCGCTGGTAGTTAGGCCACCGGCATAGATAGAAAGTAGCAGGCTAACATTAGCTGTTGTTACCAAGCTGACTAGTTAGTTAGTTGTTTGTCAACTACCATTACAGATGTCGACCTTGACACGATGTGAGAAATGACTAAACTATGCTTGCTTGACTAATGTTAGCTGACCAGCTAGCGAGCCATCAATGTCCCCGTATTATTCTATGTTATATTACGTTATGTTACAGCGCAAGGATCACTGTGTGTGTTGGTCGGTGAGCCCATAGCATAGTTAGAAAGTAGCAGGGTAATGTTAGGTGTTGTTACCAGGCTTGCTAACTAGGTAACTGTTTATGATCTAACATTAGCCAGTCTGCATTTCCATTGGCTATAGAGTCACCTTCGAGCCACATCATTAGGTCACTGTTGATGTTTGCGTATGATGAAAGGAGAGACAATGGTATAGATAGAAAGTAGCAGGCTACTATTAGCTTTTGATACCAAGCTGACTCAACTAACCTTTTTTTTTATTTTTTTTTTTTTTTATTTTTTAAAATGGTGGCCACAAAATTTTAGTTGGTCTTGTTGGTTGTGATAATCACACCCTCTGCCTCTGACATAAACGGTTCTTGGTTCTAAACCGGCAAAGTGTCTCTACTCTCTACTCTGTCCAAACGCAAAGAACTGGTTCTAGATTAAGCACCAGCTCCGAACTGGCCCTCAAACTGCCTCGGTGGAAAAAGGGTATCAGTGGAATTATTCTTTTTCAGTACTTGTTCTGGGTGGGCATGGTTTGAACCGACTGTTGTCCAGAACATCCAGGGAAACATAAAGTGGTATTTCATAGTCTGATTTGTTACATTTCTTAAATTAATATCATTTGTGGAAGAAAAACAAAAAAAGATTATATAAGCTCTCGTGGATCTGGTTGAATCTTTGGGGCAGGTAACGACAGGACGTTTTCAGGAACAGACTGCAGACGCACGCACCAGAAATGTGTGCAGAAATAAACACACATGCACGCTTTTCCTTACACACACACACACACACACGTAGTTTCTGTAAAATCTCACTAAGTGCTTTTTTTTTTTTTTTTTCAGCAGCCGTAGCTACCTTTTAACCCCTCCTCTGGACACAGCTGCCTCAGCAAGAAGAATTTTATCAGAGTCAAGCCAAAAAAAAGTAATGATAGAATGTGTACGTCCGACACGGCCTTCGAAACTCACAGATTTTTAATTCATCCTCAGCCAGAGACTTGGTGGCTGCCGATGAAAAATTTCACAGTTGGAGGAAAAAAAAGGGTTCCCGATTACTCATCACAGAAAGCAAGCGGCGTATAAAAAAGAGAGCACGAAAAAAGCAAATGGTAAACAGGAAAAAGAATGAATCGAAACAGTCCAGACTGTCTCTCTCTGATTCACACAGGCCTACACGTGGCTGTCCTCCGTACACTTCACTTGCACAGAGATGTCCGTTAGCTACAGGTCAATTTCTTGACTTAAAGTTGACCGTTAAAAATCCCTTTGGGTTTAGGCGGAGGGCGGGGAGAAAAGTCATCACAGCTTTGCGTTCAGCTTTCCTCCAGCCCGCTGCAGTTCCAGGTGGAAGCTTTTCCTCGAAATATGGAAAATGACAAAGAAACCATGTAAAGTTTGAAAAAGCATTTTGTTGTTGGCATTTGTTTCAGTCGTTGTCTTCACATGGTTTCTTTTTTTATCTTGTCTCCTATGGGGGAAGAGCCGTTGCCACTGGAGATGTTTCTTGAATGTATTTCAGCGAATAAAATAATCTTTGTCTTGCCCTCTGCTTAAGGAACTATGGTTGTCCTCTGTTGGCAGGCAGGCAAAGATGTGGTGCACTTCTCCTCCCCTAACTGAATCAAGGATGAATGCACTGATGTCGCAGGGGACAGGTGTCAGAAGAAAGGACAAAGCATTATGGGAGAAGGGAAAAAAAAAAGAAAAGAAGAATTGAAGGGAGGTGTACAAAAATAATGTAGATGAAGGGAGATAAGAAAGAAAAGGCAGGCGATGAGCAACAGAATGGAGTGAAAACAGGAGAGATAAAATAAGTTCAACACATTCACATTTTTTTTTACATTTTCTGCAAAATACCTTCAAGACTCTGTCTTATAAAACACTTAACGAGATTCACTAACATGAGCTGCAGGAGAAATTTAATCACAGATTTTTTTTCATCTTAAAAAATTCTTGTGGGATGGTATAAATGTTTTAGTTTGAAGCTGGATTCTGTGTCAGCAGATTTGTTCCCTTAGATGCACGATCGGCACACGCTATCCGGAAGGAGATCATTTCACTACTACTACCAGAAAGCCTCACTCCTCCTCACTCTGCCGTGCAGCTAACCTGTTTGTTTTTACCTCTGGAGGAGGCGGTTGCTATACAGCTGTGCACACTGTGCTGACTGTGAACTCTGTCTCGTTGGGCATGATTTCAGTGGGCTGGATGTTGCGGTCGTACATGGGGTTCTCAAACGTAGCTCGGCCGTTGGTATTCTCATGGCCCACATAACCATTGAAGGGGACTCTGGGTTTTCTCCTGAAATGAGAAAAATCAACACAAACAGTCGGCTCAGACAACAAATCAGATTATGTTTGTATGTATTAGTGCATCACCACTGTGGGCTTAACAAGTCCAAACAGAGCTGTCTGGCTCGCTCAGCTTAAACACATAAAAAAAATACTGTGCTTTGAATAATTATGCTATTTGATGTGCTTTTTTCTGCTAAAAGTTCAAAAACTTTCTTCCTCACTGAAACATCCAAGAATTTCTGAAAATGTTAATTTAGCTGCTGGTCATCAGACGTACTTCTGAAAGTTTCCGTCGACATATGGAATTAAATTAATTAATTATGGAATTGGATTAAAATGTCAACATTGTTTGTTTCTGTAACCCATGGATGTAGAATCTCAACAATTTTGAACCAAACATATGTTTCATGTCAACGTTTCTAGATATATCAGTGCCGTTTGGAGGTAACAGAATGAGGCTATAGCTGCGTGAACTTGAAGTGGATCTCTGAAATGTTGCAAACGTTTCCATCAACTGGTTTGGAACAAATAAACTTGGCTGCATATTGTCAGAAGGTGGCGCTATAGGCTATGTTACACATGTAATAACGTAGAAGAAGTAACACATTCTGATGCTGACAGAGGAATTGGTCAGGTCCATGGGGTCTTCAG
Organism: Coranthus polyacanthus; assembly: GCA_037367275.1. Taxonomy (NCBI): domain Eukaryota; kingdom Metazoa; phylum Chordata; class Actinopteri; order Kurtiformes; family Apogonidae; genus Coranthus; species Coranthus polyacanthus. Next base: position 11,501,763 of record JAPQRN010000003.1, read on the forward strand.
TCTATATATACCTGTGGCTACTACCAGCTGTGTTTTTGTGGTTTGTGGGAATATCCGGGAAGATGCAACAGAAAATAGTTGATCAGTAATGTGAGTTGAATGTGTGCTATGTCAGAATTAATTTTTTTTTAAAAATGTGTTTCAATTTGTCATTATGCACATTAACTCTTTTTCAAAAAAGGCAAAAAAACACCTCAAGGGAGAGTAAAAAATCCACTTTCTGGTGGCAAAGTCCTGGATTTTGTGTATCAGCCATCCACCTCGTGCCTAAGTCAAAGAAGTAGTGGATCTTTCATTGACAAATTATGTTTGATTATATGTATCTGTGGTGTGCAGAAACATACAACATTGGCAACATTAATTCTGTGACTTGCTTGCAAACATATTTCTAAAACCTTGAGCAGATGAATGTGAAAACAGCGTATCTGCCTCACTGCATTTAACCAATGACCTTGAAAACTACTAACATTTTTGAGGGTAAACTAACGCCTAAAATTGCATGAGGATAAAAAGGACATAAAGACGTCATGTGCACATTTTGAGACCGTGACATTGTTCATAAATGATGTATGTGAAATGCGTTGATGTAAAACGTACCTATGTTTGTAGAGGTACAGAGCAAAGCCTGCAATGATCATGGCTATAAAAGGCACTAGGATGGCTGCTGCCACTGAACTACTGTTGGAGGCGAAGTTGTAGCCTGGGTTATCTCTGCTGGGATCCAAACTCTCTGCAAGAAGCACAAGAAACAAATATGACATTGAGCCCTTTTGCTTCCACAGTACTGCAGTGCAGCATGACTTCAGCACCAGACATTAAGGACATTATCCTCGCAGTCTTCTTCCGAGAGCTGGTGAAACAAGCCTGGGGCAAATAATCAGAAAATCACTAAAGTAAAAAAGAAATGCTCAGAGAAATGCTACGTAATAAACACAGACAAGTGACATACTTAAATGCATGTACTTTCATTTCATTTCCTCCTCCAGTAATGTCAAATTCTATTATCCTAACAATGACTCTTAATTAGACGTGAACGGCCAACAGCTATTAAGTTATTTCAGATTCTCATTCTCTAATTTGAGGTGTGTGTATGCAACAGCAACAACAGAGGAGTGACAGTCCACCTGTCTGATATAGAATGCCAGAAAACTCCAATAAAAGACAAGTGACAAACAAGAAGGAATTCAATTAGTGAGTTGTGTGGTGTTTGCTAATCAACCCCCCGCTGCAAAAACACACTCATGCATGAAAACTGCACTCCCAGATAAACCACCACTGAGTAAAAACAAACCGTCTACAAATTGAGAAGAATTATCTCTGAGACGTTCCAACCTTCTCCTAGATGTGCACATTTGTTCTTTTGTACATGCCTAAACACACATACATATGGATGCCCTGGCAGCAGCCCCAGTCCTCTGTTTTAATAAAGAGCTGTTTGCTCAGTGTGCTGCGGCAGGATCTGCACCTGCTGCTCAGAGACCTTTCTCATTACAGCACTTTTTCACATTCGCTTCCAACTGTCTTCATTCAACTTTCATCGCGCGTACACGCGCTTAATCTATGTTAATGCCTCATACCTTCGTGCTCAATTCCAAATTCCTGCCCCTGTGTGATCTGCTCTTTCTGTCTCGCAACCAATATGAAAGCCTCCTCAGCCTTTGCTTTTTAAAGACTGCTAAACACTTTTGAAAACGTGTCACCCTCGTCGGTATCGGCAGAAAAGAAAACAGCAAACGCAGTAGCGCTAACACTACCTACTGATTTACTTACTTATACTATTAACACAAGATCACTGCCAAGTAAGGCAAGAAACAATCTGATGTAGAGGACTTCAGCTGCATTTTAAATGTTACTTTAGCTTGATTTTCACATTCTTTTCCTTGTTCTCTATTTATAGCCTCCTTACTTCAACTTACTGTACCACAGTGATTTAGTGAGAGGTAAAGGTTGTCAAGGCAACACACAAAATGACATTTTCATTCAACAAACGCTGATGACTGATTCACACTTCAAATTTTGCAGTTTGACAAACTGCACAGGGATCACAATTTTTTCGTTCACTCAGGAGTGAAATTTAGCGTTTTCGTACAGTTAAATAAAAGTGAAGATAAAGAAGATGTTTAAAATTTTACACCTTTAAGCTAAATCAGTAACATTTGAATGGATACTTTATAATAGAAGTACAAGTCTTACACTTAGTTTGTAACTTTTCCTCCATTCATTGCATGAGTTTGAAAAGTGCTGCAAAGTTGGAGAGGCTTAGAGGGGGGTGAGGAGGGGCTGAAATGGGCAGACTTTCCCAACAATAACAGCAATTGTGCATCCGCCTCGATCAGCACAGCCTGCTTGTGTTACTGTATGACTTTTGGTGTTTTGTGTTTTCCAGACTGAAAAATGAACCAGATCGAGACAGCGGTAAAAGATGTACAATTCCTTTTTTTTTTTTTTGTTCAAATGAACCCTGTGGTTCAGAACAGAGCAACGTAATGGCTTCAGTTCTCAATCGGAAATTGAACAAGGTTTGGTAGACTTCCACTGAAGGACAGGCGGGACGGGGGGGTGTGTCGGGGGTATGTCCCTCATCACATAGAGCTGGGCCATTTTTACCAATAAAATGCTGATTTTTCAAAAATAAATTTGCTGATTTCTATGTGTATTACCACCAGCATGAGTTTCATCGCAATTAAGTCATATATTTCAGTTTACAGCTTTCATTCAGTTTTCATTCCTTTACGCTACGTTAATTCAGTAATGATGTACACTTCATGTGTTTTATTTACACTTTTTCAGTTTATTGGCTAGGTCTGTGGTGCTTCTTCATGCAGAAACATATACATTTTTGCCTCTGATGACCAGTGTGATTTAAGAAGTTTTTATAACGTTGGAATGAGTACTCTTCTTCTTACAAAGAGGCATGCATGTATCTGAAATGAACGTGGAATCTGGCTAATTTGCCCAGCTGATATAGGCACAGTGATTTGATCATTAGTTCATAGTGAGTATCTTGTATTAATTCGTGCATTAAATCATCCTGAGTCAAGCAATAGTTAAGCGGAACTAAGTATATGATTTCCACTCTTATTATTAAGCTTTACTCCTAAATCTATTCTCTTTATGTTATGGCATTCATTCGAGGTTTTGATGCAGATGTTTTACTGATTGCTTTTTCTTTTCATATATACCATGTTTCTTTTTTAATGGATTCTAACAGTGGGTGGCAGCAGTAAACCAGCGCTGAAGAAAAACATCTTTTTTATTCTAGCAGGATAAATATGTGCACCAACTGGGATTGAACCTTTTTAATTCCCCCCCCCCCTTCATTTCACTTAAATGAGCTGGGGAAGCTGGCAGTCGCGCCAGTTTTACAAAATTATGGAGGAAATTATTTTACACACACACACACGCACGCATACATATAGAAAACCGATTGACGGCAGCAGCCATCTGGATCTGTGGAGTCAGGATGTAAGGATTTGTTGCAGTAAAAATCCCAGCAAGGGTGATCACGTGGGTGCAGTTTCTGGGTTACAAACATGAAGCAGAATATGTGGATAGCTGCAGCTCGTTGGAAAAATGTTGAAGAAAGGCTAACATGCAGAAAAGACTGAAGGGTATTTGCTGTGTTAAAACTGTGAAATGCGGGGGTTAGTTGATACGCTAAAAACCTGACAGCCATCAACACACAACAACTCCCCAGGTACCATTTTGTGTAGCTCTGTGGTGTGGTGTGGATGTCATTCTCTGACTATAAATCACGTTGTTGAGATGTGTCTGCGTGCTAAAATAACAGCTCCGTTTTGATAAAGTGCTTTCCTCTTTGCGAAAGTAAGTCAATGACAAATTCAACACAGCAAATTACATGCTGTGAAAACACCTCAGCTTACAGATTCAAGTGAGAGATTTTGAGATAGAAATCTAGACAGCAGAAAACACACAATAAACGCTGTTCCCCCCGGGAGACTGCCTGGCCACAGTGGTTGCCGTAACCAAGTGGACAGCTCACTCACCTAGTCTCTGGAGACCGAACTGGCCGAAGCCTTTCCCTCTGACAAATCCCTGGTACACAAAGGAGTTGGATGAAGACATGTAGGACACCTAGAGAGAGAGAGAGAGAGAGAGAGAGAGAGAGAGAGAGAGGGAAAGGAAGACAGACACTTTATGTGTGACATCCAGACTTTACAAAGGAGCATATTATCAAAGTGTCAGCAGCTGGTGCACGCACGAAATGAAATATCATGTCAAAGGAGCTGAGAGGAGCTCTCATGGCTGACATTTAATATGACGTTTTTCTGCTCAAGAGCACAAACAACACACTCAGCCACGCATTGCACATGAAAGCACAAGCGCAATAGTTGTTCGTAGGGAATATGGCCATGCGTACCGTTGACCTGCTTTTTTTTTTCATTTTAACTGTAGTGTGTGTGCATAAGAGGTGCCTGAGGTTGGGGGATAATATGTGAGAGGAATAGTGGAGGTCTGTTGAGTCCAGATTACCAGGCGATGATTTAACTGACATTTTAATTAAAGAGGAAACTCTCTGTGGGCCCTTCATCTCCCAGGAGTGACAAGGTTACTGTGTATATGTGCCCCTGCATATTTCACCATATATGTGTGGATTTGTGCATGCGTGATGAAACATATCTGTAATTAATAAAAAAAACAGAGGCGTTGTATAAAAGCTGAGCCGGAGCTTGCACTTACATGTCCGTCCAGGGCCCAGTTGTCTATTTTGAACTTGTTAACAAAGATCTCCACAGGGCCTCTGATCTGATGGACCTGTAGCAGTAGCTGGGCTTCCTCCCGCTTATATGTACCTGGGGAATGAAAAGATTTGCAGTGACTTCAGACGCAGACTACATCATGAAGACAGTGTGTTACAGATATACTAAGTGGCAGCAGTTAAAAAGCTAGATTCCTGGATCAAAATCATGTCGAGATCATGTGCACCGTGCTTTAAAGTGGCTCAAGATTTTTACATGCAGCAAACTTTAAGAGTTCTTATAATTATGATTAAAGAAAATGACATTTGTCACATTACATCAATATGGTAACAGGTTTTACTGTTCATTTATCAAATTCTTCACGTGAGCAAAATCAGGGAATAAAACACTACAGTATGTGACCAAAAGTTTGAGGACAACCGTGATCATGCACTTTTTTTGCAGCATTTAATGATAACCATGTGTAATGACAACACTGTGCCCCCAACAGCTTGGTTAATAAAAAGAAAGATCCTATTTCAACATGGAGCCCAGTCAATAAAGAACTGGTTTTCCCAGCACAGCTCCCTGACTTCAGCCCCATCCAACGCCTTTTGGATGAACATGAATGCAGACTGGGCCGGGCCAGGCCGCATCATCCTGATTTTGTGGCTGAATGGGAGCAAATCCTTGTGGCCAGCTTCCAAAATCTTCTTAAAAGCCAGAACCAGAAATGATGGGACTTAAACAGCAGCAACAGCGTTCCAGAGGTTTGGAGCGACATGTTCAGCAGTTACATATGGGAAGTTTTTTTTAAATTGTCCTGAAACTTTTGGTCGTATAGTGTACGTCAAAGCTACTGCGATTGCAGATTTAGTGATTATCTTGTAATCTCCATGCCACAGTTTGGAAAGAGAGCAACATGTGCTGTAGGTCTTGCAAAAAAGGGGATCAGTGTTGCAAACCCATTGGTTTCCACCTAATTCTTCAGTAGCACTAGTGACACTATCACAGATGAATGAGGCTTTTGGGCTTATCAGCGAAAAAAGCTTTTGACTTCTGTTGTGGTTTCATGCAAAATTGATGATACATGATAGCAAGTCGCAAAGAATTGTATGATTAATGAGAGAGCATCAGAACTCGGGGGGAACCACTTAAATGTAATGAAATTACAAAATAAATTAATTGTTTTCTGTTACAGTTACAGATAAAAAAAAGTGTAATTAAATTATGGAATATATTACTTCCATTTTATATGTACCTTATATGTAATTTCTTTGAATCTGTTGTTTTTGATTTGTTTGGTTGTGCTTTAAAATAAAAATATTCCAATCTTAATACAGCTTTATTGCCCAGTTGAAAACACTGACATTACTTAATACATTACTTAAATGCTTGAAAATTAACCTTCCCAATGGCATTATACCATTCTTGCATTCTCATTTGGCCAAGATTAAAGTAAACAAACATATAAAATAAAAAAGTCAATTTTTACATGATTTTATTTGTAAGATAAAGGCTTGTGGTGTGTTTTCTTCTGTCTCATGACTGCATATCATTCAGAATCAGTTCTGTTGGATTTAACAGTAAAGGAAACTTGTGTTACTTGTGTTTTGTGCCAAAAAAGAAAAGCTATGAGTCAGTAACATTACTTTGAGTTAGGGAGTGTGGCTCTCAGAAAATAATTTTTACTACATTGTGATGAAGATTGATGACACTAAGGTACAGAAGAGTGAAGTGTCCAAGCTGTTACAGATGCAAATTTGTCTGTTAATGATCACAGCTGCACAGTGATTACGCCGAGAGGGGGGGAATAAAACGACTGCTGTGTGGTAACGGCACCGATGATCTACTCTATGATGGGACTACCAACAACGGGGCTCCCTGCTACTAGAATGATACTAGATCAAATCTTAAAGGAATCAAAGACTGTGTTTGTGAGTGTGTTATGACTGTGACATCTCTTCTTGGTGTAATTACCGGCCAGTTTCACTTCCACTCCGCTGTGGTCAATGAGTGTCCCATTAACCCGGTTGCTAAAGGGCTCGAAGGCAGTGATGCTGAGCATGGCCGGCTGCTTCTTGCCCAGGTACTCGTAGGATCCCCTCCAAAGAGAGTTCTTAGCAAATACGCCACCAGGGACTGACAAGAGGCAACAGCAATGGTCAAACTACTTAAACTCACACAAACAGGCCAGTAGGAGAATAAAACATTAAATATTGCTTGATAACTTTATAGATTTAAACATAATATTACAGAACTGTCAGGTTACAAATGATTAAATATGTATTTGTGTTATTTTTCCACTGTATGAATCCTTGAGGGCTAAAACCATGTACCTGCACACTGATGTTTACTACCATGCAGTCTTCTTCTTCTTCACTGTGTGTGCTGTGCATATGTTGCATGTTTGTTGGAACATTATAGCCATCAACTGCCGTTCACTGGAATAGCGTATAATAGACTTTGGTATGATTCACTCATTGGATATTGGAGTGACCACATCATCGATCCATGTATCATTCCGGATTCCATAGTCAGATGTTTTTATAAAGTATAAATATGGAATGGTAAAATGTAATATTAAGCGTCTCCCTCCGCTCAATGTATGCGAGAAGGCACAGGGCTTCTACAGTGAGGGGGATCACTAACCCTATAACCCTGCACATAAGTGGCAAAAAAAAACCCTTAAGTTTAATTAATTACCTAATAAAAAGTGCTGTTTGGTGTAGCCTTACACATATAATAATAATGATAATAATAATACTATTCAAGAAAAAAAGAGCTCTGGTATCAGCATGAGTATTGGTATCGGCAGATATGCAATTTCAGGTATTAGAACTGGATCAGAACTAAGCAAAGGGATGCATGGATCTCTAGTGACGTGATGGCAGAAGGTGTACCTCTGCATGGATGCAAAGCATCTTCAAGCAGGTGCCTGTCTAAAACAATCATAAACGCATTGCTTCTTAGTGCTGCTAGTTGTCAAAACTCAACAAGGTAAATTTAACAATACTTAAAAGTGTAATTTCAGTGAAAATCTCTCAACCTAATATCTGTAACTGTGGTGGATGCTGGTAAACCTGTGCATGGTGCACTTCAAACTGTTCACTGATATGGCAGAAGATAGAAGTTACCTGGTAATTTGGAGGGTGGATCTGGCACTGTCCCCACTGGGCTCTTACCACTTGGGCGATTATCCGCTGCGGAGCATAGCAACACAGAACACACAAGTTAATTTTGTAATCAGGGTAAACAGTGTACACACCAGGAAGTAAAAATAAAAGACCTAATTTCCCTTTTCAGCACAACAGTCCTATGGTAATTGCAGTGGGAGGGGGGGTCATATCAGCACTTCCTCATAACCTCTGTGACTAATAACCCCTATGGTGCCCAGTGAGGACTGCCTGTGACAGGATTCAACTCGTGCGTCAAAGAGCAGCCTGGGTGTCCCTGTGGAGCCGCGGCTGAGTCAGAGACAGTTTCACAGCTTCAAGGAAGCACTTTAATAATGCCTTACTGCTCACACTGGGCTGTAGGACTTACACCGCAGTAGTAAATACACACCCACACAGATACACAGAGCAAAGAAAGCTTTACATGTGACTGCAAACAAAGACAGGTATACTGGCGATAACTTATGAACACAAACATCACCTTGGATAGATGTGCACAGACACAAACACACACACACTCCCACAGCCTTGTGCTTTATTAGCTGCCAGTCTTTTGATTTGCCCTTCAATCACTGTGCCCACAGGTGCTGTTAATATCCTGTATGTGCTGAGGCCAGTTTTCTTTCTTGCCTTCAGTCTTAATGGCAGTGCCTTAAAAATACCCATCATTGGCTATATTTCACCAACAGCTTGGCATAGAATCCATCCCTAGTATGTCTTTCTCTTTAAGCTATTAGCATTTGTCTGCCCTAGATAATTGTGTGTCGATGACTCTTTTTTTTCCCCCTGTATGTATTTAGGCCAACGCTATGAGGGGTCCTAATGACAGTCTATTTGTCTGCTAGACCTTGTTAACACTGCCTTGCCATTTATAAGAGGTACTTCTGCAAACCTAATCAATGGGATGTATTGGCCTAATCAGGTTTTGCACCCTTGTTAATGCTTCTAAATGTGTGTGTGTGTCTCTTTGTGTGTAATTCCATGCAGTGTAATTGCGTGATGGATGAGCCATCCTATCCTGGCATGTGTCGGAGAATAAGCAAGTGTTAACAGAGCTATTCATCAACATTAGCTGAATCTCCAATTTCCCAAAATGAGTCACCTATTAATTTCGATCCAGCACAGACTCCAATGCTTTTAATAAACAGTACTAATGGAAAATGAACATTATAAATATCAGGACATTTGCATGTCTCTTTGGGAAGGTGGGAGGTCACGTGCATGCCCTCGACTGTATAAAAGAGGAGGACGTAGCCTCTGTGAGCCACTCACCCATTGCTTTGTGGACTATTGTTTTACAGTCATGAGGATGGCATTTGGTTACGTTTGATGCGTTTGATGTCACTAATGTCAGCTTTGCGTAATGTATAAACACATCAATTAGCAGGTTAACTGCCAGACCATATTATGTAACACCAAACTAATGCTCACATTAGCATATAGCTAAGTTATGCTAACAGGCCAAGTATTTAAGTACTGGTGAATTTAACAAAACATTTACATAACAAAATCCTTTGGTCTTAAGAGTATGTTGTAAAGCACAGGCCAGTTGACCTAATTAGCAGTCTAGCTGACAGACCATATACTGAATTACTGCTAACGTTAGCTAAGTTTTGCTAACAGGACAGGTATTGTGATTAAGTAAAGGTAACTGAACTGAACAGTTGTGTAACCATATCCTTCAGTGAACTTGTTAGTTTAACTTCTTAGAAGAGCTGTCTTTCAGGAAAAAAAAAAAAAAGTTTTATTCAATAAACAGAAAACCTGATAGGTTGATAACACCTCTCAATCAAAGCACACACGGCAGGTATCAAAGCCCTCTATTAGCAATAAAATCTTATTAACCGAGCAATAATTTATAAAACAACTAATAGTACACTTATTGAGGGTCCAAATAGAGCAAATGAGACCAGAATGAGAAATTATTGAGTTCGTATTTCTGGAGAGATGTTTCTGTTTTTTGACTGGAAATCAAAAGGATGATTTTTTTGAAGCGGCCATCAGTGGTGTCACACTTTAAGATATTTCCACTAGTGTACTAGTGTACTTTTTTGTGAAACAAAAGGGTGCATGCTCATGTGTGTCCCCATTGCATAGAGGTAACCCTGTTTCTACCTGCACAGAGGGGTGGTTTCCCTGTCCAGCTCCCATCTGATCTGCAGGTCCTGTGCTCTGATCCCCCAGCCAAGTAAAAGCCGGGCTGACATGTATAGATCAGTGTGTAGCCAAGGGATGGCAGTTCAATGGCTCTCACATCAGACTGAGCTGGCAGCTCTGGCTGGCTGCAGTGGTGGGCTACAGAGAAAGGGAGAGAGAGAGAGGGGGAAGAGAAAGAGGGATTAAAGACAGCAAAGAAGAACAGAGCAGGGTTTTAGTGAGAGAAGTTAAAAGTTGGGATGAAAAGATGAGTAGGGAGAGGTATCAGAGGAGCAATAGATAAGAGAGAAATGTACTGTGCAAGAGAAAAAGTGGAAAGGATGGGAAAGTTGGAGGTGTGAGGTCAAGAAGGAATGTATGCAAAATGTAAGAGCCCTAAGGAGTAATGGAAACTCTTCCTCAAGGTTATGTTTCCCAGTCCAACTTTTTTTGCAATATGAACAGCCTCTGAGCCTACTTACCAATGCACTCAGGTTGAAAACCACTCCAAGTGAGGTTGGGCAGACAAGAGCGAGAAATCGAGCCTTGCAGTAAGTAGCCCTTTCTACAGCTGAAGAACACGGTGCTGCTTATCTGAAAGCGAAAACACATCAGGATACACCTTTAACATTACATTAATTTGGGTTTCATAATTGGCCTTTTGTTGTCTTCACTGACTAAATGTAACAGTAAAGATAATTAAAAAACACCATTTGAGGCTTTTTCTTTTTAGTGCTACATAACAGGCACAGGGAATGGTTACACGATCAAATTAATAAATCATTGAAACCTGGTAGCCTTGACTGTTGTTCTGGTTTCCAAAGAGAGGAGTGCCAGGGTCTCCACAGGTAGTATGGGTGGGATCTGAAGAACACACACATACAAAACAATTCTATGATAAATATTCTTATGTTAAAAGTCCCATTTACCATACATGTCACCACCCAGACAAATAAATATATCCCTTCAGCGTTGCTATATTGGAATTATCTTTTTCTCACAGCCTGTTGCAAAACTGTGGCAGTGAGGGCCATAAATTACTGCATGCAGACAGCCATACCACACATGCACTATTTGTGAGCAGACGTACACACTGACATACAGAAATGTACAAACTCCTTTAATAAGCCTGTGTGTTTGTCCCTCAGGTCAAATTTCAATGCAAATTTTGCATGATGTCGCTCTTGAGAATAATTAAGTAGGACTTTCTTTGATTGCATACTACAACTGGCAAGGGCAGAATAATACAAATTTAAATGATTACATCTAAATGACACCGTAAAGCATGTTTAACCCTGCGCATTTTCTATTTCTGAAGTGCAGACAAAACATTATAACGAATAATCAATCAAACTAACATTTAAAATTGCTCTTTATTTGTCATGGTGCCAAGTTATGAATAAATTGAGGAGCCAGTTGTTCCAGCGAATTTTGACCAAATTCAATTACTGCCATAAAGCTCTGATGGCAATAGAAACACAAATGTTTTATTTCTTATTGATTCAATTTAGCTAAATCTAACAAAATCTTAGTTTAACCTCTCCCATATGCCTGGCGCTAACAGTAACTAAATAATGCTGGAAGTGGTTGCTAAATTATACACAGGTAGTGGAATTACTAGGGACTTTCGGCTATAATTAATTAATGTTTGAACTATCTGCTATCAGGTCAAAGGTTTGCTTAGGTGCATATTTTACAGCACAGCAAATACCACAACAAACCTAAGGGCTGTAAAAATGTATTATATTTTACCCACAATTTGTTTTCTGATTACACTGTGTGATTTCCTTGAGTGCCTCTAACTGCAGCATCCACAGTTGATATTACTCTTCCTTGTTTATTGCTTAAGGGATGTTTATTGCAGTGGGGAATAATATTTTTGCTGGTGTAGGGCCAAAAAATAAGTTTGCTACTAGAGCAGTCTTCAGTATCTCCACTCTATGTCTTCTCTCTGAGGAAAGAGGCTGAAAAAGGTGAAATGTTTTTCAGCCTTGTTGTGATTTTCTTTTAATTAACTCCAGCAACGTGAACTGAAAAACAGGATTCAAGTAGCTTGTTAGATTACGTTAGATATTAGCATTTTTGTGGCTGCAAAACGTAAGCAAGAAAAATGCATTAATGCAGCAGTTGAACACTTACAGTAGTGCTCAAATGTTATATTTCAAGAGAGTAATCGAGGTGTGTACTCTGGTTATTGAAAAGATCACCAAACAGGCACAGGAGTAACCACCATAGCACACCTTCAGTACATTATACTAAAAATAGAGCAAGAAATACCTATGCAAGAGGGTTGTGTGCCACTCCAGGTGCCATCATACTGACAATATCTCCTGGTGGAGCCCACCAAGATGAGAGGAGGGTAGCAGGAAAAGGAGACAGAAGACAAATAAGTGAACCCTCTGTCCTCCCTCTTCCCTTGGGCTGGCATCCCTGGATCTCCACAGAAGACAGCTGCAAAGACATATGGGAAAGAGAGACAGGGGAATGTGAGGAGAGAGATAAAATTAAACCCACTAAACATATTAGGTTGTAATTAGATACTTTCCAATGAAGTAAAGCTATCACACATGAGACATGGCGTACTGTACTTTGGTGAAAGATAAGTCAAAGACAAACCACTGAATAAAATCAGACATTGCAGCATGCTGCCACTTACGGAAGCACTGTGGTTTCTCTCCACTCCAGTTGCCGTTGCCCTGGCATGTTAACACAGTGGGCAGGGACAACTGGTAACCTTGGTTGCAGGAGTAGCTGATGCTGGAGCCCCAGGTGAAGTCTGCACCGACAACCTGTCCATTGGGGATGTTGGGTGGTGGACCACATACGATCGCTACAAGGCAACAATGAGATTAAGCATATTTCTTTCAATCACAGACTATATAAAATGTCCGGCTTGGCTTCATTCATTTACTAAGGCCAAAAAGTGGGAATAGCTTTGTAACCCACCTAGACTTCCTCCTACCTTCATCTAATCACCATATTGTAGACAAGCATGCATTACTATATACCTTTACAGAGTGGTTTGGTGCCGTTCCAGGTGCGATCCTTGGTGCAGATTAGAGTGGAGGCCCGGTCAGCATCCATGGTGAAACCAGGGGAACACTGGAAACTAACTGTGTGGTTGTAGGTGAAATCATTCCCCAACCTCACCCCATTGGCTGGCACTCCAGGGTCACCACAGTTGATTACTGCAGGCACAAATAGGGTTAAAAAAAATAATTAATGGCTGTGCCTGAAGTGGAAGAAAAGGTATTTGTGTTAGAGAACCAGAAAGACACCATTCAAAAGGATATAGATGTGACGTATAATGCAAGATAAACCACTTTCATAATTGTTGATAGAGTTTGCTATGTCACCATGTCTAAGCCATATGGTTTGGTTTGCATTTGATTGTACTTTGTAAATGAGTAAATCAATATCACATACTTAGGGTGAAGTATTTAAAAATGTAAGACTCGATGGACCTCATTCAGAGTTAATGAACTGTTACATATGTACGGTAGCCACATTTCTCGATCAGTTTATCTGACAAACAAACCAAAAATACAAAGAAACATAGCTGTCTTCATTGATGGGATAACCACTGTTGGATGACATATATCTATTCTCATTATACTGTACATCTGACAGACCAGTAAAATGCCTGTGGCTTGATTTAACAGTTATATCTAACAGAACCGTCCTTGTGCTTTGATTTTCTATACTTTAGAGCTTTCGTGATACACAGAGTCTAAATTTTGCGAAGGGTATTCCTCTTCAGTAGCTCCCTGTAGCTCCAAAATGTACCACATTTCTCTTTGATTATATTTTTACATCCTGTGGGGGAAAACTGTGTGATTGAGTAACAACAGTGTGAACTCCTCTGTGTGACTCGGCGGCATCATAGCTCAAGAATGAAAGGAAAGGAAAAAGCAGGGCACAGAATGACAACTTGAACCAAGTTGCCTAGGGACAAAAGGGGATTATTAAATGCATATGGCTAATATTCCAGTTAAATTCCCAGAAGGGTAAGAAACTGGGCCTCTTGAAGGTGTGGTGTCTCCCCTTGACTAAGCAAGCACTTATATTTCCCACTGGAGTGGTAAGACTGCGCCGCCTGGAGCAACAGTGTGTATCTGGGCCTATCTGCCCTGTAACAATACCTACAGGGCTGAGATAGTAAGATAATGTCTCCATTTGAATAGAACAGTATTCTGGATATATGTTTAATTGCTATATACGGTACATTCTTATAATACTGAAGATGAGTGTCCACTACATGGCTGTGAAAAAAGTTTCGACATATGCTAAAACTTTCCCATATTTCAAATTCATTTCTCATTTTAACATTGAAATGCCACTTCTGTGTGGTAAATTGCCTTTAAGCATACAGTATAATTAGAAGAAGTGGACATTTACACACCCACACATATCATCAAACCAAAAATGCTCTTAATTTCATGTCCTTCACAGGAGGGTGTCTGAGTACACCAGCCCGTACCCTTTCACTCCTATGGATTACCGACTTCTGAAATCCATAATGGCGCTGCTTAGGTTTTATCCTTTCTATTCAGAGGAAACTGGTTCTGAGTGACCTCTATTTGCCAGGGTCTATTGGCTCTGTACAGGAGCTGAGTGTCTTTTGTGAAACATGATGATAAAGCACTGTCTGTCCGGCTGACGTGCCATTGGACTGGGCCATGCCATGAACCATTTCCCTCCAACAGAGGCAGGCCACTAAAAAAGAAATAGCTGCCATTGTAAGTAATTGTGACTTCCATGTCCACTTCCAAGTCTGGCATCACATTAAACAGCATGCAGAATATTCCCTTATTAATCTACATTTCTCTATTTTTCAGCATTTAATGTACTGGTATCAGAACTATTCCGTAGGGTAGTGTCAACTGATGTCAGTGACTGATGTTTATCTGTATCCGCTCCCTGTCAGAAGAAGTGACAGCTCAGCCACAGCATCTGAGTGTAGTTACCAGTAGTTGTTTAAGTGTCACTGAAGCCACTGAATTGGCAGTGGCCCTGTTGTGTGCTGAATCGTGTGCCTCTGATAATAAGTGTAGACACTAAACTACAGGTAATTTAAGTCAAGCTCACTGATGTTTAGCCTGCTTGCAATTAGGCTGTTAGCAGTTAGCGTGTTAGAAGTAACACAACGAGAAAATAAAACGAACAAACAAATAGAAACGCTAGCACTGGTAATCGGCAATTGGCGAAATTGCATTGGCATCAACCTAGAATTTTAGGATTGGTGATCTTTAGTGGGAATCTTGTCTGGTAATGCTCTCATTCAAACTGATCTCCACTGAGGCTACAGTACATTGGGTAGAGCCAATCACAACCATTTATTGTTGGTAACAGCCCTTGGAAATCAAAAAATTAACTGAGAAGGTCCAGCCTAATTCACATTGAAGAATTAGTCTGGTAATGCCAGGCTAGTGAAAAACCTATGTGTACATACTGTATGTACAAACTATATGAAGCCTATTAGAAATTTAAATGATTTCATATATTGACTCATATGTGTAGCCCATGCATGGTTATTTAATATACATTATAAAAATATATTGTTATATATCCAGAAGAAATATACATTATATGCAATAATAATTATGTGTTGCTTTATAGGTAACATGCGTACAGTATATGGCAACATCATGTTTGATTTAGGGGCATATAGGTCATACATTTCCACATGGCAAACACTGCTGATAGTAATAGTGCATAGTAGTTTAATTACATGAGCACTCGGGCATATTTCCTGTCCAGGTCCCGTTAACAGTGCAGTGTCGGGTGAGCAGACCAGTAGAGTAGTAGCCCTCCCTGCAAGAGTAAGTAATGGATCTGGAAAACGTTAAGCCATCATGGATCAGGATCTGGGCATTCCGTGGAGTTCCCGGGTTTCCACAGGAAATCACTGAAACAAGAAAAAGAAGAGAAAAGCTGGGCATTAGGTAATATTCACCGAAAGAGTCATTTCTAGGTGATCAGAGCTGAATGCGTGCTTGTATTATGAGTTTTAGGTGTGGAAAAGAGATGTGGGCTGATGGGTGCTGGCACAGTGCCACTGCAGACTTTCCTTCATCTAAGCATTTTTCGTATGATCAGAGAAGAAATTTTGAATTATAGATGAGAACTTCTCCTCAACTTCACTCTCTTATTTCACTTCTTCTAATGCTCTTATCTCTCTGTTTAACCTGCCCACCCACTGACCTTAACTTCTCATTATGTTTTGTACTCTGCAAAGTAACACTAAAATAAAATTTAGTTTTTTTTCCTTCACATATCCTTTCCTCTACATTACTTAGAGCACTTTTTAAATTTTAAGGAGATGCATTCTGCAAGTTCAATGATCGATGTTGGTTTTCTGCAATAAAATGACCCTTCACGTCACTAATATTCATTCCACGCTGTGTTTCTTTTCCTGTTCCCTGTCTTCTTTATCTGGCCACCCTAACACCACCCTCATAATCGCCCCCTGCTTCCTACTTCATAAGCAACTCTGCTTTGATGGCCATATCCTGTGCTCAAAGAACCTCTTGGTGTCTGTCCGGCCGCCAGCAACGGTTCTGTTCATTACAGTCTCCAGCTTGCCCCGGGCCCTCAGAGCCTCGTGGGCAGTGCCCTCCCGTTATGACCAGATGTGTCCTGGCCCTTGAAGTCTGTGCCAACCGAGAACAGGTGGGCACCCTTGGCTGGTGGGCATACCACACACCAGAGACGGGAAGAGACAGAGCGAAGCAAGGGAGAGAGAGGGTGGCGGCGCTGGTGTGTGGAGAGGTGTGTTAAGAGCATGAGTCAGGAGAGAGCTTCTGGAGGGAACTATGCATACAGACTGCTGCACTGCTGTGTGAAGGAGTGTTTTTCCGCAGGTCTTTCCTTCCTGCTGCTGTTCCACTGTAGACCACCTCCCATTCAGCTCTCCAATACATGATCAGTGCAATATTTACAAGTCTACTGTACATGTGTATATATCTTCTATTTATACCATTTTTTGGTGTGATTTAGCTTTTTCTGTGCATGCAGTTTTAATTCTTACTATTACTCTTATCCTCTAATTTTTTTTACTATTTTGCTGCTCTTATCTCTATGTCTTTTTATATATTTTATTTTTACTGTTAATATTGCTCTTGCTGCTGTAACATTGTAAGTTTCCCCAGTGACTAATAAAGGATTATCTTATCTCGTATTTTATCTTATACAAGCACCAGGAAAGAAGCAAGGCAATGTGGTCATGAAGAAATAAGAAAAGAGCAAGGAAGAAATACACTTTAAATTAAGGTGCACATATTCGCCATTAACTAGTTGCTTATGAGCATGCATATTAGTAGTATATTGGCCATTTATTTCATTTGACATACTTTTATTAATCATTGTACAGCGCTTTTTATTGAAGTAATTACAAGCCTTGTAAGGTGGTAATACAATCAGAATAGAAACACTCTTAATAGCACTTTATAAATATGGTCTATTCTTATGTAACACAACACAAAACTACAGTATTAATAGTGTCCAAATAACTTGAAATTGAATCTTTCTAACTCAGAATACATAACATACACAGTAATGTTGATTATCTCATTAGAATGGCACCTGTCAATGGGTGGGATATATTAGAACATTTAGTCCTCGTAGAAAAGGTGTTGGAAGCAGTAAAATGGGCAACGGTAAGGA
>JAPQRN010000003.1:11526597-11571205 GCA_037367275.1 Coranthus polyacanthus
TTGTGAGAGAGAGAGAGAGAGAGAGAGAGAGAGAGAGAGAGAGAGAGAGAGAGAGAGAGAGAGAGAGAGAGAGAGGTAGTGGAAATATGAAAGGAAAAGAAGAATAAAAGCGAAAAAAGGAAGAAGGGCCAAGGTAATTCATCTCTGTTCCACTCAGAAGTGGGAACCCTGGCTATAGCCTCTCCGCCTCTTGGCTACCTGCCAAGTGACGGCCCTGTAAGTGGTGTGTCAAAGGGTGTTTTCTTTCCTCCCTTGTGTGTCTTTTATTGTTCAAATACAAGTAACCACACAACGAGTCACCCGGAGAAGGTGAGGTTGTGGGTCTGCTGCTGTGACTTAAAGTGATGATGATTAGAGAAGAGAAGTAGGAGGGGTTAAGACAACAGTTCCTCTATGCTCCCTCTATTACTGATACACCTTCAGACTCATGTTGGGAGGGTTAAATGACTTTAGAAATGTAGAATTTGGATTAAATCTCATTTCTACTGCTTTTTGACGTTTATTATTTATATATTTAGAAGGTTATGATGGATTTCGCATCTAGCGTCCGCACTATGCTAGTGTTTTAGGATACCTAAAATGAAGACTTTTGGAAACTCTGCTGATGTTGTATTAGCTTATAACCTCCAGAATTGCATTATAGTCTGGAGAGACAGAAACGGATACTGTTACTTGACTGGGTCTTATCAGTCACTATATGTCCTTCCCTGAGAAAAACAAGACATCAGCCTCGACTACTGGCTGTTAATTCAGCATCAATACTGATTTACAGCCCTTCCTGTCCATGTTAGAATGGAGAGATTACTTCTGGACCTCAGCTGAAACGCTTGGCTGGACGGAGACTGTTTTAAGAACGTCATCTGCCAAGCTTACACAATCTTGAGAAATGGTCTAAACAGCAAAATGAGCCCTTTTTTTAAACAGGCTTCCTAACAGGCATGAACAATTATTTTGATTCAGATTGTTTGGATGCTTAATCAGACACTTAACTTTGATGTCACATATAAATTTTTATTATTTTAAGCAAAGTTTGAATATAAATCAGGATGTTATGGGAAATTAGTGATGCCTTTTAAAATTCAGAGCAAACAATGCAGTTCCTTTAAGTAGTCTATTGATTGGACGTAACTGTATTCTGATCACTACATATTTAAATTGTAACTGTAACTAAATACACATACTCATATTTTATATTCTCCGTACCTAATCCCATTACATGGAATCTGTTACTCCCCAACACTGAATGTAAACCCTTAAAATCACTACCTTTGTCTGGCTCTCTCCTGACATGACCTCACCTCTTTTATACCTTTTGTATGTAACCACTTCTCATCATCTCTCCATCTTAAGAAAAGCCGATGCTTAGGCTTAGCTAGGGCTAAGGTGAGACGGATGAAACGGATGTCATCACAGCATTTACAGTTCTCCACTCTGGGAGGAAGCACGAGGCAGACAGGAGAGAGCGAGTCTTGCCAAAATACGTCTGAAATGCAGTAATTAAGGTGATAAATCTGATTGACAAAAAGACCTCTAAGCTACTTATGTCTCCACATCAACAGTGAGGATAATGTGCCATCAAAGAGACACCCACATCCACCCACACAAACACAGATGCACACAGAGTCTCGTCCACAAAAATGCATCTCAGAGTCAGCATCTGGATGAAAACAAGGCCAATGCTAATATGATGTCACTACTGGAGCGGAGAGATTTAAAGCGGGTGTCTGGGAGAAAATCACGCCTGCTTATGCATGCAGCAGTCAAATGTACTTCTGCTTCTTTTCTTTTCTTTTTTTTTTCAACCAACTGAAGAAGACGGATTCCTCTGAGACTTGTAACCTCCTCATCCCTTCATAAATGTCTTAAAAAAAAAAAAGGCCAAATCCTTTTTTTTTCTCTTCTTCCTCATTTAAAACAAACTCATAAGTCAATCCATCACTGGTTCTGTCACTGCCTTGTCACATTCAGGCCCTGACCTTGCAAGCGGCCCATCTCTGCGTCTGTCACAAATCCCTCAGTTAATAGGGACTTAGAGACAGACGTGGGTCCCATTTGTCGGAAAAACAGTGCCAAATTAAAAGTCCGTGCCTCACTGATTCAAGGAAGAGCAGGCTACTTCATTATATGAGCAAGAGGCAGGATGCAGGGCTCTAAAAAAAGGCTGCTGTCTTTCACACAAGCTTAGGGGTCCTGTGATTGTTTCGGCTGTCTCTGCATATGTTCTCATTTACGTTAGCTACCTAATTTAAGTTTGTTTCCCTGGCAGACAGGTGAACTTCAGGGCTAAAAGGAAATAACATCACATATAAATATCATTCAGAACCTCTGTGGTCGGTGTCATTGAGACGATGGTAATTAAATAATCCAAGCTTCTCTTACGTTTTTCGTTTCAATTTCCCCTAATATGCATCGTTTAAACTCTTTCTCCCTTTGGGTGTCTCTGCTTTTCATCTATGGACTCTCTGTGATTGGGGTCATCTGTGGTCACAGAAGATATGACCTTGTACCATACAATTGTTAATTTAATACCAACCCACACACACGATAAGAACGCAAGAAAGAAACCAAACCCCAGAGGCAGGTATAATGAAAGCACACACTTAGACAATGTCCTCATTCTGTGAATTAGATATGCATAAAACTAGTGTATATGGATTCTTCAGCTCTCGCATTATTCACACATCAAGGTACATATAAATAACAACATGAAAATTACTATGCAACACCTACATTGCTCTAGCTTGCATCTAGTTGTGCTGTTAACCTATTTTATGTCTTTCTGCATGCATTTGTACAACCACGAATCAGGAAATAGTTTGGGACAGAATGGAAAATGCATAAAAAAGCTATTTGTTTTTCATTGCAAACAGTATGAAGATTTGTAATTGTCAGTTAAGTCAACTTCAGTTTATTTGTAAACATATTTGCATTCCTGCCGATCGGGCCTGCAAAAAATCCCCAAAAAGTTGAGACAGGGGCAATTTAGGATTGTAATGGAGCCAAAACGTTGAATAAATGTTTTGAAACAGGTGATGGGAACAGGTGATTACTATCATGATTTGGAACAAAAACAGCATTGAAGAAAGTCCTCATCCTTCAGGAGCAAAGATGGGCCAAATGTCCACAATTTGCCCACAAATGCATGAGAAAATCATTGAAAGGTTTAAAAAATAATGTTGCTCAAAGGAAGACAGGAAGGGATTTGGATATTTCACCCTCTACGGTGCATAACATAATTAAAACATTCAAGGAATTTGGAGAAATTCCTGTGCATAAAGGGCAAAGGCACCATCTGTGATGGACCACGATACACGTTTTCACTGTGTGATGGTCCATCGCAGATGCCTCCGAGCCCAGATAAATTGATGGCACTGTTAACATAAGGCTTCCTTTTTTATTTTACAACTTGACAAAGCTTTTCCAAAATAATCCTGAGCCCATGTGGTGCTAATCACTTATAGATAGATGATGGTCCTTGATGCAGGCCGACTTGTTCCACGCTGACACCTGGCTGGCTCTACAGAGTTCAAACATAATGAAGGAGATTGTTTTCAACTTACTTTTACACCTGGGCAGGGCATTGCTCCATTGTCCATTGGCCTGGCAGGTAGATTTTACAGCCCCTTGCAGAACATATCCAGTATTGCAGACAAAGCGCACAACATCGTTCAGGTTAAACTGGGTCCCCTGTGTCATACCAAAGGTAGGGTTTCCTGGGTGACCACATGTGATGGCTGGGAAAGTGAAAAGGAAAAAGAAAAGGAAATGGTTACAGATGTACAGAGCACATCAATAAATTTGAACAATCTATGAATAGGGTAATGCACGAACACTGATAATGTAGATGGTGAGAAATGTTGCAAACTTAGTGCAGTTGCACATGATAAAATGGGTAATATAGAGAGCAAACACTTAATACTTAAAAACAGCAAGGCAAAGGTTTTTTTGGAATTCTTCCTCAGGAGCATTCTGTACAAATATTCTCTAACAAGAACTAATTGATGATCAGTATCAAATCACTAAAGTCTAATTACACAAAATCGGCCTGACTGGAGTATCCGTAGGTAATACCGTATATATCTGTGTCAATGATCAGCAGCCATTTGAAGCTGTGGGATGTTTTTAGTGTAATTTTCTTCTGGTTCAGTTCAGTGGTTCTTCTTTTGGCTGATGTACAATGGCTGAAGCATAATCAGATAAGCTCAAGTACCCCTTTACTGACCTGCTCATCTGGACAATCAACAAAATGTGTTTTTAATACTAATTATGAAAGTGTCTATCGCTACAATATGTTTTATACACATCGAATATTATCATTACTCTTCTGTTTCAGTTGTTTTTTCATATGTTTAGCTTTCTGATTATTTATGTTAGCCTACATGTTGAACAAACTACAAGTTTAAGCCCTTTAAGTATTTATCTGTTACTTTTGACTTGATATTTGAAACATTTGTACACGACAACTAACTATTTGGTTATTTATGTTAGCTTGCACTTTGAACAAACCCCTTTCAGCACTTATCTGTTACTTTTACATGTGAAGCAATGCGTGTTCATGTCTGCTTACAAGACATTGTACACTCACTAAAGATCAACTTGACATCTCTTTGTGATCCTAGTTGGTTGTTGTTCCTTCTTAACAAATGCATGTGGTTTTATATTCCTGTCAAATCTCTTACAAGTCCCCCCTAGCATATGCAGAAGTACCACCTGGGGAACATGTACCTCTTATTGGGAATCATTGTTCTAGTTGGGGGCTACATAGCTTGCTACTGCTCCTCGTCCAAAATAATAGTCTGAAATCCTGCTTTGTTCAACTGAGCAGTACAGAAACATGTAAACAATATCACCCGTAGCTTCACCACAAAGTGTACATTGTCTATGGATACTTACGAACACAGACAGGAGTGCGTCCTGACCATCGGTGATCCTGTTCACAAATCCTCACTGAAACCCCAATGAGCCGAAATCCTGGGTTACACTGGTACACGACGCTGCCTCGATAGTTATAGTTCTCCCCAATGATCTGGCCGTTGACTATGGGCTCAGGGGTGCCACAATGGCCCGCTGTGGATGAGCAAAGAAGAAATGGGCCAAGGTCAGTCTTTTGAATACTTTAAATAATATTACACATGGTGTATCTTTAATAAGCTTTAAGCCAAATTTAAACACTTCATAGAATGGTGACGGAGATCTCACCTAGACACTGGACTTGTGTTCCACTCCAAAGCCCGTTTGACATACATTCTCGCACCCGAGAGCCCACTAAGGTATATCCAGTGTTGCAGGAGAAAATAGCTGTGGCTCCATACACAGTCAGTGTTCCAATCTTGTTGCCATTTGGTGGAGTCCCAAGATCCCCGCAGGAGATAACTGAAAGGAGAAGAAAATATAATATATTCTAATCCCATATGGTGGAAACAGAATGGCAGTTCTTTTACTTTAGTAATGGGTTTGTTTGCTCTTCATTAATTTTGTTTTGGAAATAAAATTTGTTCCTGTTTAGCTCTCTTAATATCACAGTGGAAGTAAGGAATATTTAGATGCAATTATTTTTCATGCCAGACAAATTACTTTTTTTCTGGCAGGCAGACAAATTTTGTGCAAATGAGGTACTTAACTATTTACTTTACACTTACTCTCACAGACTGGACGTGGATCAGGGTAGTTCCAGGTGCTGTTAGACTGGCAGCGGATGACCCTCTGGCCCCTGTAGTAATACCCGGGGTCACATATAAGCATCATAATAGCGTCATACTGGTTTTGAGTCCCATAGATTAGCCTCCATCTCCCATGTTCAACAGCAGAGTGGCCGATATCAGGGCAGGTCACCGCTGAAAGGTAAAAAAAAACAACAAACAAAAAAAAACAACTTTAATATCTGACTGAGGACAGAGCTGTTACAACGCAGTGACTTCTACGTAGGACGTCTTTCAGCAAAAAACATACAGTTCACAGAAGCAGGTGAAAATTGCATATTGAACCTTTTGCTCATATACATTGCCTGGTACTGTGTCACAGAATCTTTCCAATTTTCATTACATTTGTACTTTCCCACGCTGTTGCTAGTAAACAAAATACATGACTGTTGTTGATCCTGTTATCGTGATCCTACCATGTCTCAGCATTTTTAAGTTTGTAAGTGCATGTAAAAATCTGCAAAAATCGAAATTAAATTGTAAAAATACTCACGAACGCATCTAGGAGGGGCTTCAATGGGGCTCCACCTCCCAGATTCCTGACAGACCACAGAAGTAGTGATTGGCCCAGCAAGCCGAAACCCGGGATTACACTGGTACGTGGCCCTGGCACCCAAAGAGAAGTCCTGTCCGACAATACTGCCATTGACCGGAGGCACTGGCATTCCACAAGACATGACTGGAAAAGAGAGAGGGATGTAACAGAACACGGAAAAAAAAAAATCAGGTTGGCAGACAAATGCATTGGTAGTAAAGTGTATTTAATGACTATTTTTGTATGCAGAGTGCCTATCTCACAACAGGCTTCCTGTACAAACACACTCCCAGAGTCGGCATTGATGTGCGGTAAACATTAGCTCGGGCAGCCATCTGCGCAACAGTAAACAATCAAATCTAGAGAGAGCACATGCAATTCATGTGGAGATTACACCTGGTGCAGGCTTGACCAAACACTGAATGGCTGCCCTACTGCACACGGTTTTCACTTGAGCTGATGCTGTTAATAAAGCTGCTTGGAAACTGTACTGTGGAAGTAAAGCATCGGGAGTCAGGCTTTTGTGATGGAATATGAAAGAAAGACGAACACAAATAAATGGGAAAGCTGCAAAAAAATGACTCAAATTGGAAATCAATGAACACAGCACAGCAGGATTGTAGCCTTGTAAAATCTGAAGTACCACTTTAAGTTGTACTTTTAAAGCAAAACACTTAACATTTAAGACACATCTGGACTCAACGTCAGCGCTTTTACAATGAAGGAAATCAGTTTAGGCAACATGTGATATGTGAAGATGATTATAGTTGTGGTGCTCATTTCGGTAATGCGTCAATGTGCGTGGGCAACTATACAGATTGTTTTAACCTTTCTTACAAACTGTCATTTGTGTAAACCCTGTAAGATTAATGTGACACTAATGATGTGCAGAACTAGGCTCAAGATTCAAGAGTACAGTTGGGAGTTGTTAAAGCCACCATTTCACTTTGTTAGTGACATTCTGCACATGACAAACAAAGACCTACACCTAAACTAAACCATTCCTCTCATAATTTTCTCATTTGTTGTTTTTTGTCTATAACGTGATGCTTGCACGTCTTGGCTTGTCTTTTGCGTGGACTCCAGGGGCAATCGTGTTTACTGCTCAAATAACTAACTAATAACTATAACTAACTAGGTGACCCTAAATAAATATAGCATTATAATTATGTTTAGTCTTAAATAACTAATAAAACTAAAACTATAATAATGATTTCTAATAACTGATTTTTCCTCAAAACCTTGCACAGTGGGAAGCAGATCACTGTGACTATATTATATAATCTATAATACTAATCTATAATATTGACATTTTTAAGAAAATCAGTGCTGGTAAATGAGCTATCATTAATCTGATGCAGCATTATCTTCAAAGCAGGAATAGCGCAGGAATGCCCAAGTTTCCTTGAAGCACGCCCGAGGCTGTCAGGTCGGTGACGGCACAGTGTTAGCTGAAGTCACACTTTGATCCACAGCAAATGCATTAAGTGAATCTTTTCTCAATTAACTTGAAGCAGAGTGACTGAACTGACAAAATAAATGTTTTCCTCAACATGCCAGTTAGGCGACTGGAAGTTAAAATGTTTCCCAATCCGCCATTATTACTTTTCAGAGGACGAACCAAATGCTGGCAAAGCACTGCAAAAACAGCCCTGCTATAAAGAAAACAAATATTATTAAATATAAAGAAAATGCCTGGCATTAAACAAGAAATACAAAACAAATACAAGCCAAAAATGTCAAAAAAATGATCATGTCATGCTTAATACGTGCAGCAAAAAACCCAGTTACTTAAAAAAGACTTATAAAAATATTCTTAAACTGAGACGTGTAAGTAGTGTCACTCTTAAACGAAGGGAAACAATGTTGTTACTTATTAAAACTAGCTCAATATTAGCTGGAATATAGAAGACTT
The DNA here is from genome assembly GCA_037367275.1 of Coranthus polyacanthus. NCBI lineage: Eukaryota > Metazoa > Chordata > Actinopteri > Kurtiformes > Apogonidae > Coranthus > Coranthus polyacanthus. The sequence goes on from JAPQRN010000003.1 coordinate 11,534,747, forward strand.
TTTAATAAAATCAGATTAATTTTCTAATGAAAAACATGCTTGACAAGATTATTTTTCCCAGAAACAAGGCTTGTTTGAATTTCTTGAAATTTCATTTTTGCAGCGAGCTTGTCTGCACGGCTGGATCATGTAGTGACTTCATTCAAAACTAGCGTTCGATGTGTAATACAATTTCCCAACCAGCTAAGTTCTAGTAAATTTGCATATAATGAAACCGAGACACTTTTCTTCTTTTCTTCGACCAGCGGCTCACCTTGACAAAGTGGCACTGGTGCGTTCCACTGGTAGACCCCCTGTGCGGTCCGAGTGCACGTGGCGCTGCTCTGGCCAATGAGTCGGAAGCCTTGGTCGCAGCTGAAACGCAGGGTGCTGCCCAGCTTAGTGCCTGTCAGACTGTGCACGGTGCCGTTTACAGGGTTGTTTGGAGGGCTACAGTAGGCCGCTGTGACAAAATAAAAGAAATAAGAACATATATAAATATGCACATCTATAAATTGAGAGCAACAAGCATGAAAAAGGAAATAATGATGCAAAGTGATGCAAGTTGTTGTTTTGGAGGTGAAGCGTTAATGCGGCTTCAAAAGCACAGAGCACCGGATCTGTTTTGCATCAGTCTTCAACGCCTGCCTTGGTGAAGGAGGATACGTGTTACTACAAGTGCTACAATGCATTCTCTTTAAGGTAAAAACAGCAAACAAAAGACGAGGAAAATTGATTAAAGTAAACTAATGCTCGCCAAAGCGAAACAGGAGTTTGTCAGCAGCAGCAGAGGAGGATCATAAAAGTGATGGATACATAATAACAGGAACAAAGTATCTGTTTTTGTTGGTTGGCTAAATTGGTGCCCGCAATAACCGTTTATCATCACAAATGGTGCCAGCAACAAGTCAACAGTTTCCAAAGAATTAAATTGCAGTTTTGCAGAATAAGATAACATCAATACACACCTGCTGAGGAATAAAATGGTTTGATTTTTTGAATCAATGAAATTAATATTAATTAATTGAGAGATCATAAGAGAAAATCTGCGTATTATAGCGCACTGTGGGTAGAGATTAGGATGGAAATGGACAAAATTGCGGCTCATAAATTCCACTTAATCACCATGACCATGCTACACTTCGATAAAATTGCTCATTCCGACTCAAAATGTTCACGTATGGCAATGAAAATGTCAGACAATGGCATACTAATCCCCTATAAAAACTTAAAACCATGACAACAGAGTAATATGTTGCTGTCTCACACAAATTGTTCTAGTGAGAAAAAGAGAATCTTTTAAAGTGTGCTGACAGACCATTTATTTTGTGGCACTAAAGAAGACGGTAGATGCAGTAAAAACAGACTTTATGTAGAATGTGACACTCAGAATAACTCAGGATGTGGTTAAATGTCTTTGCGGGTGATATATCGCGGGTGTACATAAGGCTTTTTAAAGTGAAGCATTTAGTTGAGTATAAGAATCAAGGGCTGGGGTGTCATTGATGGTTACATGGGAGTGGAATAGAAAACACACAAACCCAATGTTTACACACAGTGATATTTACAGTAATACCCTGAAGGATCTACTGTATTTCTTTGGCAAGGCCTTCTCCTGTCTGTCACTGTGAGTGGCAGCTGCCGAGGCACCCTTGAGTTCAATTCTTCACTCTTTTCTGTATCTAACTCATTTCTGTGTTACTTCTCTCCCTGTGCCTGCCATAGTATACGGCTTGTCTCGCTGCAATCAGCCCCGCAGGTCTGAGAATTCAGATGTACACGGGCAGGTGACTGGATTGGAATAGATAAAGAGAGAGTGGAAGGGAGAAAAAAGGGAGGAAGAAAAATATGACACGCTCTGGCTCCGTCTGCATTTCTTTTTTTTTTTTTTTGTATTTCATGCCGTTGCTGCCCTCCGGCGTTCTTCAAGATTGACAGTCGTAGTAGGACAAAGGCTCCGGTATGTTACACTGTAGTGAGACATCTTATGGTGATTAGACAACCATGGTCCAACCACTGGGGTGAGGAAAAAAAAGACAATCAAGAGGCTTTCAAAGAAAAAAGACTAGGGAGACATCGATTGTGTCAGACTGAAGAAGGAAGAAGAATCCATGGAAAGTGAGGCTAAGATGATACATACACCCTTTACACCAACATGGAATGGATGCTCTTCTGGTTTGTGCAGCTAATTATTAACTATTAGGAGCTGAGTATCTCCACTGTTTTACCAAACTGATTCCATTTGTTTTTTTTGATTCAGTTCAGTTTTTGTTTAGACATGACAGAGATTCTCAGAGAAATGATGTTGTAAATTGTACAAGGAGCCCTCTAACCTGGTACATCATTAAAAATATTAATGTATACATTAAGAATTGACCCCGAAAGTTACATGCATTTCTTATTTAACATGACCAACAAGTGGTAATAAGTGCTGTCTTTAGTGCAGAGGTTACTGACGGGAGTTAGAGCTTTATTCATGCATGTATTAAAAAAAACTGATCTCAGGATTTTATTCATCATTCAAATAATGATCACTTTGAATCTGAAAATGTGTTTTTTTTAAACCCTAGCCCTAATTCACAGAGGGAAGAACTGAAATGGAGGTGTCAGACGAGATGTTTGCAAGTAAGCAGTGAAAGTCCGGGGTCAAAAAAAATGGACTGATGAAGAGCGCCATCAAATACAGTGAATCTGCCTGTGCCATCAGTTTGATTCTTCCCAACCAAAGTTTTATAGTAGGCAACTCCATATTGACCACGGCAAGTTGTGGGTTCCGAGCCATCACTTAGTCAGAGTGTCACTTAGCCTGCTATGGCAAAATCCATCACTCCAAACAAAGTAAAAGAGGCGAGTGAAAAACAGGGCAGAGAAACGACAGAACGACATCCGGCTGGGGAGACAGAAAGCTCCGCTGAGAGGAGGAGAGAGACGATTAGTCAATATGGCTGAGTGGTGTTGATACAGAACGCAGGGAGCCTTTTAAATATTTACACAGTCATAATTCACAGCGAGTTATGCAGGTGTCGTATACCAACAGATCCTTCATGGGAGCAGGACAAAACAGAGGAATAATACGCAATACAAGAAGCAGCGTTTACTAATTCCCAGACCTGTGGTGCACAGCGCTGCAGATGCTTGCCGCCCCCAGTAGGTTGTCATGGAGATGGGTCATATTTCTAAGCTGTTTCAGCTGCAGTTGGCAGCTCAGACATTAGTCTTGTTGACACAGTCAACCGAAAAATAAAAATGAGATGAGACCGAGGGAACAACGTCTAGAAGTAACAAAGTCAGAAATATCAATTCAGTATCAGTAAATCAATCTTAAATGGACCGCTACAATGAAATCGCATCTATAAACAAGTCGGATACTGACTCAGAACTGGTAAATCTTTGCTTTTTTTCACTCACCTGAGTAGCGGATGCGGAAGCCTTTATGGCTGGTAGTGTGATCAAAGGACCAGTGTAGGTAGACTTTGTTACTGGAGCTGGTGATGCTCAGTGGGCTGGAGTAGTTACCGCTCAGGGTGATTAGCAGAGGGCTCTGTCTGGATGGGCCTGGGTGTAAAAACACATTTGAAGGTCTCATGACTAAAGAAAAAGAGCAATGTTTTTATTTCAACCAAAGCTAGCAATAGATGTTCAAAAACTGTCTGATCATTGACACACTTAGATCTAAAAAAAGAGTTTGAAGAGCATTTTTCTACTAGATGAAAGCTTTTAGAACTCATTTTTTATTAAACACTGAATTACATTTTGCCCAAACAATGCTTACATTTACATTCAGTTCCTAATAGTGGGGGAAAAAATCCCCTTCTTAATTGGCTTGGCTGCCAAAACCGCTACTAATTCATGTGACATATGTTTTCTTAAAACAAGGCTTTAAAGAAGAAAGCTCATTCCTCGAGGTTCATGTCTTCATTTAAATTTGCAACATCACTGGCTGCAGCACTCTCTCATCCATTTTCAGCTCTATATAAATTAAAGCTTTTTATGTAATGCCTGAAAAACTAAACCTAATAAAAACTAAAACTAGTCAATTCCTCTATCTGGTAAAAAAAAAGGTTTTGAGGAGCATTTTAGCAGCAGATGAAAGCTTTCACAATGTACATTTTAAAACACTGGATCACATTTTCTCAGTCGATGCTTTTTAGGGATTGTACATTTTGCTACACTTAGAGTAAAATCTAAATTTGTTCAGTTCCTAATAGTGGAAAAAAGAAAGATCTCCCTCCATAATTGGCTTGGCAGCCGCAAGGTTAGCAAATGTCTGTTCCCCTCTAGTCGGCAGAAGATAAAAAGCACTAATCAGCAACACTAGTGTATACGACCGCCATTTTCTCCGAGCAGCCTGGCGGAGTTGCTGACTGTGCCTCTAATCACATGCAAATGTACAAGGCAGATGCAGATGTCACCATGAAAGAGAGGCTGTGTGTGATATTCTGTTCGTAAATATAGAGAGCTTTGTAAGGGACGGTGAAATGAGCTGCCTGGTTCATTAAAGCTTTTAATTGTGGTTATTTGTGGAAATGAGGATTTGAACTGAGACAGAGTAGGGGTGGAGGGCATCGACAGGACGTTCAACGACTCACCATCAAAGATCTCCAGCTCATCAAACTGCCGGCTGGTCTGGAAGTGTTCGATGGTAAAGGTGATGTTGTAGCCGGGCTCTACTTTGACCACCCAGGAGCAGGACTCGAAGTGGGGGAAGCTGCTGCCCGGGGACTGGCTCATGATGACCCCCGTGGAAGCCGTCAGGACCTCGTTCATCGGACAAGTCACTGTTGAGGAAAACAACAAATGTCGCAGGGATTTGAATTTGAAGTTCAGGGTCGTAATAGTTAAAAAAAATAAAAAATAAACAAGACTAAAACCAGAGCTAGACGTGAAAGGAGTGAAACAAAAATATAGACATTAGTTTTCAAGTACATGAAAACTAAACAAAAACTACAGTGAGCAAAGTAAAAATAGAATTGCAGGTGAAATCAGCTTCATTTTCCCTCTTGATTTGCCAAAAAAAAATAGTTAGTTAGATTTATGTTAATTTTGACCTTTTATTTTTTACATTGACGTGAAATTAATATAGTCTAAGAATAAATGTGGCATGTTTTCTTTAAAAGGCTTTAAAAAAAGAAATGTCTAACCTCATCCTAGCATTGTTATCGGTTTGAAATTTTCTTTTAGTTTAGCCAGTTTGTGGCGTCAGTGTAGTTATAGCTAGTTTTACAAGTGCGTTAGTAGCTTTAATGAATGCAAGAAAGCAAAACTGAATTGTAAGAGCACTGCGTGTTAAAAGGTTCCACATTGTGCAAATCATATCATTTTATTCTTGTTCACCACAAACCATTAAAACCGTTTTTTTGCATCTTGATTCGCTTAAATGCAGCATTCTTTCCTCCCGCCCCTTTTCACCTTCTGTGAATCAAGGCGTTTTTCATGATGCCTGAACAATTCAAACTAATAAAAACTGAACTGAAATGAGTCGATTCCTCCGAACAAAAACTATGCATCCACTCATAAAAATAACTAAAACTAAACGGAAATCAAAAAAACAAACTGAAAGACTGAACAAAAATAAAAACTAATGGTAATTTCAGAGCTGTAATAACTGTCTGAAACAGCCATGATTTGTGCTTGTTTATGCAGTTCTGCTCTCTGTTGTTTCATAACTCCACTTAACGTCCAATGCTTGTTCATTCTTTTTAGTGGGTTTAATTTACCTTGAAACACAAATTGGATTAGTTAGATCCATATTGTTGGAGGGCAGCTCAATGTGACTAAAAGCATTGCTAAGCTAATTGTCATTCTGCTCCTGATGCAGGGAAACAAAACTGTCCATCCAGGACATGGCTAATACATTATATCATATTACTGACTTCTCCACTTCACCCATTGTCAGCATGTGACAGATGTGATGCTAACTTGGCGGTTAACATGCACATCTGCCTCGAAGCCGCGCTGCTGTCTGTGGCAGGTCCGGGGCGGGCCGCATCTCATTTCCCCACCGCTGTCATTTTGGAATTCTTCTGGGACGTCTCCATGACATCCTCTGACATTTGTTAGTGATTTTGGTCTGCATTATCAGACATTACACAGCACACCTGTCTGTTGAGTTATGCTGCAGTGCTGTAAAGCCAACCTGCCCGAGCTGTCTTTATACACCCCAGAAAACAAGGCGCAACATGAGAGAATGCCAATGCTCCAACAATGACACAAGCAAAATGCTTCCCAGTTGTTTCGTTTTTATTTCTATTGTTTCTACTGTTCATCAAATGGGGCTGAATTAAGACACAGACTATGAAATACTTCTTTCCACTGCAAAATATAAATATAACTGTCCATCTTAAAATGGCTTTTGTTACTAAAATAGACACAATATACCTAAACAGAGCAAATTTTCTCTCATCTGAAATGCATTATTAGAATTTGATGAATAGAAGTTTGATGACGGACTTTTGAAAGTCTATTATGAACTCACAGAAAACCTACAGATTTCCCTTGTTAATCACCGGCCACAGGCTTTACTTATAATCAGAGAAGAAATAAAGAAACCACCACAAGGCGCCATGAGTGTGAGTAAAAAACACAGGCAGCCCATGTGATGAACTGCTAAGGTTGATACAAAAAAAAACCTCCACAGAGGTAATTTTCTCTGATATGAAATTCATAGCTTCTTACAATATATTACTGATTTCTATATTCAAAGAATCCGACAGGTGTACTTCTGCATTCTTAGAATGACTTTTAATCACTGACTGAAGAAGTCTTTGCTGGAAACCCACCAGCTTTATGAGAGTGTTATGATTAACAAAAGACTGTTATGAACTCATAGAAAATCTTGTTAATCACCAGTATATACATATACATAGAGAGAGAGAGAGAGAGAGAGAGAGAGAGAGAGAGAGAGAAATAAAGAAAATCACCACGAGATGCCATTAGTGTATTTAAAAAACACTTTTACAATGCATGTGATTAAATGCTCTTCTCATGTATTTTCTAGTTCTTTCTACACATGTACTATACATATGTTCTATGTACGTGGTGCAGAACATTCACCCATCAGTTGAAGGGATCCTGTCATACTGTATGCTGCAATTGAAATACCCAATGCCTGTCTTGCCTCAGGGTAAAGCAGCACTTGGCACTCGCAGGTTCATTACAGTTGTGAAACACATTCCAACAGTGCTTACATTGTGGGACAATGCGGTTGTACGGTATACTCTTATTTTGTGTTTGTGGACGAGCCTGTGTGTTTGTGTTAGAAAACAATAGTGTGTTTGTGTCTGATTGTGTGGTTGTCTCTTGGCTTGTTCACCCTCCTGTCGGCGTGTTCATATGGGAAGTGATTATTAAATCCGCAGGAAAAAAAGATTATGGCTGACAGCCTGGGTTAAACAGCATTTGCAAATTATACTTACCATTTGTTTTACCTTGCATGGTGCATTAATAAGTTAGGGTTTATTGCCTCAGGAAATCTCAGATAAAGGCAGGTAAACTGTCACTCACACAAATGCATGCTAAATGACTTTAAAAATAAGCTCTTGTCATATACTTTTCCCATAACTTTTTGCATTTGTGTAGCTGAGCCAATTTATTATGTTTGCAATACTTTTATTTTATGCTGAGAGTTGTCAGTTATCATCCATTTTAATTTGGGGTAAAGGTGTCTCCCCCATTTATTTTAGTTTCCAGACAATTCATGAGTCACACACACACGCGCATGCAGCATAGCTGCTAATTTCCGCATCATTTATCACCGTTTGACTGGCGCTCTTTTAATGACTTCATGGCTTTGGATATTTATGGTAAAATATACAGTAATAGCATGCTGCGTACAGGTATTAAAAACCTACAGCACGAATGACAATAATCTACTCTGATCCCAAACACCAAAACGGCATTCACCAAGTTTGTGAAGTCTTTAACAACCTCAATGGATGTAAGTCAAATGGTTTAAATCCTTTCCCGGTCATGAAAATGATTGCACCTGGAAGCAGCAATATAAAATCTAAGGGTGAAGTTCATTAAATGATCAATTCTCTGAGGATGAGATGTGTGTTGTCAGTGACCTTTCAGAAATCCTCAAAGTGTTTTCAAAACTGCCTTCAGCTTGTCTTGGAGTTGATGGAAAGAGACAGGCAGCGGCTCTTATCTATAGGCTGCTACTTATTAAACTAATCCACTTTGAAATGAAGCATCACTCTGTTTGGCAGTAAACAAAAGGGTATTAGGGGACAAATCTGACAGCTGGTAAAAAAGGCAGCTTCAACACGCAAGGTGAGATCAACACTGATAGGGCTCAAAATGAAATTTCCCTTTAATAAGACACATAATGGAATAAACGGGTAGCGGAGAGGCAATCTGCGACAGAGACACCCCTTCTGTTTGTGTATAAATCGTTCATAGTATGCAACAGCCACTTAATAAAAAATGTTGCGGATGATTATGTGCAGGCGACGACAGATGCACAAACAACTGCATCCATACACAAACGTTTGTCCACTCCAGTATCCAAGTATGCACATAAATCCACAATACGTCAAGCCTCTAGTGCTGTTGAGATGCCTTTACTCGTGTTGGTATTTAATTAGTGTGAGCTGAGGGGCGATAACGAGCTGATTGAAGGGGATGGGCCGCTACATAAGCATTAGCGGGGATCAGGACCTAACAGCTCAGAGGAGTCAGGGATGACAACAGTGAAGTGAAAAGAGGGCTTCTACACATTTGTTATTACAGCTTAACAATTAAAAGAAAGGGGCAAGGGCAGAAAAAAAAAAAAATAATCCGGGAAGAGAAAGCGAGGCAAGGCGGGCGAAGGGACTGAGTGGGATGAGGAGAGCTACAGCAGCTAGCTGGGAAAGTAATGCGACGGGTGATTATGCAGGTTTTAACCGGAAATCTGTCTGGGGGATAAACACAGGGATTTTGGATCATCAGAGCTCATTGTGTTTCATTAATGAATTCAAGCAACACTATGTTCTGGTACTGTTGCTTTGTGTGTGTGGTCTCAGCAGACAGCTGATGTAGTTTAGGGCTCTAGATCAAAAACAAACCAGAAACCAAATGCCAAAAGAGACAGGAGGTAACTAAGTACAAATACATTGTGACTTTACTACAGTTTTTCAAAAGATATTACACGTGATAGAAAATAATGTCTGTAAAATATGTGAGAACACTGAACTATATATTGTAGAACTGAATCAGCTTTGTGTTCGGTCAAAAAAGGTGTTGTGTTGGAGTCTGTTTTGCACTGCAGAGCTCTTCAATGTCTCTCTGCTGCTGCTTTACAGAGGCAAAAGTGTGCGACACTAGTGAATGTTAGCTAATGTTAACAAGAAACCAGCTCCCAGGACAAAACAGACTCCAACACAAACGACGGTGAATGTATTCTCCAAGATAAAATGACTGTTTTTGTCATGGGACTCGGGTAGCTTTGAAGCGAGGCTCCTTTGGTTTCAGATTCATCAGAAATTCCTTGTCTAACAGAAAATTGAAGTGGTGAAAATATACTAAATATAGCTTACACTTAGCTTAGCTTCCATGCCAGTACTCCTCTCTGCTTCTCCACCTTCAGAGGACTTACCCCCACTACTTTCAGTGTCAAGAATATTGCCCATTTCTTCATGATTTTGACACCTAATTTTCTATACTTGGCATTTTTTTTTTTTTTTAGTCAGGCTGCTTCTTTAGTTTTAACACATTTGAGGGGAATTATGCAATATTTTTTATTTTGCATCGCTCCTTGGCTTACCAACATCAAGATCAATTTCAACAGAAAAGGAAGGGACAAAAACATAAAAAAAGAAATACAAAGAAGAAGAAAAAAAGAGGACGCCTTGGTGTATCCATCGGTGCATATCACACACGACAAATGTAGAAAGATGAAACAGACAAGAAAGGGAGAAAAAAAAGTCGACTGAATTCTGTTGCTGACATTGAAAAACTCAAGTGCATTGTTTTCAGCATGTTTATTGTATTTTACTTTAAGTTAATCTTTGTACTATATTTCCACAAAAAAACAGCTGGTCTTCAAAGAGCTATATTTCAGAGCCTGTACTTTTCTTTACTTTTACTTTTTACTGTATCAGTACTTCAACATTTAGTGAGTCTTTTTACACAAGAACCTATGCTTCGACTTGAATAAAGAATGTGCTTCCTTTTGCTACCTTTGAATGCCAGGTAGATAAAATGCTGTACAAATCCAGTGGTTGCTAAAATGGCAAGAAATATGACATATTAAAAAAATATAGTGACTGTCAACAAGACAAGTGTTTATAGCTGCCTGTATTTCAGTTTTGGGAGGTAAATCACAGAGAGTGAGGGAGGCCAAGATGAAGAAAGACAGATCTGGGTATTGATAGACAACTGTGCATAAAAACACAGCTGAGCGTTTTGAACCTGCCTCAGAGAAGGACAAAAAGGAGGATGGCTACAAGTGTTACGTAAGAACCGAAGTCTGGCGCTAGAGAGCCAGAGGGCGGGGGGTGGAAAGTGAGGGAGGGGGGAGCACTGACGGAGGGAATGCAGGGGGACGAGAGAGAGGATAGTGACGGTGAGGGACAAGCAACACTGCAGAACCAGCTGTGGCCTCCAGCGCTGCTCTGTCTGAGAAGACTACAACAAAGACACCGTCTACTGTTGTGGAACCCAGACACATGCTACATCACTATGCATGTGTGTGCGCGCTTGCATACGTGTGAGAGCGAGCGCATAGATGTGTATGTTTTTCTAAGGGGTGGGGGCAGCTAGACATGCAGGGAGGGTTGTGCTTGTCAGAGCTAGAAGTGGTGATTTGATAGGTGCAGCTGCAGCCGGCATGTCCCCTGCATCTCAATGAGCTGTGCACTTCGTCTCTTCACTGCCCTCAAACTAAGACTCTCTCTCTCTCTCTCTCCAACTGTCCGATTCTCACTCACTCGTGATACTTCTGCTCATTTAACAGCCTCTCCTCCATTGTCTTAAGCCTGATACTGTCTTTTTGTCAATAATCCTGCAGTAAATCTAAAGTGTTCTCTCCTAGCGCTGTTTTAGCATCGTCACTGCGATGCGTGCACGCGTAACGGTCACATCGCAGGACGCGTGATGTCAAGTAAGGTAAATGAATTCAAACACGTCATCCGACAACTTTTTTGCTGCTTTCTACCAAAGAAAAACTCCCACAGTTCTTGATTTCTAAGTGAGATACAGGAGAATTAAGATAAAAATCTATAACACTGTGTTTTGTGCTTCAGCACCAAGTTACCGATTCACTGAGTTACTGTAGTGAGTTGATCTGAACTCGTTTTAAGTTTAAGTCATAATGACTTTATTACTTCAGTGGCAGCAAAACACGTTACACAAACTCCTGCTTCTTAAGGTGACATAACTGAACACTTTTAGTGCTGACAGACTCAGTATATATATATAGACTATATATAAGACTCACTATAAAGAGACCTACACTAGACTAGCAAAAAAAGAAATGCTAAAAAGTACCAATACCTATACTTCAGAAAAGTAGTCACAGTGGTTGGTGCGTTGAAAAAAATTGCGTGGCATTACAACTTCAAGAAAGGACGGTTCACACTCAGAAAAAGGCTTCCTAAAACGTAACTTTTCAACTTTTTTAGATGCAGAAAAAATGTTATGCTGCCCCAAACTCCCCACCCGTGCTTCACACTGACATCTGTGTTTTTTCTTACTTTCCCCTCTCAGCTCCCTCTCAATCAATCCCTCAGACCAAATCTCTCAATTGCACCCTGCAACATGTTTCAGCTCCATATATCTGCAGCTACAGGGTAAATGGGAAGAAAGAGGCAGGACTATATAAGGGAAAGTTTTTTCTTTTGCCTCTCACTAGGTGTCCTGAGTCCTTTCTTCCGTGTCTTCATTAATACAGATACATAGCTCTTCTTCCCCTCTCATTGCCATCCTTTTTTTCAGCAAATCATTTTTTTTCACCTCCATCCTTTTTTACTTCACGCTGAGCGCATTTGCATATTCTTCCTATTTAGCACTTAAAATTAGCAGCATTTATCACATTTCGCCTACTCTCCCTCATCCACCACAAACAAAGACACAAACTGATGAGAAGGCAAGGCAACGACAGAACATTTACGATAAGACTTTTTTTTTTTTTTTTTTTAAAAGGACAGCGACAGAACGAAGTGCTGCAAAATCAAGGGACCCCTCTATGCACCCAATCTCTTGCCCAGAGGAAAAGCATTGCGCACAACATACAACATGCTGCTGAGGTGTGTTGGGAATACTGCACTCGTTGGGTCCTCTGGGAGCACAATATCCTGGCATGAAACGAGTGCCACAGCAGCCACCCTCAGCCTCATGAGAGCTAAGAATTCACAGTGATTGAAAGTGCTACCAAACTGATATGTGGCTGCTGCTCCGTTACTACAGGCGGAAGGAGCACCCATGGGAGCCAGAAATAAGGAACAACTGGAAATAGTGCATGTGTCTGTGATTAAAGCAAAATTATATTGGCTACTTATAATCCCTTTTGTGTATACACATAAAGTGAATACATATCTTAACATTTAACAGCTACATCGATCCTATGTTCCTATTGTTTTTGTGCACTGTGACCATGTGGGACCCTTAAAATGACGTGAAAATACGTGGATTTAAAACTCGCTGCTTTTTTCAACGAACAATAATGCAAGCGTCAGATGGGATACACAGATAAACCATCACTCACCATCACAGGAGGGTGGAGGCCCCTCGAACTCCAAGTGTGTTCCCAACCGGCAGGTCAGTATGCTGTTTCCGCTTAACTGGTAGCCCGGAAGACATCTGTATCGCACTATGTCACCTACAACAGAAAGCGATTTAGAACAAGGAGATTCATATCAGAGTCACAGGAAGAGATGATGGCAACAATCCCTAGGACTGTCTTTAAGTTCCCGGTTACTGATATGACAGACAAGGCAAAATGATCCATTATGTGTCTCAGTTAAAAAAAAAAAAAAACGCATCGGTGGAAAAAAAAAAAGATCCTATAATAAATACCCACAAAGACCCCCTACAGATGAAACGCTACGTCAGTGTCACTGCGTTTGTGTCTCTGAATGATACTGAGTCATGAAGGTATGCAAATAAACAGATAGGGACAATTAATCTCCATTGTCTTTTACAGTGGGAGAATGAGCGCACCTGCCCCAAATCCCTGTGGGGTTCTGATTATTTTGTCATAATTATTCGTTTACAGTGCTCCAAACCTTCATGGGTGGTGTACAAATAGTTTCATGTTAGTATGCATTAGAATGTGTGATCAGTAGCATTGCGTAGTGTGCCGGGGGTGAAGTAAAGTTAACTCACTCAAGTTTAGCATGAGTTGGATTGTCTGCTTTTATTCTCAATAAAAAGCCATGTGGCAAGAATTGGTCAAATACCCTCCTTTAAAAAGATTATTTAAGCAATTTAAAGTAAAACACATTAAAACACATGTTTTCATTCATGCAAATGTGCTGCAGATGACAGTACCTCCGGTCCTCCGGAGAAATACATCTGCAAAGTCCACATGGACACCATTGCATACTGTCATACATGCTAATTAGAGCTGATTTATGTTGTTCAGGTTTCTGTTTTGTATTACCTTATTTTAGTCTTATTTTTTTTTATTGCTTATACACCTTCTGGGTGAGGGCACTGGTTCAAAAAATGGGATGAGAGTAAATTCTTTTTATAGAGTAGAGGAAAATAATATTTTCACCCATGGCGTAGCTTTAACAATGAAACAAACAATACAACAGTACAACAAACAAACACAACAGTGTGTTGTAATAATAATGAGTGGTGTCCGCTGATTAAATGCAGTCTTTCTGCGCTATGAAAAGGGCAAACACAGCTAAAGTCTGTGATGAATGATAAGTTGTTTTTTCATGCAATAGATTTGAGTTTAATATTCATTAACCCGCTTTATTTTAGGGGGTTTAATTATTTTGACCCTTATTACAGGGGAAGCATACAGAATATTGAGACTAAGCAAGGGTTTAAATTGAAATTAATATTTAAAATAGTGCACCAAATGGACTGAGAGCATTTTTACCTACCAATTTTAAACTCTTTGCTTGCCATCAGGATCTCTGCGTTAGGGATGATGGGAGGAGGCAGGCAGAACTGCAGTCTGTAAGCTTTATTGAGAGACATCAAAGATTTGAGATGAGTCAACACATCAGGTATTTAAATATCTGGTAGAAAGGTAAGAGCAAAGCAGATCATGTACATACCTTGATAGCTAATACGAAACAGTCCACCTTTCTCTGTGTTGCTACGGAAACGTATCAGCACCTGATTGGATGTGCTGCTGGGCGGTTCGTTGGGTTCTCCGTCAGTGAATATGCCCAGTTTCCTGGCTGTTTCCTGTGGACCATCCCTGAAGCAGAAAAAAACATGTCACAGGTCATCTTCAAATACAACAACACAACAAAAACCCTACTTGAAAGAAGTCAAATATTATTAAAAAATAGTCAAATTGTCTTGTATTAAGCAGTAAAAACAAAGAACCCAAAATAAGTTAAAGTTATGTTAAACTGAGATTACTTTTCTAATGAAGAACACACTCCACAAGATTATTTGTATATAAATAAAGCACCTTGAGTCTGTGTGAAGCATCTGATCTGTGACAAAACCAAACAAAGCCACCTGCCTGATCATTGTCGAGAAGCTTCCAGCAGAGAAGCTGCTCTCACTTCATCATAACCAAAGCAATTATCCAGGGCTGCTTTGGGTGATTATGTTAAAATAAGGTAAAAATTAGAGATAGAGCATGAATGACAGGACAGGATTGCGTTATTCCTGCTAAGTGCCATCCAATGGGAGTGTCCCTGGAAGCTGTGGCCCAGTCTTGGCAGTCCCCTGGTGTGGGCATGGCCGATTAAGCCAGCTCCCAGATTCCTGCCACAACCATTCAGCTTAAAAACCATCTGTCTTTGGCTGTCAGACTGGGCATAGGAGATTACAAGCAGCTCTGGAAACGGCTGGCTAGGGACCACTGCCTGACAGCACTCTGGCCAAGCTACCATTACGGGGCCCATTTCCTTGGCTCAGTAGTTCAGTGGATAGATACACAGCGGTGGTAACTGGGAACTGGGGAACATGATAGTCCCCATCTTGGCGCTGCAGGAGCTTGTTGGGAAAGATCAACACGGTATGGGGCCATTTACAGAGCAACAATATGATAGAAAGTGAACATTTTGGCTCGCTTTCTAGTGACTCAAACTCTTCATGGATTAAAAATATGAATAACACGCATTTCTATATGAAACTGAGTAATCAAGTAGTTACGAAGAGTCACCCCACACTCATATGGTAGTCATGTTGCCAGTTTGGCTCACAGTCAGATCTCCGGTCTCACTGAGAGCTTGGACCTTTGGAGTCTGTCTCAGGGAGAGGGGATCAACTAGGACTGGCAACCATCATGCATGCAAAATCCTGTCTTTGGTCGCACATATGGCAGACCCAGGCGTGCATTATGGAGGTGATGAAAGGAAGCTTTGCCACTTGATATTCAGTCAGGCAAGAAGACCTACACCTAAACATCCTGCCCCACACACACATTTCTACCACTCAAAACAGACCAGGCCTTACTCCCTCTCTTTGTCTCTTTCACACAGGTAATTAAAGAGGGGGGGGTTATATTCCATCTACATGGAGTTCAGCACCAAAGAGCACCTTCATTACACTTGGTTGAACTGCTTTTCTGGAGATAAAAGACCATTGCAGTTGACTCTGATCTTAGTCTAAATAGCCACATAAAAGCAGTAACTAGATCAGCTTTTTATCATATTTGTCTGACAAATACAGGCGAACTCAGGGACTGAATCACAATTTTATTTCCAGCACGTTTGACTACTGCAGTGGTCTTTTGACAGGGCTCCCCAAAAAGACAACCAAAAAAATCAAAGCTTATTGATGCTGTTTATTATTACAATATGTGAGTGTTATGACATAATGGAGGGCAACATTCACCACATTTTGATGAGTGGATATGACGCCATGTTTTTACATAAACCCTTGTTATAATATTTTATCTGCATGCTCAAGATAAAAATAGATAAAACAATCAAAAATCACGACCCCCGTGTGAAAGAGGGTGAAGCTCTAAAGTGAAACTGAAAGGCATTGGGGAAAATAAAAAAAAAAGCAACAAAGACACGAGATAATAGAAATCAATGAGGTGAAAAGGCAAGGTAAAGGTGAGCCTCCTGCAATCAGCATTTTTCACCATGTTGTGATTGATGGCAAAGGTGAGTGACACGTGCGGCGAGGTCATACTGCACATGTGACACTGATAAGAAAACAAGAAGAAAGCGCAGTCACATAAAGAGAACTGTAAATGAATAGAGAGGAGGGGGCAGGGGGGATTAAAGATCAGCTAACTGGACCCTGACTCTGTTTTGTCAAGCAACACAGCAGAGGCAGATTAGGCAAAGAAAAAGCCAAAGGCATAACAGACTGAAAAATAGGAGTGGGTGACTAGGAATTGGAAGAAGGGATTGGCTCAAACTGCTACATGGAATTGTGATTAAAAATGAAAAAAAAAACACATACAAATACAAACACAAAAACTGAACTGAACTGAACTGCAAGTCAGTAAGACAACATTGCAATATTTTAATGACGCAGGATACACAGTTTAATATTAAATTGAGTAATTTGTGTAGTTTTAGGGAAAATATTGGAACATAATTGAAGTTCGCGTACAAAAAAAGTGATTTTCCAGATAAAGAATACACAAAAGAACATTTTCCGTGTAATTTCTTACCAGACAGTGATGAAGTCATGTGGCCCGTGAACCTGAAGCAGGGTGAAGTTGAGTTTGATGCCGAAGCCAGGAGGCACAGTGATGAGCCAGGAGCAGTCAGCTGAGCTGGGGTACTCCTCTGGATAACCCGGGGAGAAGACGGTCCCATTGTCTGACGTGATGTTCCCACCACAAGGCACTGAGGGAGCGAGGAGGGAAGAGAAGAAAGATGTATATATATATATATATATATATCAGTCGGCCAAGTATACAACAGGACAGATGCATAATTCAGTTGCAATCTGTGGGAAAAAAGAGGATTTTTTTTTTTTTTAGCCCCCTTTTCTTTTTCTGCCTCCCTTCTCAGTGTCTCTCTCCCCTCTCCTTCACTCTTCGTCTAGTGCCCAGGCGCTTGTCTGAGCTAAAGATTAGCCAGTAAAGCCTGTTAGCAAGTGGGGACTTGGATGGAGTGTTTTGCTTAGATAAGGCCTCAACCCTTTCCCATTGGGGGTGAAGAGAGAGAGGGGAGGGGTGGGTGGAGGGTGAGGCAAGGGGTTAGCATGGAATGGGCTTTTGAGTTGTGTGTTTATATGTACAGTATGTGTACAGATTGTGTGTGTGACTGACAGGAAAGGTTATGTCTACTGTATGTCAAAGTTACACACATGCCCAACACGCTGAGGGTAAAAAAAAAACTAAACTAAAAAGTACACAAGTACAGAACCATGCACAAGCACACATCCTCGCACCCTGCCTCAAATCTACATGAACTATATTTCAAACATTCCTCGGGAACTCGGAAGGTTCTAACCAACTTAACATTTTGCGAAGCCTAACATTCCAGCTGGTGCCCTGAGAGAAGCCTCATATTCTCCGTGGTGGAGCATGGAAAATCAGCAAGGCGTGATAATCACAGAAGTGCAGGCATCTCAAGCAACCCAGACAGGGAATTCAGCTTAACGGCACACCCTTGGATGCCTATGGGTATAGGATCATTCCCAAAGCACAGATTGCATGTTTTATCCCTCTGTTTCTCTCTTAGGTTATGTGTGCGCTCGTGTTATACAGCTGCCTGCTTTAGCCCTGTGGTTGGACGGCCTCGCCCGCTGCCGCCTCACCTGTTAAATGAGCTATCGATCAGACCGATTGATTAAACCCAGGACACTCTATGGACTTGCACCTCTGGCTGAAGCCATTGACAAACAAGCTACTTAAGTTGATGTGCAAAAATGTGTGTGTTTGGTTGATGGGTTTGGGATGGGAACAGAAAGCCTATGACAATATTGCAGTTGTTTAGAAATATGTAAAACATTAAATACTTGCTGCTATTGCTATCGGTGTTACTGCTGGGAAAACTTTACCTTTCATTCATTTTTCCTACTTACTTACATACAACCTTTTAATTAAGAGTCTCAGAAACATTGTTGCTGGTGACTCTCATTTACAATGATGCCCTGATTGCACCGTGGAGAAAACAACAGGGCAGAGATACAAACTGAAGAAATAATACCCCTAAAAAGCAAACAGCAGGAACTCTTGACAGTGATTCACTTCATTATTTATTCACTGCAACTGAGAAGAAATGATGTAAAAAAAAAGTCTTTGCTTAGAGCCTATTTAACACACACACACACACACATACACGCTGCAGCTTCCATGTTCATGTGTGGCATGAGCTTTAATAACAATATTGATATTTGACTCCCGTGTATTGATAACATATGACACGAGGAAATAAAACAACATTTTTTTTAAGTTCTCTGCTGCACTAATACTAAAAGCAATCCTCTGACGGTACCTGAAGAAGAACCAGTCACGGGAGAGTCAAAAAACTGGGCCAGGGAACAATGCGACAGGGATATGATGTATGATGGTAATTTTCCAATTAGGGCTTCATAGACGTAAAGACTCCAGTGATTATTGCTTGTAAGAAGATCAGCTGAGCTTATATGCAGTGGTGATCAGTGTGGTAAACAGATCTAAGGGCTTAAGTGTGGAGGCAGAGAAGTCAAAGTTTAAACTAAATCCCTATAGTCCAGAAATGATAGGAAAGTTGATTTAATAAATACATATAATCAATCAATCAATCAATCTCTGTGGCACACCAAATGTTAAGTATCAAAGCAGATGCAAGCTTCCCTCAAAGCCAGTAGCGCACAATGTTTCTGTGAGTAGAAAATGGTCAACTGTATCAAATGCCTTAAATATTTTGAGGAGATAATTCATTCAGAGCTACTGTAGAAACATGGCGGGGGTGATCCACTCCCTTTGTAGATACTATAAACGGCTCATCTAAGGTAATGAAAGCACAACACTTCTCATTTGTGTGTGATTAAACACTAATGAAAACATGATTATGAATATTATATTCCATTTCTGCAATTAGATCCACCGAAATCCCCCTGAATCTTACCCACTGAACCTGATTGCTGTCAGAAAATGGATAAACATTGTTTTTTTTCGCTGCAGGATTCACTCTAAATCCTCTATACTTCCTAACATGCAACCTTTACCACACAAAATAAGAAAGTTTTTTTTTTTTATCCCAGTTGATCTGTATCCATATAACATTTATCCCAGAACATGCTTGCTTCCAATTATAAAACCATATAGGTAATGGAAAATGGATGATAAATGAGGAGTAGATGATAAGACAAGTAGGGTAATGGGAACAAACAAAACAAGTGTGCAGTAAATTAAATAACAGTTATCACGCAAAGCAATTTGCTTTTAGGAAACAACTGTAGAGAGGTCCGAAGTTGTGTGATGTGTTGTTAATCGCGAGACCCTTAGGTAAGTGGAGGTAATGATGAATATTCTCTCTCATTTCTAAATACTATGATCAGACTTTCCATCCTCACTGGACTTTGCGCAAATGAGGGGAAAAAGAAAAGGAAAATGTTTACGATTCGAATTAGTTTAATTCAACGCTAAATCAGAAAGGGTACATGCGTGTTTCTGTATATGTAGCGCACCGAGACTGAGATTCAACTCTTCATCTCCTTCTACATCACTCCCTCACACCAGGTCACTGCATTAAAGCCAATTCAATTACACTCACAGTCAGAAGCATCAGGCTGCCTTCTCCTGGACATTTTGGATGTCAAACACAAACCACTAAACAGAATAATCATAGGTTGTTTTCTCTGTTACAATGGCATCGGATGCTGTACATTAGCACCAGCTATTTCAAAAAGTACGGCAATAGTGTATACAGACAACACAAAGTCATGTAGCACCAGTCTGGGATATAGGGTACTCCAAAATTATTAATATTATAGAAATGTATTTTATTACTTTGCACACACTTATATAATAGAATTTTCTAGCATGGCAATAAGCTAAAGATAAGCTTTTAATTTCAAAAAGTGTAAACCTAGACAAAAAAAAAACAAAAAAAAACAACCAAACAAAAAGGTGCGAGGGAATAAATCTCTCATTTCCTCCATATTTCATTCTGTTGCTCCTTCTCTCCCTCAGATTTATCTCACTGCTTGCCTATTCAAAGTTCCAGTGTCACAGCCATCACCTTTCTCTGTAATTTCGCTCGCCTTATTGAATAATCGACAACCAGAGCATGAGAATGTAGGTCAAGGACGAGGCGAAAGAAAGAACGTCCATTACTTTTCTTTTCAATTTAACTCCTCTTTTGTTCCCCTTTTATTTGTCTGCAGTCCTCTTTAGCACAATATTGATTTTCATTGGAGTACTTTGCTTCATTAATGGGGAATGATAATTCAGTTTAATTGCATTATTCATAATAGATAATCATTATCTCCATAGCCGCACTTCACAGTAATGATGTAATAACTCAATATATTCTAAACAGGAAGTTATCGTGCTATTTTATTGGCTTTGTATTCATGAGGGAGTGGCCATCAGACACTTTCTAAAACTTTTGTCAACTCACAGGCTTCCAAATGTTTTAAGTGGGCTTTTTATGTGATTTTCCCCTACCTTCGCAGCGGGGGAAAGGGTGGTCCCAGTTGCGAGTGCTGCCATGCTCACAGGTGAGGATGGAATGTCCCATTAGCTGATACCCAGGCAGACACTCGAATGAAATAGACTGACCCACGTTGTACCCAGCGCCAACCACAACTCCATAGCGGAAAGGCTCTGGATCCGGGCATTCCTGTAGCTCATAAGCTGAGAGAGAGAGAGAGAGAGAGTGGTATATTAAAGCCGGATACTTTATTCAGCCATATTTTCAAGTGTGTTTAAATATTTATGGCAGTAATATGGTAAAAGAGTTGAGAGGGCACTTCAGAAATGGTAGTCTCATTATTTCTCTAACCACAAAACAAAGTACAAATGTAGATTGATTTCCGCATGAGACATGTGGGTTTTGCATTGTACTCAAAGGCAGAAGCTGTTCAGGCCCGTTAGGGCATTGTTAATCAGAGAATGCACAGCTGCATTAAAAAAGAAAGATTAGTGAATTTTATTCTTTATCATCAGCCATATAACGAGCTTACTAGGAATATTGTCTCTTTTGGAGTAAGGGCAAAAACGAATATCGAATATTTTGCTTATTATCCTACTTCTGTGATGATCCAGTTGAATTACCATTATACTACCTGCATACTGTTTGCTGAACTTGTTCTCTAACCGGGAAATTCACACAACCACCATCTTGGTGCTAGAATTGATTTGTCTCAATATGTGAATGCCCTGGCGCCAGAAAATCGCAGTAAGATATCGAGGCCATCTCTTTTTTTATTGTTTGTTTTTAATTCCCCTTGCTTATCTTTCCATTGGTATTTTTCCTTGTGCTTAACCTCCCACTCACTCCTTCTCCTCCTCCATCTGAGACAGACAGAAGGAAAAAAAAAATGCAAGGGGCGGGTTCGACTTACGCCGGAGGAGTATGATGCAGTCATCTGAAGTAGTGTGGGTAAATAATTCTCACTTTTTTCCCCTCTTGGATACAAAAGCAGAGCAGGCAGTGAGCCTTGGAGAGTCAGGATATAAATATGACTAAAGAAATTGATTTCTATGGATCACAGCTTCCCTTTGTAAGAGATAACTCATGCAAATACTGCAAAAGGAGGGTATTTGCAAATATAATGCTTGATTTATATGCTAATGTACACATAATTATGTAAATGCACAATACTACCTTTCGATTTGCCGGCTCGTTTGTTGAATCACAAAATACAAACTTTGTGTGGCTGTTGCATTTGTATACAAGGGCAATTTATTCCATGCAGCTTTGCAGATATTCAGTGAAGCTTTTTACTGGCACATGGCGAAGAAATCATTTAAGTGATCAACACTTTTATATCAAGAGATTTATAGATCTGGAAATTTACTGGCTTTGCAGGTTGATTAGTTTGACACAGTCAGTTTTAAGGCTTATTCAGTAATGTTATAGCTTTACATGAATTATCCTCGCTAAGTGACTCAAAGGGTATGCAAGGAAACTAGGAAAGAGATGAGGATTTATCAGACAGCTTCATCAATGTACGGACATTAAGGCACACGATCATGTTTGGTCACTTACCCTGGTACTCAAACCTAAACCCCGGTTTGTTCTGCGAATGGTCGCTATGGAAATACACCGTTGTCTCATGGGAAGTAGTGAGAAGGGAGGACGGAATGTCCTGTCCACTGAATCGGCCAATCACAGCACTCGTATCTAGGGGCCCATTGCGTATTTCCAGGAAATCGTGGTTAGCCTCAGAGGAGAAGTTGAGAAACTGAATGTGGGCACCTGAAAAAAGAGAAGATTTTTGAAGTACTCTTGCATGGTTCAACGAGGCTTTCAAAAGTTGAACTGTATGCACTCACGAGTACAAATGTTGAAAGTCCACGTTCAAACTGTAAAATGAAAGGTTCTTGAGTGGGAAAATGTGAAAGAACCTCTCGTGATGCTTACCATAACCAACTGGCAGGTAGATTCTCCAGGTGCAGTCACTGTTGCTAGGGTAGTTGCCAGGGAAACCGGGACTGAGAATCATGCCCTCCATCTCTTCCCGGATTCCACCACATTGAGCTTGTAGAGGAGAAGTGAAGCATGTCATTAGCATCCACCAATACCGCCAAGCTCCCAAATTAAAACCATATTACCAATATGGCTCGACAAGTGTTTAGTGATTTATAGTAAAAGAGAAAAACTGGGACACCTAGAATCTAAAAGCAAACCCTATAATATTTTTGTTTGTTCTGTATTGTGACAAGTAAGGTGAGATTGTTTTTAATGCAGATTAACATGCACTCGTCTATTCTGATTCTGTGTATATTTCGAACTGACATACTGAATGATACATCTACTTGATGGCAATTGATATCTTGTCTCTCTCTTGCTGTTCTTCCCCCTTCTCCTTTCATCATTAACCACTGATGGATTTAAATGTGGGCTGAAGCTAGAGATGACATAAAAGGAAAATAAAGACATGAAACGAGGCTGTAACTAACGCCAAAAGAATTAGCTGACTTAAGGAGAAAAATGACAAAGGTGCTACTAAGTAGGGAAAAAAAAAAAAAAAAACAGGCAAGAAAATAAAGACATAAAAGGAACAAAAAGCATAAGGTGGGCACAACCACAGAGAGAAAGTAAAGGCTATACATTGTGGTTCTGAAAGAAATAAGTGAAGGGTTGAGTGTTATCCTGTAGCAGCGGGGAAAAAAAAAAAAAGCCCGAAGTAATCAGGAAACTGCTGATGCTTGTGAACACGATGAATCTTTCCTCCTCGACTTCAACCAATCACGACCTGAGATGGAACTAATTAGGCAGCGGTAGGTTGTTCCAATAAGTGGAACCCGTTTGTCAAAGCGCTCCCGCAGGCAGGAAGACCCGCGGTGCAAAATGGAGACAGCGCCTCATGCATTTTTATTCAGTGCGGACGCTTACCTTTAAAGGCAAAAGTGCAAAATCCTTTTTTAAACACTGCAGAGCTCTTATATCATCAAATGAAAACAGACTAAGTACAACCTTCACTGCTTTGTTTATACATAAATGGGTACAAGCGCTGCTGTGTGATAAGTGTGAAGGACATGGAAGCAAGTGAAGGCAAAGAATGCGGTTTTACCTATGCAGAGAGGAGGTGGATAGTTCCATCGTCTAACAGTTCCAGGCATACAGGTGATATGCGAGTTGCCCTAAAAAGAAAAGTACAAAAAAAAAAGATATAATAATAATTTGTTCTCTTCATTGTCACTCATCTGTTTCCCCAATTATTTGAGCCCGCTGTCTGTCTCCACATGACTTCATGCGGCTACTAAACGACTAAATCCATCAGAAGTGACAGAGAACAACTGAGACGAAGCGTCACAAGCATATTGAGATGATTACACAGAGACAGAAACAAAGAGGGGGAAATAATAGCGATATTTTTGTGGCACTGCAGAAGTGAGCAATACAACAGGCATTTTTCTGAAAGCCCTGCGGTCAGGGTTTTAAGTTAATCTGCCATAAAGATAATATCTCTGATATATGAGCATAGTTAACTGCCTTAGCTGACCTTTTGAAAATGTGTCTGTAGTCATGGTCAAAGAAAAGCCTGGCACGAGCCACTGGAGACTGGAGGAGTTTAAAGTGGAGACCAAGGCAACAGGCTGGTGATATTTTATGGAGTGCTATAATTTACTCTTTCTCATTGCAATTGCTGATCAATGACTGGAACTACAATGACTTCAGATGCTTGCAAGCTAGAGGGATATTTTAATTCCCTCTTTACCCTTTCTACTTGACTACAAAATGGACTGCATTAAGTTGAAAAATTGCTGGATTGTAGAGTTATCACGACCCACAAAAGTACTCAAAGGCAGTACTAATTTGAATTGCTAACACTTAGAAGTAACTTATGTTTCCATGCTCTCTTAAGTGGTAAGAACTCAAATAAACTGACTTAATACAATGTTGTATTTAGTCAACTTAAATACACTGTATTAGGAATAAAGTGAAGATAACTCGAATATAACAGTTATATTTACTTAGTTTTTTTTTTTTCACTTCTGTCCCGAGTCATGGCATTACTGTAGAGAATAAAGCAATATACTGTAGACTGTATTAGTGGCAAAACTGACAAATAACATTACAAAGAAAACGTGATGAAATATGCTAGAAGTGAAATGTCATGACCTCTATGCTCGATCACAGGATGGCACTTTTTAATTTAATTAAATTTGTGTTAAATGTGTAAAAACACTGAATGCGACACAAGATTAACATAGACTTGTGATCATTTCCCCTCAAACCTTTGCTGAAGAAATCGTTGCACTGGAATTGTAAATGCAAAGCAAAACCAGTTAGAAAGCACTAACTGACATGAATGCAATGTGGCATTTCTGGATGCAAACAGGAAGTGAGGACCGCTAGGAGTACAGAGTCCAGAGGGACTTGTGTAGTGTAGCATAGATAGGAAACTTTCAAATAGAATTTGTGCATCCGCCGTGTTCCACAGATGTCACCATCTGTCTTGTGAAGCCCAGATGATGACAACTGAAACACTGGAGGATGTACAGAAGACAGGGAATCTTGGAGGCTGTGCTGGATATCGAGGAGAAACTAGTATTACACTTTATAAAGCAGAAGGGCACTCGGTACAGCATATTCCTCCGCCAAGGCACACAATCCTGTGATTTAATCAAATGCCCTGTCTCGCAATGTTAGAGAAAGCCATAAAATATTCCATGCACCACCAATCCACAAAGTTAAACTGGTACAGTAGTTTTTGAGTAATCCTGCTGTTCTATCGCTGGTTGGCTTTAAGTACAATGTAAAAACTCAGCTCTCAAAAAAAGGGGAACTATTATTTAAAATAAGCAAACCGGAAAATTTCAAGTGCAGAGAAAGTAAAAAATAGAAAATAAAGGCAATATAATTCTCAATATGTTGTAAAAAAGCTTACATTTAGCAAATGCTAATGCCAGTATCTTGAAAAAAGGCTATATGTTTATATGGTGTATGTTTAGGAAACAGATCTTAAAACCAGTATAGCTACACTAAAAATAAGTATATGTCTCTAGGTACAAAGAAAAGTACATGTTTTTATACAGTAGATCTGTTTGGAATAATAAAGAAATCATAAATAAATCACCTAAACATTAACTTTTTTAAAGATAAAAATGCAAAAGTTAGGCTGACTTATAATTACTTTGTGAAGTAGTGTCTTTTTTCTGTACTATTTTGTATATAGGAATACATGACTGCTGATAATAAAACGGTGAAGTCCATTTTATTGTTATGTGTTCTTGATACATCAAGAAATAAAAAATATGTTTGACATGAGAAATTCTGACTTAGACAAAGTAGTGTTGATCAAAGCCTTAGATTTCAGGTATTTCTAGTTTCAAGCAATCAAAAAACAAAATCTCAGTAACAGTAGTAAGATATAGTATTTTATCCAGATAACAAAGTGCAAAAAAAAGCTTGAAACAAGTGAAATCCTCGAACATAAAAACTGCCTGGAAAGAAAAAAATATCTTGTCAGGCAAAAAGCATATATTTCCCTGAGTTAAGATATTTATCTGACTTAGATTTTGCGTTTTGCAGTGTGAGTGCACTGATAACAATGATCAGAGATGTAAGCAGAAACACATCTAAAGCTAGGAGATATTACCTGTAGAGTATATCCAGGTTCGCACTGAAAAGACACCACGTTATTCATCTGAAGACGCTCCCCGACCTTGATGCCATTCATAGGGACCACGGGCTCTGGACAGTTGGTCAGGGACACAGCTGGGAAAATAAAGAAGAACGGATAATGAAAAGAAAACAGAGGACAGAAAAAAAAGGCAGAAGTTTAACAATTATACAAACCACTAAAGACAGGGTTTGGAGGATGACATGAAATACAACATTTGACTAAATCACTGCAGGACAAGATATCTGTCTCTGCAAGGACACCTACTGTTCATACAACTAGTTAACTTTGTGATGATGGTAACTGTCCACTTACTTTTGTATTCGAGTCTGAATCCAGCTGCAGACACGCTGATGTCAGAGAAAAAATGGAGGTAGAGTTGATTGGAGGTGCTGTTGAGGAGAGCTGGGACCGTGGTGCCTTTAGGAGAAGATTATTAGAAGTTTGTCAGTGCTACATCCTGCACCATCAACTGTTTAAGCTACTGGCAAACAGCTACAAAGAATAGTCTGTTAAACATTTCTCAGTTCTGTTTAAATGTGTAGGTGTGAGTGTTTGCGCGTACACACAGAAAATGTGCGTACAGGAATGATTGTGTATTGGGTAGATTGACGTGTTACAGAATGTTACTACACATGGTTGCATAAGTGCATGACTGACTTGCTTCTAAATAGTCCAAAAGCGGTTCATGCGTTCAGCTGATCTTACCAGACAAATTACATTTCTGACCTAAAACTGGTTGTTTAATAACTCAGATTTGTGAGGTTGGAATTTCTCCTTCATCTCTTTACTTCAGGGTACGTCTAACATTTACTTTTGGTCCGACTCCAAGTATAAACAAACAGAGTATTCCCTATTGCTGTATCCTTACAATGAGCGGGTAACACAGGTACTGTAAACAATCCCAGATTCCACACAGAAAAGGCTAACCTTTGCAGAAATAAGATTTTGTCAGAGAAAGCTCAAACAGATTGAAAAATTCATCGTGGCTACATCTGCTGCTTTTATGGACTGTGAAATTAATTTAGCGTCAGTTTGGTGCCAACTGTGTCGGCTGTTAGTTGTTGTATGCGTTTGGCAGGTACAAACGATAGATATTTCAAGTATGTTTAAGGTTAAGGTGCTAATAAACATATACAACATATTAAAGCAAAGGCAAGAACACACACAAAAACACACAACAAATACACTGCAATACCTGAGAAGCTGCCAAGCATGGTGTCAGTATTGTCGCCTCCATCGAACACCTCCAGCGAGTCCCAGTTCTGCTCTGTGACAAAGCTGATTACCTGAATCTGAGGCAGAGAAAAGAGAGAGAAGGAAATAGGGGACCAGGACGACAGAGGAAAACAAACTCAACAACATTCAATCCTCTGGCAACTGCTTTATTAAGAGTTCTGAAGAAAAGTGCCTTGACAGGCTTAGATAACCCTGTAAAACATTAGGTTTTTTTTGTAAATTAGACAAAAAGTGAACCATGAAATGATCAAAGTCACAAAAGCAGACATTTAGAAATCTCTGACGCACACCATTGTGTAATCATCATTGTCTTCTCTTTTTCTGTATTTTTAACGAAGTCTTGGAAGTCTTTGTTCATGTAACTTGGCAATGGGTTTTGAAAGTTGAGAAAACGGCGAAACTGTGAATGTGAAGTATGTGGACAACTCTTCAAAGAACGCCAAACTGAGGCTTTTTCAACACGACAGTTGCCAGAAAACATACCTCATAAGAAAAAAATATTGTTGATTCTCACAAAGGTTGCTGAGAAGCTTGCCAGAGCGTTTCTAAATGTTAAGTGAACATTAGAAAGAGGCTACGCTGTGTTATCTGCTACAACTTCTTTTTATCCTCTTTTTCAGCCTTCTATGTGTTCTATTTCATTCCTTTAATCTGTTTCCCAGCCTCTCTTTCTGTTCTCTCTCACATCCATCCTTTCCTCAGCCCTGCTCTGCCTCTGATGGTTATAGATCGGATACGAGCCAATTAAAGGGGCGGTTGGGGCTGTGGCGCTTCCTGGGGAGACGAGGCAGATCACAGATTGATCTTTCATTAGGGGGCCACGGCAAATGTGCCGGCAAGGCACCTCGCTCCTTTAAGTTCTCTTCTGGATCGTGACACTCCAATCTAATGTGTGTCTGCTAGATGGTAGAGAGAGAGCAACAGTGAAGAAGACAGGCGCGAGGAAGGGAAGGACAGTTGCGGAGAGTGTGGACAGAGAACGGCAAACC
Organism: Coranthus polyacanthus; assembly: GCA_037367275.1. NCBI lineage: Eukaryota > Metazoa > Chordata > Actinopteri > Kurtiformes > Apogonidae > Coranthus > Coranthus polyacanthus. The sequence continues at coordinate 11,563,276 of JAPQRN010000003.1, forward strand.
TCTTAGCGATTCTGCAATGTGTTTGTGACTAAAAGAAGACAAACTTTTATCTAAAAGCTCCAAGTCATGCAGTTCACAGATAAGTAAGTATGCCTCTCAGTGTGAAGTCATGCTGGGTGCACACAAGTGCGTAACAGCTCTCGCTTCTTATTCCTGCTGTTTCACCTCCAAGTTATTGCAATGTTAGTGTGCAGTACGGCATGCTAAGTGCGCCTGTGGGCCGTCTCGTGTGTTTGACCTGCAAGGACAGTAAGCTGAGGTGGAGGAGGTAATAGCTGAGGGACGGCTCTGAGGTCATTAGCCACAGAGGCTGAAGCATAAGCCTAAAAACTTTTTATCAGGCTCATCCACAGGGACCTTCCACAGATTCCTGGTTGAGTTCCATCACACATGCATCAAAGAATAAGAATATGCAAACTGAATTAACTCTAGAGAAAGAAAAGTAAAGTAATTGTAGAGGCAGTAATATAAAAATTCATTTCATGTTGTCAATATAAGGTTCTGGTGTAGTGATCCACCAAATTACATTTTGAGCCCCTGAAAAGTGTGTGGACCTTGATCCAGTGTGGGTAGCTTTGTTGATTAGCCGTAGGCGGCACTATTAAGAGGCTAGGGGAGGCTTAGCTTCTCAAAAATATCACTGAAAATATTTAGAAATAAAAAAACAAACAAAACAAACAAAGTCATTAATTTGGGGGGCAGTACTACTGGCAAACATTTAAAGCTCACTACAAATTTAAAGATAGTATTTAGTTATTTATTTTTAATAGTCATTTATGGTTACTTAGGCTACCGAGTCATTTCCTTTGCATAGTGCGCAGAAAATTAAGCGAGCTGTAAGCCTGCATCAGTCACTGATAAAGCACCATGAAAAGAAGTGAACTCCTTGGTAGAACAGTCAGGAAAATGAACATTCTTTTTTTTTTTTTTAAGGAAATGTCAGCAATGATGCAGAACATAAAGTTGAGATGGAATCTTTGAATAGAACTGCTGGAAAATCGAGATGGATAAATGACTCCCTGGTACATCCTGGTGGGGATGGGTTACATTTAGCAGATGTCATGACTTTTTCATGTTTTGTGTAACTTAAAAAACTAAAACTACTGGTAACCAGAGAGTGCGATGATGCCACATCTATCTCTCTGTCTGTCTATCACACAAACCTGGATGCCTGATCCTTCGGGAACAGTGATCTTCCAAACACAGTTCAGACTGTTGAGGTAAGGCTCGGGAAACCCAGGAGACAAGATGGTCCCAGTTCGAGAGGTCAGGTTACCTCCACATGGAACTGCAGGAAGAAAGAGAAGGATGGAAGTCACATTAGCATTGTATTAAATACATCTTGGCTAGAGAAGATGTAGAATGTATGCAGTGTATGGCCAGATGTATAAGCGCAGTTAACAAATAAGTTAATATTATTCAATCTTGATGGTTTTTTTTTAACAAAGAGGAGGTTCCGCCGGCTTCAGTGAATTTTCATGCATCAATAAGATAAGGATCACATCATGAAAAGAAAAAAAAAACAAACATCTGGTCCATTTTGAGCTCGGTTTAAGAAAACTCCGATGTGAATACTCACTCAACTAGAATTAATCGAAGCATCAAAGTAAATGCCTAGATGGAAGTTCACCCTATAGGACTACACAGTCAAGCAGATCCACCTGGGCAAAGAAAGCAGACACATGTCCACTCATGCACACGTCACAACAGACACACTGTACGCCTGAAAAGGAGTGATTACTGTCTCCAAACAGCGTCTCTCCAGCTTGCTCTGTGCGTCTCACATCTGGTGACAGCACAGGAGCATCTGCTTACAGCTGTAAGTTGTGTGTGCGTACGAGTGTGTATGATTGTATATGCATGTGGAAAGCTCTATACATGTGTGTGTATTTGACCCTCAGCTGTGCCTGCCACCTGTGTGCCGCATGGTTGAATCTTGGTGTATTGCTACAGGCAATGGCTGGCAGCCCACATCTGTGTCAGAGTAACTGACACTCACAGCGCCAAGTGGGAGAGGTGGAAGGAAAGAGAATAAAGAAAGTAAAGAAAGGCAGGGGAAAAGGGAAGGAAATACAAAACAAAAACTTATCCAGCTGGATGTTTTTGTTCGCAGTCTGTATTCATGTCCTACCTATACAGCTAGGTATGGAGCTGTTCCACTGCGCCAGGGCGTTGGGAACTGTCAGACATTCAATGGCACTCGTTCCCTCCAGCACATAACCTGGACTGCACTCAAAGCGGATCACCGCCCCCACAGCAAAGTTGTTCCCCATACGGCGGCCATTTCGGGGCTCAGGGACTGAGCTGCACTGGGTGGCACTGGTCCGTGGCACGGCTATAGAGAAACAGAAACACAGACAGTGATTTCAGGTGCATTTTCTTTGAATATTATTCTTTAACTGGGAAAAAATCAGAGAAAGAGATCATCAAGTACTTAACATTTAAAGTCAGTGCAACGCATATATATAAATATAAGTTCTGACTTTGTCAGAGCACAGAAAAATGTGTTCTCAACCATCCAAATGCCAGCACCACTGAAGCAATGTAGCCTACTGCTGTGGCAGTAGTTTTAGCTATTGAGTGTTAATGCACTCTGGTTTTATAACGTAATGGTGTTAGGGGAGGGGTCATGTCAATTATGGCTCTAGTGCGTCATCGAGCCACCTTTTGAGACCTGCCCACATAATTCCAGACACAAAACCAATTTCTTTTTATTTTTGGCATACCTAAATAAAGTGCTTGTAAGAGGAGAAATGTAGAGCCAAAATGGATGTATGAGGCCTCATTTGAAAGGCACCGTGCTCGAGAAAATAAACAACCTACATTTTAGTCCTTTTTAGTTTGTGGTGTCACTGCCGTCCACAAACCTTAACCTTGATCTGGTGGATTTTAATAGGATGATAAAGTGAGTCATACTAGTATCACTGCATTGTATAAAACAACAAAAAAGGACAAGCATAATATTCAACTTATCTTTATGCATAGTTCCTTCAGGTTTAAGTTACTACACTTTCTCAAGAGCTGCCAGTGCATTCAGATATCTGCAGCAAATGTCAATTCTGGCACAGTGCGTTGTTTAAGAAAAATAATAATTCAAGAGAAAAATTCCACTTCAAGAAATACAAGAACAGAAGGTAACAACAGTGTTAGTGCACACTTCTGTAGACACACACAGACACATCATAACTCAAACAGTGGCTGCAGGTGAATCTCTACTGTGTGTGTATCCGTGTTACTTACCCTGGTAGACCAGGTGGAATCCTCTGGAGCTAGACTGGCCTTTGGAGGTGAAGCGGATCAGGATTTGGTTGGATGTTGCTAAGGGCAAGGACTCGCCTGAGATGGAAAAGTTAAAGATACAGTTTTTAGCAAAGTTCTACCTAAGGTTTTTGTAACCACTTCTAAGAATTTCTAAGTACCTGATGAATCATTTCGGTACAAAAATGCAGCTGCTGTAAAATAACACTGAAGTAGAGCGGAACCAGCTGCAGAGCCTGCATCTCCCCATGCTTCCCATTTCTGGCTGTGTGTGCAATACAAAATCCAATTCAAGCTTGTGTTTATCACCTGCTGCGTAAGACTCTTGACAATCAAACTCATGCTTACATTCAGGAGGTCTCAACAGTATAGTGCACAGGAAGGACTCCTACGTCACCTCAATAAGGCTTACATTGGTTCATTGCTCAAAATTCACGACCAAGTCTGGGTTGTACCAACGGGGATGCATTTTGAAACTCTTCAGCTAGCTAGCTAATTAGCTAGCTAATTTGCTTTTGCACATATATGTTTCCTGCAAAAACAGGAATCCTGAAAAATCCCAGTCTGCTCTGATCGATCAACTCTACCTGTAGCAATGATCCTACAATAGACCAGTTACAACCCATAACTGCTGTCTATCTCAGAGATCCTCAGCAGTGGACCTAAAAATTTGAGAAAATGGCAGTGGAGAATAATTTTACAGTGGATGCAAAATTGGTATACGCCCCCGAGTACATTCATTAAAATTTGCCGGAGAATCGTTTTCCAGGAAATGAGAAACTCTAAAATCCAATAAGAATACCTATGAAATTAATTTTTTTGTCATATCTGGGTCAGGTACTGGTGTATAGGTGATGAATAACACAAGTCATTGTGTAAAAATATACAATCAACATTCAATTTGATTTCATGGGGACTTTAGTGGTTGGGCGTTTATGGGTTTGCCAAAGTGTATTTAGCAACATCACATGTGCCGGTATTGAAAACCTCTGACTATTAATAAAAACCTTAAGAACATGACAGTTGCAGAATTAAAACTGCTAAAGTATCATTTTGATTACAATCAAGTGAAAGAGCACTGAGTGTTCTGCTGACTGGCTCTCTGCAGTGGATCTCATTACTCTGCGTCTGCTTGCTGTCACACTGTAGAGGGAGGAAGACGTGCTTAACCCCCAGAGACAACATCTGCATGTATGAGTACATCCGTGCCTTTACGTGCAGTGTCCTAAGATAACTCAAATAGCACACTTTCTCACTGCGTCATTGTTCAACTTCCACTGTATGATCCCAGAGGCATGCTGGGTAGTTTATTAGAGGAAGCCCTTGCTGCATGCTGTTGCGGTGACAGTGTTTCATAATTTGCTGCGCGGGCAGGTATTCATCCAGACAGATCAAACACATGTCAGCATGTAACTTATCAAGCCGCTGGCCACTTTCCAGCTCCAAACCGCTTCGCCCTTAAAGCGATCCACGACGCCAACACATGAAAGACTTCCAAGGACAGAGACGTGTTTGGCAGGTGGTCAGTAGTCAAAGATCAGGAGAAGTTGTTGGTTTAGCCAAGTTGAAACTAAAAACTCACGACCAAGACATGCGATCTTATATCTGCCCATAAAGTCTTATTGTTTTGTGAATCTTGTACAATGCCATGGCGCACTGTGTAAGATTATTAATATTGTTTCAAGAATATTTATCTTTTTTTCTTACTCACTAAATCTTAAAGTTAGTTATTTTACCTGCACATCAAGCTAAATTACAGACACTGCTTTAGGCCACATTGTGTCTTTTAAAACCGTTTTTTTTTTCTATTCTGCTCAATAACAATTGCTTACCACACTTAAAAGCACAGTATGGACGTTGTAGTAGATGACTCCATGAAGTACCGTGGGACCATGTTTTCACTAGCAAAACATATTTTAATAAGGAACTCTAACATATTATAGCTTTAAGTCACAAAGTCAAGTGTTTTTGAATTGTTAGTAGAACATATGATCAGCTAGCTTTTAAGCAATTATCAACTCTGCTGCCTGGGCAAGATTAGATGCAGAGATTTTGTATGCTGAAATACAACCCAGTCCATAAAGCTGGTGTTCGAAACAGTAGAATGAACGGTCTACCACATAAATGCTTTTTATAAGTCCAAAGGCACCAATTGTCTCAGGGAATCTTATTCAATTTTAAATAATGATGATCAGTGAATAATGCAAAAACACCAAGTTACTTGCATTAATACCTCCATGTTATTACCTCTGCTGTTTCAATGCACCTCTGTGAATCACTTTGTGCTGCATTTTGTATGAAATGTGCTACATAAATGAATAAAGTTGTGTAGAATTCATTGTTACTATTTTGAAAGGGAAGCACGTAAATCTTTTTTTTTGTTTGTGTTTTTGCTAACTATCCCAACCCTGTGTGTTACAAGGCAATCTTTCAGAAAGAAATTATGCTGAATAAATAACTCTTGAAAATGTTAATTATGTGTGCTTAATTTGAGCTAGTACAAATGCTTTGTCTGAAGCTAAAGATGACAACTTCCAAATTAATGAGAATAATTTGTGGTTAGCAAGGTGGCTTTGGCTGTGGGTCATACGCAAACTGCAGGGTCCAAGTCCATTTACCACTTAGCTCTGGTTTTAAGATCTTTTCACTCAGAATAAGACATTAAAAACACTGCAAAAAAAGCAAACCTGCTGTGAGTTTATTTGACTCAATGCAGTGCTTTGAATGAGTGTTGTGCCACTTATTTCAAGGGATTTCCTTGATATGTTTTCTTATTTCCAAAAAAAATTCTTATCAAGTGTAATTATCTTACTGCACTGGCAGATAGATTCAACTTGTTTCTAGTCTGGATGTATTTCTTAGATTTAGATTCAGTTAATTTGTGAAGTTCAACAGTCAGGGGAAAAATATCTTTGAGCTGTTCTTCCACCATAGTGAATCTGTAATTTTGTAAATAAATGTTGCGAGCACATTAGTAATAGAGAGGTTAAACTTAAGTGCAGTTAAAAAAAGAAAACAAAAAAAAAAAAAACAGGCTTTCCAGTCACACATGAAATAACAGCCCAGGGAATTGGCTCTTTTGAAATTAGTTCACACATTTGCATTTAGATAAGTCTCCATGATTTCTTGATTCGGTCCTTTTGTCCTTTCTGCCAACACGTTCCATCCCTTTCTTTTCTAATTTCTACCTTTTATCGTTCATTTATTCAACTTCCTCCCATTTTATCCTTTTCTTTTACTTTTTTTTTTTTTACTTCTTCTGACTGGCTTTTTCTTTTCAGGGAGAGCGATTTGTCTCACAAGCCCTGACAGTAATGAAAACATACTGTCATGTTTTATGTACTGTAATTTACTTTTCATGGTCAGCATAATCACAGCAAACTGTCTTGTGTTTTGACTACAGTAATTGTCTATGCTTAACAAATACTATATTTTCAACCATTAAAACACTCATTACGTGACTAAAATGTACTTTGCATAATGGCGGTTTGTATTTGAATGTGTCGCCTCATAAGCCAGTATATTGTGTGTTCTGCTTGGTACAGTAGATGCAGGTCCATGCTTGTGGATTACGTCTAATATATGCTTGTTATGCCTTCTTGCACTACTTCTTCAGCGCTTCTGTCTGTGTGGGCTAAGAGTCTCTCTTCCTCTGCCAAAGTGTGTCAGCTCTGCTCTGCCATGCCTGGTTAGAGAGCTCTGTGAACCTGCCGCCAGGAGTTCGCAGTTAATATAGCATCCTGTTTATTGAGCTGTAAACTGGATTTTCTGAGGCTGCCCTGGACACAAACCAAAGTAATCATTTTGCTTTTGTCAAACCGCAGGGCTAGGGCAGCCTGCGATGCAGAGGGCCACCCTAAACATACACATGTCCAAGCATCCACATTCAAGCATCTGCATTTTTATTTTTTGTAGCTCATCAACAGTTTCAACATTTATCACAGCGGTGCTGCTATGAAGTTACAACACTGCACAAACAGACAATCACTGTTCCCTGACATTTTTTTTCAATTTCCAGCTCAGTAATATCTTCTTCTATCTTGAATGGAATCTTATCTTCTCTCTTCTTTAGTATATGTAATCATTTTTGTTTATGTGTGCAGTATTTCTGGTTAGTATATTCAGAAATATATTTGCAATACGCTATAACCTTAAAATATATTTGCAATACATTGTAAATACATTGTCATTGTGTGTCTTTTTTTTACTGGCGCTCATTCCCATATGGGGTGTAGACTTGTGTGAGTCACAGGTAAAACAAGACGTGAGCCTTTCTTTTGGGATTGCGTTGTGTCTCAAGTTTTTAGACCTTTCACAGCACTGTCAAACTTGTTGAAAAAAGTTTTTCACAGAGTTTGCGTAATAAGTTAACGGACTACTGCGGGCTATTTAAGCAATGAAATTACTAAAGAACTGCCAGCTGGTAAAATAAATGTCAATAAGGTGACCATTGATCAAGAACCCGGAGTAGAAGTCTTGTTTGAAAGCAAGTTGCTCATATGCAGTATGACTACTTATCAAAGATAATTAGAAATTGAGAAGGAATACTGTATTAATTTTAAATGAGGGTATGTCATTAAAGCTTCAGAAGGCAGAAACCAGGACAAAAACAATTCAACAATTTGAAAATACACACCCTCCTACCCCCGGGCCCCCCCCACCCCCCCCCAAA
>JAPQRN010000003.1:11581442-11606560 GCA_037367275.1 Coranthus polyacanthus
TACAAAAGTGAAGGTAAGATAAAAGTATGTGCAAGTGACTAATGAAACTCAAGATCAACTAGAGCAGTAGTCATCAACTGGTGTCCTGTTGTAAACCCATTTTTCAGCTTATGAATAGCCAACACAATCCACTGCAAGCTTTTTCCACCAATCAGGACCTGATGTAACGGTGTCCAAACCAGTTAAAGCTGATGGATATTTCCTTCCAATCAGGACAGCAATCTGCAATTACATTTCTGGAATTGAAGATTCAAACCATCACTTCCTCCTTGGTGAAGGTCTGTGATCGTTTTTTTTGTTATTTATATATTTATCATTATCTGTGTCCTGTCTGCTCACACTTGGGCCTTGCACAAATGTACAAAGTCAGTATATGCAGAGAGCATACCTGTCAACCCTGCAGTCTCTTTTGCAATTATTCATAACTCTGTATTATTTTACCTGCTCCATGCCCTAGATTTTAACCAATCCAGTCACTTGTACCATTTTATATATTTTTAAAGAGGACAGCAATTCTATGTTACAGCTTACACTGATGCCTAGTTTCTGTGCTGAAAGCAGGGGACCTGCAGGAAGCTGCCTGTCATGAATGAACATAGTGCTGGGGTCAGGCAAGCCGTCTGTCTGTCTGTTTGCCACCCGAGGCACCTGTACCATTCAGGCCGGAGACCTTTCATGAGCTGATTTAGACCTGAACCTTTCCCTCACTGCAGCCTCCATTAAACCAGGACATCTGGCAAGGGACAGTGGAGGGCTGATGGATGTAGCAGGCGTTAGGTGTGGACTGACCCTGGGCACAGGCTGGCAGTGAGAAGGCCAGTCTCTGCAATGAAGATGGCCGATTAAACAAGAGCTGCCCTGGGACATTTGGAGGAGTGAAAGAAAATGGATGAGCGGCATCAGCTGTTTTGGAAAATACTCAAAGGAGTTTAAATGATGTGATGCGAAGTGAAAATGAGCATAGGAGAGGGAGAAGTTTGTAGTTTAGACAGTGTTGAGTGTGCTGCTGTGCACATGTCTGTGTCTCTATGTGTTATTCAAATGTGGCTCAGGCAAGTGAAGTTCTGTCTATTTTGTCCCAATGGCTAGAGATCCAAAAACAGAGCGACAGAACAGTGATTGGTTAAGGGAATGACAGCACCTCAGGCAGATTTCGTAATACAATTTTTACGAGTGAACCGACCAAATACAAGCTGCGCCAATTCGTCAACATGCTGCATCCTCACCAAATAGACCTTAAATCCCAGCCAAACATGCTTTTTTTGCCATGTTCTTTCCTGAAACTGAAGAGGTAATTTATGTATTATTTGGTTATGCTTCATTAGTGTAGAGAATTGGAAGTGGAGAGAGGGGAGTTTTTCTGAGCCACACACTGGGCCCATCTGCTCTACCAGATTGGCCATACAATATCACGCACTGTATTGCACACTGCAGTAAATATTGCTAGGAGTGAGTTAAGGGGTAGTCTCTGTAAAACTGTCTCACCAAAACCCCATGATTCACTCCATTTATGTACAATTTGCAAATGAATCAAAGAGCTGCATCGCATAAACAGGTAAAAAAGTCAGCCGAATTGCTGGACATAGATCAAATTCCATCTGAGCCAAGAAACAGAAAGCCCAGGGTCGATCTGGAATTGGTTAAATGTCTGATACCTTAAACAGCTCTAATTGAGACAGGGAGATTTAGGAAGATTTAACACTGTTCTCTCATGCAAAGCCCTTAACGAAGATGCGCTGTCTAATTTAAAGCTTGTTCAGCTTCTGTATATTTGTAAGGAAATGACTAACATACAGGCACTGAGGCGTTCCCCTGTGAGGGTGAAACACAAATGCAAAATAAGCAGATGTGATGCGTTATCCTTAAACTAACTGGACCTCATTCAAGGATGTCTGTGATCATTCTGCACCATGTGTGCAGCACAGAGTGCCTCATGTGAGCAAATAAATTTGGCTCCACCAAACAACATGCTGCGCTCAGCAAAGCTCAGGCATCAGACAACAAAACGTTGTTTGCTCTAATTTATGAAAAACCTTTTTTTGCAGTTGCAAAGCACTCATCAAAAAAGAGCTTAAGCACACATGCTGTCGGCTTTTCATTTTCATAATTCTGTGTTAGCCGGCTACTAGAGGAGGTACAGATCAATAATTATGCCCAAACCCATAGCATAAATGGGAGTGGTGGTGATCAGGACACCGCGGCGCAGACACGCCATTCTTTCTCTGAAGCAATTTTCACCCCACTAATCTCACTCGCTTTGGAGTAGACACAAGAGAAAGTTAAAAAGAAATAATCTGCAAGGTCGATAAGCAGCAGAGGGTAAATCCATTCTCACTCTGCCAGAGGAAGAATTTTAAAACATGAATTGTTTAGGGGATAAAGCCTTGCATACTATTTAAAATTCAGTGTTTTCTTCAGAATCTTAAAGACACTGGAGATGGAAAAACTGATGATGAAAGAACGTGTACACTTGCATAAAGACACACAATCCAAGTTTCCGCTTACTTTATATTTTGAGCCAATTAGGGAAGTAGTCATATTCCTCCAATCAAACAGATCTCACCTGTGTACTGCAGCACAAATCCATTGCTGCTGAGGGAGGCATCACTCCGGAAAGCCAGGAATAGCGTGTTTGAGCTGCTTTCAATACGATCTGGAACATCCGTGCCATAGAAACTACCCAGCAAGGGGCTCAGGGAGTCCGGTCCATCGTAGATATGTAAAAAGTCATAACTTGGCTCCAAGCTGAACCTGATTTCAGATGTGTGGGCAAAAAAAGTATTAACATTTTTGCAACAGGGTAAAAGCTCACATGATGTTATAAGGAACTGTAACAAGGGCAAAACTTACTGATTGAAGCTCAGGGCGATGACATAGTCCTGTGTAACTGTAACCTTCCAGTCACACTCCCTCCCATGGGGATAAGGTTCAGGATAGTCCGGAGAAAGAATCAGCCCACTAGGACCGGTCAGGTTTCCTCCACATGGAGCTGTGAATTCAGGGACTAATTAAACATGGCATCTAATTGCGAGGTGTTAACTTCCATCATTAATTACTTCTTATTGTTTTGGAGTTTAATATGTAACAATGTATTAGACAAAAAAAAAACTGTGAAAATAACATAGGCCTGTCTGAGAGGTCGGTGTTGGTAGTGAGAGGAAGAATAATCAGATCTCTCTGTCTGTTGCAGTGACTTCAGGAAACGTCTAGAGGCAGAGGAAATCAGGTTTGCCACTTAAGATTCACTTAAGGAGTCTGTTAAGTAATCACATTAGGAATCTGTACTGTCTACCTGTTTCAGAAAAGTCACATCAGCAAGAGAAGTTATACAGTGCACTGCAGCGGTTGAAGCGGAAGTCGTAGAAAGGAATATATTTCAACCATGGCCTAGTCCATGTACACAGGTATTTTGCAGAACCTAGCTTTTTCTATGGCTTTTTCTTTTTATCTTTTGGCCTTTTATCTAGATTCATATGCAATCTTAGGACACAGGAAACCCTGCTGGAAAATGTGTTCGAGGGTGAGGATACAGAAACTCTGTATTGGAGGATGTAGGGTGGAGAGTGCTAAACCTAAAATCGAATGTTCAAAAAATTGAAAAAAAAGTGCCTCAATGCCTCAAACGCTCTGATGAAGGCTCTGCGCTGAAACACATCAGTGTGTTTTTTTGTGTGTCTGTTTGCAGTGTTGCCGTGTGTTCAGAGAAAACTGAAATTTTGGCTTGTAATGTCATAGTGAGCACTGTAATCTCCTTTGTACGTGAGGTGATTTAGTGCAATGGCAGACATGGCCAAAATAGGGCTGGTGCAAAGAATGTTAAGAGGACTTTTTACATGTTTAAAAATACAGTCACTCTTTCACTTTATTGAGACATCAGAATGCGCTACAGAGGTCACTGCCAATGTTGCTGGTTTTGGGTGACACCTGACTGCACCTACTGGTGTCCCATGCTGTTGACAAGGTTGTGTTTTTCCAGTGGAGAAGAATAGAAGCATAGAACGGGGATCAAACTGAATCCAAATACCAACAAACCAATGCATGTGTTTGCTGGTTCTGGGTCAAACAACTCATTCTCCAACTGTTTTCTAGTAACTATCGATTTCATTCATTCAGATCACATTCTTGACCTTGACGATAACACTTCAATTTAAGATCCTTGTAAAGTAATAAGTGTCAATTGAGAGGTAACAAGGCTTTCATAAGTTCTTAAAAACAATTCTAAGAAACTCAACTTTAGATTAGGCGGCCAATAATCTAAAACTAAACATGTTCATGATTACCTAATGCTTATTGCAAGGACCTTTATGTGAAGTGCTACCCACTCCACCGAGGACAATTCAATGGTTGTGGTCGTTTCTGGTCTGCATCCAAGTAAGACTGATATGTTCACATCTCTACAAACAAACCTTATCAAGAGGGAAAACAAACCCAAGTTAATGAGTGAATGATGATCTCGACTTAACAGTGCAGGATTGAAAAAGGCCTCACCTGCACCGCTCACCTGTTCCTGCTTAAACTTTTCGTACTAATCATAACATACTGTGTTACCTGTGCAAGTAGGAGGGTCTGGCTGCCAGAAGAAGCGGCCATTGATCTCAGTGCAGGTGATCTTGTTAGCCCCCTGCAGGATGTAGCCAGGATCACACTGGAATACCACATGGTCCCCTGGCTCCCTGCTGTCCCCGCTGCGGGTCCCATTAGTGGGCATGCCTGGGTCATTGCAGGAGGTGGCAGTAGAGACTGAAACAGCAAGAAAAGGGTCAACTAATGAAAATACATCAAAAATGATCCTCAGTTCTTGTGAGGATTTTTTTCTTTTTTTTTTAAATTCAGTCATTATGCAAGACAATTAATATAAACAGTATAGATAATATAAACAGTGAACAGTCTACATATTGAGTAAACAGGTTCAGGTCTACATTCTAATCAATTTAAGCTAAACCATTCACACTCGTAACCCTGGAAAATACATTTATAAACCAATCTTTTGAAAACCAAAAGTGAACTGCACTTTAAATACATGTTGGCATTGATCTATCTCTCCTTTAAATGTTTGTCTTTACCTTTTTGTACAGTAAATGTACATACACCTCTCAGATCATATGTGATGTCTTGTATTGAAAAACTACTGAAATTCTGACTCCCTTTCACTAGCATACAAGTTTCTTTAACTTTTCCCCAGAGCAAAATACATTTGGATCTACAACAAAACGCACAAAAAAAAATAAATAAATAAAAAAATATTAATATAAAGGTGAAAAGTCTGGGACCAATCACAGATCCCTGAGGTACTCCAAAGGTGACCTTCCTAAATCCTGACACATTACCATTGATTTGCATAAATTGAAAATTGTCTAAGCAGAATTTCAGCCAAACCTATGCTGTACCTCTTATCTGATACTCCAATAATCAATATTTTTTTTCAGTAACTGGTTATAATCTATAGCATCAAAAGCTTTTGGTAGATCATATAAACACCAACAGAACAATCCTCATTTTCAACTACCTTTGGTATTTCTTCTATCACGTTACTTCTGAAGACAAAAAAAACGAAAAAATGCTTCAAAACCTGTAAATGATGAAGCTCGTCTCTTGGACCTACATTGTGTGCATCTAAAATCAACTGAGCCTTCGTCACTCCTCACCAGAGAACTGCAGCGCGAAGCCCTGCTTGCTGGTGAAGAAGTCCGTGGTAAACTGCATGCTGACGGTGTTGAATGTGCTGTGTGCGTCCGGGGGCAGAGTCGAGCCACTCAACTCCCTCAGCAGGACTCCACCGTCCTGGGGTCCATCCCAGATCCGAAGGACATCATGTATCTCCTCCGTGTGGAAGACCAGAAAATGTAGACTGGTGGAAAGAAAAAAAGAAAATGATTAAGTACCAGTTGAGTTTAAATTAAAAACTTGCGATACATCCTTACACAATACATATATGTGTAAGGATGTATACAAAATGTTGGTAGTACAATCATTCGGTAGTGGCGACCAGGGTATTTTTTTTTTGTTCTGAGATTAAATATCATGACAGTAATGGTATAACAGGGCTTTTAGCATACAATAAACCATTTTTAAAACAAAGGAGGATCAGTCAGTGCAGCAGAGACGACTATAAATTGATTAAATCAAAACACAGGTTATGTTTTACGAGAATCAATGCACAAAGGATAATAACGTGATTAAAGGAGACAAAACAGGAAGGACCAAAATGCGGTTAAGTACAGGTACAAAAGAAGCAAACAAATAACATTTTAGTGAATCATAGATGCCAGATCCAGAGCATTCAATGGATGTTCCGCAATGTCAGTCAAGCAGATACGCCTGCCACAGCATTTAATAGTTTCAGTCTAGACATCAGAAAGATGATGCTGTCAAAATATCTTCTCTTCACTTTGGTTTAGACAGCTGTCAGCCAGCTGGTGGTCCACTGGAGGTGAAATGCACTGTAGATGAGTATGTGTGTGAGTGAGTCAGCCTCAGTGTAGTGGATTCATAATGACATACTGCCTAGGTTTATGTGTGTGTGTGTGTGGGCATGTTTAAGTATGTGTTTTAGACAAAGTCAGCAGGAATAAAAGGATAAAATGTGGTATTTCACAGTGGACGGGGATAGATAAGAGTGGGTGCCATGTACTATTTGGTATGAATTATATTTTATACTGAATGATGATTCTCAGCAACTTTATCCTGCAGCAAAATCTCAGAAATAATAATTTATGTCTTTCTCTCTTTCTCTCAATAATCCATGCCTTTAAATGAGAGGATACAGCACTTCACTGAGGTATACTGCAAAATAAAGGAAAAAGACTCACCTGCTTCACAAGCAAAGTAAGCATTTATCACTTCTTTTTTTTTTCTCCAAATATATTACAGAAGAAGTAAAAACAGTCCTTAATAGTGCTTTTTGCATAGAGATGCTGTTCACTGCTCATTGGGGACGACACCACTGACATTCTGCTACTGCAGCTAAGCGAGAAAACGTACACAAAATGATACAATATATACATAATCCAAGGCAAACTGAGTGTTCTGATATATCACTGTGGTAAAATACTGATGCAGCATTTACAGCTGAGTTTGGAAGTTTACAGACACCTTGGTAAAATGGATTCAAAGTCAGCTTTTCACAATTCCAAACAGTTCAATATACAGTATATTCCCTCTGTTAGTTCAGTTATTTCCAACTTTTTATTTTGATGATGTGAAATTTTATCGTATTCTCAGAGGGTCAAAAGTTTACAAATACACCCAGAAGCTTCTGAAAATTGACGTGATGACTTTAGAAACTTCATATTGGCTAAATGTCATACCCTGAATCAGTTGGAGTTGTACATATGGTTGCATTTCAGAACCTCCCTTCGACCTCTTGCTTGTCATCATGGGAAAAATCCAAAGAGATCAGCCAAAACCTTTGAAAAAGAATAGACTTCCACGAGTCTAGTTTGTAACTGGGGGAAATATCTAAACGTTTGAAGGTACCAGGAAGGAAGGAGGAAGAACGGTGAGGCTTTTACTTTTAAACTGTTAAGCATGAGGGTAGAGCATCTTGTCGTGGGGTTTGTTCTGCTGCAACGGAACTAGTGTAGTTCACAAAGAAGGAGAATTCTAGGGATATTTTGAAACTTCGGCCAAGAAGCTAAAGGATTTTTTAACTGATTTTTGAACAGGACAATGATCCTAAGCATACCTCCACAATGGCACCAACATGGTTTAAGGCCAACAAAGTAAATGGGTTTGACTGGCCATCACAAAAGCCCTGACCTTAATCCAACAGAACATTTGTGGGCTGAGCTGAAAAAGCCCACAAACCTGACTCAGCTGCATGAGTTCTGCATGTGAGTACTGTGTGGAAGGCTACCCCAAGCGCTTGATTCATGATTCGAAAAGAGCATGTAAACCTTTGAACCTCTGAGAATATGATAAAACAAATAAAACCTGAAATTAAAGATATTTGTAATATTACTCTGAAATTTCACATCAACAAACTAAAGTAGTTGGACTACCTGAATTAACAGAGGGAATATATATTGAAATAAAATGATTGAAAAAACACTTACTTCAACGTACTTAAGCTAAGGTGTTCATTTGTTCTCTGATTTTGTTCACAAGCTTAACCTTAGGTTAGAATAAATCTGACCAGTGCTCATTTTTCCAAAATATCATTTATTAAAGTTGAATGGACCATCCATAGAAAACGATGGTACTTGATGTGCTTTTAGTATCTCATCCCCTCACACATACAAACACACACACTGCCTTGAGCTAGTGATGATGCAGAGGAGAAACAGCAACCCAATGATATGTCGAGTTTAGCAACAAGTTTTCACCGTTTCTGCATAATTGGTGTCAGAGTCTGATTCCCATACTGTGTGATGTGTGAGCAGCAGCTAGAGGCTACTCAACAATGCGCTGTGTGTGTGTGTGGATACTGTACGTAACCTACTTGACAAGTCCTGTCACAATGCTTATGAAAGAAGTGCGCATAAAACAAACAGATGCAGACAGGCGTACCAGTGCACATTCATGTGTACTGATGGGAAGGTGTTTAAAGCTTGTGGTGTGTTACAGGGTCATACATAAGAGCCCTTGCCTGGAAAACAGATGCAGAAACAAAGACATGCATACTTACACCACACACATTAACCTCATTATCTTGCAAAGCACTGCATTATGTTGAAGAAACAGCACTAAGGCTCATCCCATTCAATGTCATCATTCTTCTGTTTATATTTTTCTTGCTAACGACAATACCGTGTGATATAGTGTACAGTGTTCAAGGCTAAAAATTATAATATTCAGACAGAGTACTGATTCGCTTTAATAATACTGCCAAAATGTAATCTGAATACACAAATCTGTGTTTTCTTCTGTGGCACAGAAACCCCAACCCAATCATTTATTATAGTCTTTTCAGAGTAAGAGAAGACACCCATTTAATGAGAAGATGCATTCAATTTGTTTGGAGTGGCAGCAGATTAAAGGTTAGATGCCAGAGAAGGAAATGTGAATGCACAGCATAGCATGCTGCTCATATTCAAACAGCCTGCACATAGAAATATATGTACTGTGTAGCAGGGTTATTATATTTAATGAAAACTAAGACTAAAAGCAGCTGTGAAAAAATAATTTTGTCAACTGAAATATTTTTTTTTCCAAAACAGATAACCTAAATAAAAACTACCATAAACAATGCAATACATACTAAAACAAAATAGAATTGTAAGTAAAATCATCTTCATTTCCCCCCAGTGTCCAGGGTTTGCACAATATCATTATAGAATGTAGTTTTTATGTCTTTTTACCTTTTGAAAGTTAGCAGTGATGTCAATTTTTTTTTTTCATGCGTCTGAAAATATGTGGCCTTAGAAACTTGATTCTTCTCTATTTTGTTCAATCCCATCACCTCATCTCATATTACCTGAGTGCATTCATGAAGATAAAATCTGGACGTTTGAATTCGGACAAAACTTGAATCAAAAGCCAAACTGAAAGAATAAATAATAATAATACAAAGTAATGAAGGTTTTAAAACTTTAATAACTCGTTCTGTGACGTTTATATGTGAAGGTGAATATGCAAGATTGCTAAAAAAAAACAAAAAAACAACACCACCGTCTCAGGAATAGTCGAGTAAACATAATTAAAAGTGTAAATTCTGGGGACAGAGCACTAACCCACTCATCTCCCACTGCTGTCCCTGCACTTTCAACAAGCAAAGGTTATATTCAAAGGTCTCTGTCCCTGTCATGTCAGTGCCTAAGGCGGCCCGGATGCTTGTTATGTAAATTAAGTTATGAAAGCCGGAGGTAGCACGGTCTTATTACCTATGCTCCACCTCTCCAGACTCTAGCTGGAAGAGGCTGTGGTGTTTTACAGATTTGCCAGTATGAATAAAACAAAAGAGTATGTTTTGTAAAATGTGTACACGTGTGCCCGCCTGTATGGAGATTTAATGTGCAGCATGTGCGTTCGTATGGATGCATCAATGATGCGAGTGTGTATAGAAGAGGATTTACATAAGCAACGGTAGAATCAAGTGCCAGCCATGTGCTGAAAACGTGCTTATATGCTGACGGGCCTCATGTTGTAATGCAGCCTTCGGGACTGTCAGACAATGAATGGCATCATGTTCTATTTCTAGATTTACCCGTCAAAAGACGGATGGACAGGTGGGTGGATAGGAAGAGACACATTCAGGCAAAGCAGAAGGTGAGGGAGGGAACGAAAAACAAGAGCGATGTTAATCATTACTGCATTGATGGAAAGAAGAGGATCATGGCTGATGGAGAGCAGAAGGATGGAGGGATTGGCACAGATAGAACGGGTATGGGCAGCATGTTAGGATAATTGGTTCCTTTTTATAAAATCTCCCCTTGTCATTCACTGACAGTAAGGACAGGATAAAAAGAAAGCAAGAGAAGAAAGAAAAGATGTTGATACTGGCCTGGAAAAACCTCTATGGGGAACAAGGATTGTAGCTTACACTTAAACACTTGCAACTATAAGTCTCCCGCTTTCATTCATCTATATTGTTGGGGGTTTTTTTTGCTTGTTTTATGTCCTCTTTCAACCCATTTGGAAGAATAAAATGTTGCCATTGTATTGTTTCTGTAAATCACCAAAAATAAGTTTCATATCAATACCTCTACACATGTATCAGCATTAGTGTTTTAACCACTTACTTTACTTCAGTGTCTGAAGGAATAATATCTCAGAAATAATGCATATGTACCTAAAAGCTGGATGTGACAGCAGCATTATGAAATGTTTAGGTACTGACAGCACTTGATTATGTTTAGGGAAAGAAACCAGGGCTTGCTTTAAAGCAGAAAGGCCACAAAGATGTGCTGAAAAAAAAATGACTCAATGTATTTATTAATATTTAAATCATACCATGGCCTTTTCCTCACCTCAACCTAAGTGCTTTTAGTGCCTACCTTTATAAACCCATGGGGGTTGGGAAGCAAACTTCAACCCAACCACCTCTTGCCCATTCAGGAAAGGTAAAAAATAGCAGATCCTTCAGTGACAAGTTCCATTGAGATTAAAGGTATCTGCGGTTTG
Organism: Coranthus polyacanthus; assembly: GCA_037367275.1. NCBI lineage: Eukaryota > Metazoa > Chordata > Actinopteri > Kurtiformes > Apogonidae > Coranthus > Coranthus polyacanthus. The sequence continues at coordinate 11,592,504 of JAPQRN010000003.1, forward strand.
AGTGCAAAGGCAACATTTCTACATTCAGGCGTCCGGGTTGCCTGTTCCCTTTCCCCCTGCTTTGTCTCCGTGCTTTGCGCTGCAGACCCTGTCAACACAGCTACCTCAGGAATGTGTGAAACAGTGTGTGTAAATGTTTAGACTCCGTAAGTGTGAGCAAAAGACTTCACAGCTAGTCACACAAGTTGTTCACATCAGAGGAACTAAAGAAAAGTGTTACACATTCCAGTGGGGAAAAGTCCATTTAGAGACAACTTTTCCACTTAACACAAATGCTTGGGGTTTGAGGTGGAATGGCTCGGGGATGTGAAATGAATTAGACGACAGGTTGAGAAAAGGGAAGTCACTGTGTGTCACTTAGGAAAAAGAATTTTGGGTCTCTGCATGCGATTAACATTTTGCGGAATCATAGGCAGGCGTTTTTTGAAGTTTGCAGCTGAGGGCTCTCCTTTACTCTTGTCCCCCCTCTTAACAAGATAAAATAGTTCAATCAGGTGTCAGAGGAATCGCCTCAAGGAGATGAGATGGGGTAGAGAGGGATGGAGAGATTTCTCAGTACTCTTTTGATTCTGCCTTAACTATTTTGTATTCATATGAGAGAAATAGAGAGAGAAATAGGGAGTGCTGGGACTCCCTCATATGAATACAAAACAGTGTAGCTGCAATCACGAGTCCTGTAGGGAGTCGTCACAATAGTGTTGGTCTGCATGAAGATGATAAATAAGTAAGTATGCAGGGGGTGTATGTACTATGTACAAATGGGTGTGTATGTGGGAGAAAATAAGGCAGAAGAAATATGCCAAGCCAGTGTACATTTGCAACTGCCTGTTTCCTCACAACTTACTGAGACTGTCTATTTAAGCAATAGCACAGTAAAGGCACATCTCACCACTAAGTGTAGATGTGGCCTCTGTGGAATTTTCCCTGTGGGACATCAACGATTGGTTTGTGGTTTTAAAGTCTCGACTTTAGCATCATCATCTTGTTTTTTTGGAGCCAGAAGTGACCATATTTGGACAAGGCGGTGGAGCTGGGGAAGCACGATGAATGAATAGGTGAAACTTGCAAAGCTAACACTACCACTACCTTAATCAAGACACCAACCACACAGGTAACTAGGAAATGTTGTGTTGTAAAAACGCCACTAAGTAATTCCAGCTACATTGTAAATGTTAACACATAGTTTAGTAAGAGCAATGTCAACTCCATGTAATGTATAAATACCCTAATTAGCAGACTAGCTAGTCTAATTAAGTACCAGTAAACTTCATTAAACATCTCTGTAAGAAAACCCTTAATCTGGTTATTGTAACTTCTCAGCCACAACTACAATACAACTGTGATTCCAAAAAACAGTATGATTTATTCAATAAACAGAAGCTCATAAAGTTTAACTCAGCAAGTGAACCAACTGTCAATCACATCTAGCAGCTAGCCACCTGTGACAGCATCCACCCACCTGTCACTCAAAGTGGCCCTGCCCTTAATTATGCATGACTATAATAAGGTGAGTTCAATACAAATTTACAGGGATCTTCTATAGAGATGAACAAGGACATTAACTGCAGAGATCAAAACCATTTTTGTACCAGCTTGTAAACATCATTATTTCTGCTGTAAAGCTGGGCGTTTTAACATGGCGATTGAGTTGCTTTGGGAGACAGCCTCAAGGGGCCATTTGTGGAACAGCAGTTTTTGGCACTTCTGTGTTGGCCTGGTTTTTTTCAGTCCTCTGAAGATGCTGCTTGGTAATAAACATGTAAGCAGTGTTATCATACAGATACAGAACATTCACTGTTAGTTATAGGCAGGCAAAGATGTGAAATCTGGAAATACTGCCTTTATCTCGCATCTCTTTGTGTGCATCTTATTCTCTGCCTCCCACCTATATTCTCTTTCTATCGATAACTCCAATAACTCCAACTGAAGTCTTAGACATCTTATTTAGATGTCTGCTGTCATTTGGCACAGCCTCTGGTCTCTCACAGGCTCAGTATGGTTTGATTAGTGTGCTACCTTCAGCTACAGCATTTGATATACAAGGAATCCCTGGACTAATGCATTGCAAATTCTTCTCAATAATGAATTGCATGGGTAGGATCAAAGGCACGGATGTGGAACATACCTAGCAGAGGAGTGCAAGGGAGCCTGAGGTAGTGAGAGCACTAATGAATCTAAACTAGTAATCATGAGGGACCTAGGAATGTCAGATGTACAAGCTATGGGACATTATCCACATGCAAATAGATTTATGCAGGAAACCACATAGAGCTGCACAATACATGCAAAATAAAATGTTGGTAGTAGTATAGTGTGTAGTATAGTAGTAGTTTGGTAATAAATAGGTAATGATGGAACAATACCATGTATTTACCAAAGTAATAACCAAGTAATAACCAATGGAAACTCTTGGAAGTAAAAATGGTAATTGCCATATTATAATGCTGATATTATTTTCTCTTGTGTTCCTGATATTCCCTTTTTTTTCAAAGTAATACTGTACAAATGACATGGAGTGGCATCTGGAAACACTAGTTTTTCGTGTAATAACCATGAATCAGGGCTGCAAAAAAGACTACCTGTTTCTATATAATTTAAATTGTAATGTTAGACAAAATCACACCAAACACCAACAGGCTAGAGCCAATCAGCACTTCAAGTCCACACAAGAGGACAGATGAGGTTCGACTTATTTGTCACGGCAGTGCTCAGCAATGGACAGGGAAAAGGAGCAGAAATCACAAAGAACTCGGCAGAGCTGAGAAAATGTCACACAACACTTTATAAGAAACCTCAAGATCGAGGATTTTATTGAGGTTTCATGAGGGACAGTGGAACAAAAATCAAGTTCATTCTTTTTTAATGTTTAGGATTTTCTGAGGAGTTTAAGCAATGCAGCAACATGACAAAAACAGAGCCCGATTGGTTCTCCTGTGTGCAGGTCCTGATTGGCTCTTGCCTCTTGACGCTTGGTTTAATCTTCCATTACAATGAAATTAAATAGAAACGGGTAATTTTGCATTTTGAAACCCTGACTCACCATATGTGTTTCCAGGAACAAGTCACAGCATTAAACATCTTATTTGTAGAGTATAAAAGGGAGATGAGGGATTGATTAGTTATTACCTGAGTTATTACATGGTTATTACTTTGGTAATTATGCTGTTACCCATTTATTACCAAACTATGACACCACCGTTTCCATGTTGTTCCTGAGCTGTAATGTATGGGTAAAATGTTGTATTGTTTTTGAGGCTATTCCAGCAGATTTGATATAAAATAGCAGTTTTTAAATCACAGTTTAAGACTAGCCTGAACCTAATTTATTTTTAATATTTATTATTTTTTAATCACTCAAAGTTAAGAGTCAGCACTTAAGCCTGATAGTTTAATTTAAAACCCAATGCATTGAAGAGCCACACAACAAGTAAATATAGCACACACATGCATTTATCATTCAATTATGGTGAACATATGATCTTCTAGGAATTCTAGGATTATAGCCTTCCCTCTTCCACCATCTATTGTGCGCTTCCACATGTACAGATTTATGCATGTACTTATGGATTCAACAGTATTCTCTGAGCCTTGTGCCCTGAGCACAATTTCCTCAAGCACAGAGGCTTATAAGATTACATTAGTTTACATTACTGCTTCATGATACTGCATAAATGCAGCTAATATTGTGAGGGCATGTCAGTACAATTTAACTCCTACAGTACGTGCTTGTGTCTAAATGTGCAGTCTATTGCTTTAGTTAAAAGCATTCACCTATGACTGGAACTTGTCTTAACATGGCTACTGTATTAAGTACTTCAATAATGTTAACATGTGTAGGGTCCACATCTTGTAAAAGTGTGTAGTATCCATTCTTCATACTGCATTATGATTCAAAGAATTCAGAAAAGGCAGTGCATTAGTTTATGTATATGGAGATTAAACTAGATTCTGGCACGCAGGAGTCGAGAGGTGTGTTTATAAATGGTAATGATAATTGCTAGGGTTAAGATTAAAGATGTAAATTTGGGTCAGAAGGTCAAGGCAAAGAAAGGCATATAAATACTGGTCAACTGCACGCAAATCAAACGTGCGTCGGTGCATCTGCCGTGTCTACAATAATGTGGTCAACACAAAGAAACATAGACCATCCTCCAAAAAGAAACAACAAGGTGGATAGACTCGGGGTGCCTGTCATATAATGCAAGCACGTTGCAAGTCTACTCAAATGCTTATCTACATTAACGCCACAATAAAAGCATTGTGACAATCGGAGGAGTTCTATCCGCTGAAAGCGATACATATGTATTAACAATGCAGTAATTTTAACAGGACAAACGGGAGTGGGCAAACTAAGTTCCTTCTTAAAATACAACCAATTATATCCAATTATTAAGGTCTGCCTCTAATATAAGTTTGTTTCAGATACCTTCTGTAGTTGAAGTAAAAAAAGACCACAGGCACTATCTGAGGTAATGGGATGAATGAAAGTATTTTAATCATTTATTTAATATATGCATTAAAAATAAGCAAAAATGAATGCATGCAGAGTCTATGAACAAAAGGCAAATAAAACAGCATGAAAGCAACCTTGCTGACAGTGGTGACAAATGAAGCATGTAACTAATTTATGCTGAAACTTCACTGGGGTCAAGGATTTGGCTGATTCAGTAGAGAAAATGAGGCAGAAATGGTGGCTCATAAGTTGATTGTATCACCTGGTAATGCTCCCAGGTGCCTTTCTTTGGGTGTGAACCATTCGCAGCACAACCCACGGAAAACCAATAACCTTAAGAAGCCCAAGAACATATTCAACAAATGATATCATCCCACACTTATGGAAGCATCTGCTAGTTCCCTAAGGATGAGCTGCAGTGCAGAGAAAGTACATGTGGGCTACAACAGCCAATGAGCTGCTTGACAATGTCGGGCCATCAAGATGGATGGGAATTTTAGGGTTATTATTTTTTTAATACCTGCATCCAAGAATTTTTAAATAACAGAGAATGGAAATAGTGTATGAGCATAACCTAAAGCAGTTTAAATCAGCAAAACCACCATGCATAAATCCTACACCTGCAGGGTTCCTTCTTCTCAGAAAGGTTAAACACATAAAATAAATACAAAGGGCAGAACTAAGTTAAAATAATACTTGACTTTCTCTGGTGTTGTATTAAAAAGCTAGAGGCTCTGATGGGGCATTTCCTTTCACCCGGTAGTAACTCAACTATTGGCCAACAGCAGCTCACTGAAGATTGATTACACAGCAGTCTGTGAAAGTGATGAATACCACTGCAAAAAGGGGGGACTAAATTGGAGGTATATTGAAAGGTGGGAGATTGAAGGAAACCTGGAAAAGGACAATGTAATCAGAAAACAAGAAAGCACACAAAAGGAAGGGAAAGGAGTGTTGTTCAGACCTAATAGTGCTTCCAGGGGCGGCCTCGATGGTCCAGATGCAGTGCAGGTTGTGCTCATATGGAGCTGGGTAGCCTGGAGACAGGATACGTCCAGTGGGCTCATCTTTGATGGTGCCCCCGCACTCGGCTGGGAAGAAAGACGAGGGAAGAGCGCAGAGTTCAAGTAAGGAAAGAGAGATGTACGTGCAAATTAAGTACAAGCTTGTTGATAATGATAATGATGAAAGTCTTTGAAAGTCAAATTAATAAAATAGAACAGCAAGGTTAACATCCTTAACATATCAGAATCTGCTTCATCCCACTTCCAGTAAAGTGCACCGCATCAGTTTCCTCTCATCATTATTAATTATTGACATAGCAGTCACATGCTCGAATGTGATGTGCTTCATCATCTTGTTTGCAATTTGATTGATAGGAGGGAGAGCAGCCAACTCAATATACTCTATGTGTATCTCCTTGGCTGAGTAGAGGCAATTCACCATCTCAACCATGATCTCATCTTATGGCCTTTGAAAGCTGATGCAGTTGTTGACTGAACAACACAACGTTGAATATATTAGAGTCAAATTCACACTGAAACTTTTGACAAAGACATTTCATCTGATATGACGAAATAAATATATGTTCGTGAAGAACAGATAAGAAGCAATTCCTAACTAGGGGGTAGTTGTGTTGTTACTTAAGGGTATATTTGTAAATGTGATTGTTATCCACATATAAATGTTAAGGAGGAAAACGGCCAATTACCACCATTACGAACGGATATCATGTTGGTAAATGTACAATTTGCAATGCATTTGAGAGGTCAACAAACCTCGTTGGCAGGTAAGTTGAAATAGTTAGCTAAATGTAATGTATAAGTCCTTTACAAAGCTGGCTTAAAGTGATAGATTAATGCTAAAAAGAGTGAAATGAAGGCATTTTTGAAATAATAAGGTAAAGAAATTTCATAGATCCTTAGAAAAATAAATGGATAAACAGGTAAACAACAGTCAAAAGTGATATGTTGGTTGGCTAATTTGAGCACCGGAACGCATCAGACAAAAAAAGTTGGGAACTACTACAGTATAGATCATGCAGTTGAGACATTTGTAGACTAGTCATAAATCTGATGTTCAGAAATCCATGGAGGGTGTAGGAGTAATCAAGTTGGTTTCAGCATCATATGAAAATTCAAAGTTCCTTAATTATGTATTCACAATAATAACACACATCTGTGGCACTGCGAAGTAAAAACAGAGGGCAAAACATTTTGTTGAGAACAGTGGAAAGAATGGATTTTTGTTTTCACCATAATGAACTGCCATCAGAAATGCTCTGACTGAAAAGCAATTTTCAATTACCACCTCCTACCCTTATCCATAAAGCGAATTCGAAACAAAAAGGAAAATGTTCTCAAACAACATCGGACTCAAAGTGTTTTTGTTCAGATTTGGGAGGCCAACTCAGCTGACAAGAGGAGGGTTAAAGTGTTCTTGTTCTCTTTCCTTCTACTGAGAGGAAAATTGCTCCTTTACACGGGAGAATAACAGAGGTCTAAGATTCATATGGACGATGATGGGGTTGTGAAATCTGTCTGCGACAAGTTGACTCTGAAATGCAATAAGGATGGCAGACATGCAAACAGAGACAGACTGTATAGAGTAAATGGCTAAGGAACATAATCCAGTGCACTCAGAGGGAAATAACATAACTACAGAAAGGGAAAAAAGTGAAGTAATTACATATTATACAGAGACCACTATGCCAGCTACCATTTGACAAACATGGCTTTCCTTGTGTCTGCAGTTTGCGGTTTCCTTTGTAATTCTTTTGGTGCAAAAGATTTGATTGTCATTGTGCTTACACGGTCTAAAAAACAAAGGAACAGACGACTAAATGCAGAGGAAATGCCTAAAACTGAAAGTGTTAATATATTAATCTTTCCACTCTTGCTGAGGTTTTCTTCTTTCTTTAGTTCTTTTTTTTCCCTGATGTGCTTCTCTCACTGGAGAAAACTTGCTGTTTCATGGAGTGAAAAGATGGTGATCTATCACAGTAAGACAAACCCATCTCTTTCCTCTAGCCTTATGACCTAAGAAACTACCGCTCAATGCAACCATGGCAGTGTAACTCCCTCAGCTGCTCTACCCCTTCAATCTATGTCTCCCAATCCATCTTTATAGAGTAAACTCTTATTCTACTGCCTCTTCCTTTGTCTCACTCTCTAACAAAAGTTGCAATTCCCTTCTCTTACCTGCAGCTGGCAAATCATAAATATTTGTTTTTAATATTGTGGTAACGTATGCTCCATGAGCAGAAAAAAACAAACAAACAAGAAAAACACTCAATAAGTCTCGTGTGAATGTGTAGCTGGGTAAAAGAGAATCAAATATCATTAATATAAATAAAATTCAGTCCTGTAAACAACCTGTTTTCACCCTAGAGTCTCTCAGGGATTCAGCCTTGCAACCTCTCCTTCATTCCTCCTACAGGACATCATGATATGAACCCCCCCCCTCTCTCTCTACTGTTTTCAACTCAATTTCATCCACCTCTTCCCCCTCTTCCCCTGCTCCCTTCACCCTTCTCGTCTGTGTTCAAAGTGTCCCCGCTGCTGGGAAATAATCCCACCATTACAAACAGAAGCACTCCCTCATCTGCTCCCAAATTCACTCTGGCTGTTAGGCTATCATCCACAGTGAAAAGGGTATGGGGAGGACAAACGTGCTCCGAGATATACAGTATGCTGAATGTTGTTTATACCGAGACATGAAATTACCTGTCAGTTTGGGATGAAAAGGGAGCAAAGCAATATTATTCTAATCACCTTGGCTGATGTCAAAAAAAAGAAACACCTCCCCACCTACCTCACCTTTTCTTTAGCTAGACTGTTACTGAGCTTTTGGCTGGTTGGTGTGAGACTCTGTCAAAAAGTCACGTCGGAAAAGAGCCAGTGTATTACTCTGGGTTTGTTACCGTGACACCAAATAGGTGACATATCTGTGTATGTCAGTTTAATACTTTTATTTTAAACATTAATGCACAATATGACTGTGTGAGCTGGCAAAAAGTGACAGGTGAACCATAGGTGAACTCCACAAATAATGCAACTTATTCCCACATAACTGCCATCTGTGAAGATCCACACAATTTGTCAGAAGACGCTAAGCAAAGGGTTGACATTTTGCCTATATTCGTGTTTGCAGCTGAAACGGGAAAGCCTCTTATTATAATTTGGAAAAAAAAACAAAAAAAAACATTGTTTGTAATCATGATGCAATATGAATACAAGGAACTAAATGGAGCACAGTTATTTTTTGATGAAATAATGCACTGAAAAAGGTGCTGTGGAAGCAACCAAATGTGAGCCTTAAAATAGCAGAGCAAAAACAAACCACAGCGCTTTCCTAAATCTGCACTGGCATATTCACATTGTTATTAGGGTGAGGAAATAGGTCAGACATTTTTTGTATAGATTTTATAAAAAGAAAAAAAAGGGAAACTGGTTGGGATTAACAGATAATGTAACACAACAAAGCTTTACTTGATATGTTAGAGGAACATAGCAGGACAGCATTTAACACAATGATGTTGTAATTTAAGGTAACATAACATCTCGGTATAAATACTGCAGCTATTTGTAATTGGGACGCAATCCAAGACACTATTTCTGCATGGCAGCCTTGAACGCACTTTTGGTCTAAGAAGCATCTGACTCACCGACGCAGAGTGGGAGGGGGCTGTCCCATGCCCTCCTTTCCCCTCTAAGGCAGGTGAGAACCTCAGGGCCTTTCAGGGTATAGCCAGGGTCACAGCTATATGACACGGTGCTCCCTGCAAAGTGACCCTTGTCCTCCCGCTTGTAGCCAAACTGGGGAACACCTGGATCCTCACACTTCACTAGTTCAAAGCCTAAAAGAATAAGAAGGAGGGTGTTAAAGCCATAATATGTAACATTTCCACATTAAAATATGTATACAAAAAACGTACATTTGTCTGTAAACGTGGTTAATATGACTTTTGATAGTTTTGTTACTGATGATGGTCAAAATAACTCCCATGATCCCACACTATATCAACTATCTATTTTTATTGTGTGGAGTGAGAGGCCCCTAGCGGCAGAAATTTCACACTGTGTGTTTAAAGAAGTGATTGGAAGAGGAGCTAGAATCTGAGATAAAAGGCAAGGAATGATAAATATGCAAATATGATCGTATTTAAAGAAAGGAGTGTGAATATGTGTGTGTGAATTAGTATGTTACTTACTAGTGAAGTGCAGTTCAAAGCCTTTACTGGTGTTATCCGCATTGCTGACGAACTCCAGCCACATGGAGCTGGAGGTGGAGTTCAGGGTTGTGTCTAGCAGCTCGCTGCCTGTAAACACCCCCAGCAGACGGGCCTCATTACTGCTGCCATCAAAGACCTGGAAGGAAGAGAGGGATAGAGCGAGAGAGTAGGAGGAAGAATCAGATGTGGTGGGCGCACACAGATATGCTAACAAGGTTCCATATGCACTCACACAGGGAGGGCAACTCCCAACACCTCCTCACTTTAAGTATGTCATCCTCCTCCAGTCTGAAGTCCCGTGCTCGGAGCTGGATACCTTTACCAGGCTGCGTCTGGATAGAGTAAATGCACTCGTGGTTGTTGCCGTAGTAACCGGGGTAGTTGGGTGAGAGCAGCACCCCTTGCATGCCAGTCACGGATGAGCCGCATTCAGCTAGATAAAAAGAGAGGTAGCAGAGACAGACAGAGAGAAGGAAGGGGAGAGAAAAGAGAGAAGAAGGTGGTGTTGGAGAGAGCAGAGGACATGTCAATCGCTATATGCTTGAAACTAAAAACTTTATTTATTCATGCTGTCATGCATCGGGAGATGGGAGAGGTGATGGGGAGGAATATGGCCGGTAACTGTACCTGAATGCTGATAGGCACATCATCAGAATCACACTGCAATCTGAATATGATTAACAGAAATTTCAACTCTATTTGAAAATTGCCTTTTTTGAGTCACTTCAGGGAGGCAGTGAAAAAATAGGATACAGTTTTCTAAAGAAAAACGGGCCCGAATTGAAATAACCGCGACTGTCCGAATCTTAACTTCGTGAATGCAGTCAGGCATGATGAGGTGAGGTGATGGGATTGTTTGGAAGGTACAGCATATAGAGAAGAATCAAGTTACAACAATCATCCTGCATATTTTGAGACACATAAAAAGAAAATGTGGAATTACTGCTAAATTTCAAAGATTTGAAAGGTTTCAAAAGGCAAAAAAGACCTAGAAACTACATAATAACCTACTTAATTGACTTCGTTTTTATCTAAAAGGATGCAACATGAAGTGCACAAAAGGTGTAACTCAAGGATTGGTGTTAGGCTGCCCAGTCTGAATATTAATAATCTTCTACAACAGCATCGCATGATAGAATTGCAAATGTATGCTGATGACACTGATGTATACACACAGTGCACAGTAGCTCAATCAATCATATCTTAGCATGAACAGTCTCCTGATGTGGACATTTTAATTAGGGGTGATTATTGATAATTACCTAATTTAGATATCTTGGCACAATAATAGATCCAAATCTTAATTTTAAGACACGTGTCCAAAAATGCTAAAAACATAATTAAGTTGGCAAATTTTGGACAAAGATAAGATATACAAGATACTTATGCATGCCATGAAGCTTTCACATGAGTCTAATTTCATTACTTGTTGGAGGCAGGACAGAGAAACATTCAGTAGGTCACCAGAGTCCATGTACAAACAAAAAAAAAAAGCCAAATCAGTATCTTCATTGCAGGATACTGGAGAAAAAATCTTCTGAGCTTTGACAATTGCAGCTCAAATCTCTGCCCTGTGTATAAAATGTTCAGTGGTTTGGCCGCCCCTACATTATATGACTTTACTTTCATTTGTAAAACTATCAAACCCCCAAGAATATCTTTTAATAAAAAAACAGTTTGCCACGCTGCCTTTGGGGTTTCTGGAAGGCCTTACCAGATGACATGGAGAGCTGTAGTTCTAATAGTAGCTTTAAAGTTATACTGACAAACCTGCTGAAAGATATTCCAATCTGTAACACCAGTGATTATTTGGCGTTCTATTATGTGCCTTTTTGCTTAGTTTGCTTAGTGCTGTTCTGTCACTGGGTGGAAGTTTTAATTGTGACCTGCCAGGGGACTACAGGTGAAAATGAGCCTAATTAGGTTAACTTTGGCACGGCGCATAAAATGGTAACATTTACATTTAATGCTGGACATGGTCCCTTACGCATAAAACACATAAGTAAAAGCTTCATCCCTGTAAAAATAAGCAACGAGAACAGGAGCAAAATAGGCAATCAATTGATTGTTAAAGCATTTTTGTCAGAAAATTGCTTGGCCCACTTCACAAATGCCAGAACACTCCAAAGAAACATTTAGAAACAAGTCAAATATTATTAGTGTGGCTAAGGAAAATTAATGTGACTTAATCAGTGAACTGTAATTATCTGTTTTCCACAGAGTGTCAAAAATGTTAATACATACAAATGACTTCCTAAGTTTAGAACGTAACATAAGAAATGTGCATATGGTAAAATGATTCTAGAAAGAAAACCTGCTGTATGCTGTGTGCTCATACTGTAAGAGAAACAAGAGGGTAAATTCTTTAATTCTATTTTTATAAATTCTTTATTTATTATTTGGTTCTTAGGGAATAACCGCATTTTATGCAGCTCATGAGATTCGATGCATTTTTGCAGACTGACCTGTCATGTAAACTAAGCCTTAGAAGGGACACATCCATAACTAACATATTTCAGCTCTTTTATGTCATCCTCATTAGAGCAGCTGCCCTATATAATTTGGATGAAGTTAAAAAGACTGCTTCTGGGAAGCTATCCAATAAAGAGACAAAATGTGGGTGGATGGAAAGATAATAGCAAGAAGAATTGAGAGGGAAATGCCTCATCTTCCAATGTGACAGTTTCTAACATTTCCACATGGGTGGGTGGGTGTACTTTAAAGAGCTAATATGGTGACATGATCATGTGAGGGGTTTAGGGAGAGGGGGTGACAAAAGCCAAAATAAAGTATGTGACCACCTACCAACACACCTTGGCAGAGGGGAGCTCCACACCCGCCTCCTGCCCCCTAAACACACCACCCTCGCCGGACCCTCTAGTCGGTAACCCGGGAAACAGGAGAAGATGAGAGCGTCACCCACTCCGTACTGCAGGCCCTTTCTAGTACTGTAGGGCGGGATTCCAGGATCTTCACATGGCTCCAAATCATACTCTGGAAGAAAAATAAAAACACGTAAAAAGATGTGAGCATTCAGAGTGCTTGCTTGTTTATTTTACAATCAAAGTAAAATAGTGTCAAATGAACAAATTTGTTATTGAGAAGTTAATGAAAATTAGAAATATCACCTTCTATGGCCTCTATATATATATATATATAGACGTATATATACGTATATATACATTAAGTGTAAGGTCAAATTGTCAGTGCCAGCTCATAGATCAGGTTATCTATGCCAAATTTGAGGTTTACTTTTTAGTAAAAGCATGATATTTGGCATATTTGCACAGCTTGAGGCCATGCACATTTTCAGAAATGGAGCCATTGTAAAAGCGCCTTGTGATGGCCTTGGCAGCCATTTTACTTTCTATCATAGCTAAATTATACATTTTACATCGTATCTCCTGAACCAAACACAATAACACAGAAAAGGTGATGGCCGCCCCGAGTTTTAATGGTCAAGGTGATACAGTGGTAACAGATACAGCACCATAACCATTCAAGTGAATAGTTAATGGTGGATTCACTGACCTTGTGAGAAGGAGGCACCGAAAAATAGGTTCAAAAACAATGAAAACAATCAAATGTGTTCCATGAATTAATCTGTTAAATGTGATAGTCAGTCTTTTTAAGCTAAGTTGCTAAAGTCATATTGAATATCGTTCTGCTCTTTACAGTCACTGTGTAGTCAGGGTTATTAAACAAAAGAAGGAGGCTTTTAAAACTTAAAACCGCAAAGTCTAGTCTGTGATTTCCTTCTCACATGGTCACTGAATTTGGCATTAGTTATTCATCTGAACAGTTTATGATGTTGTGCATGTCATCACTGTAATGTTTGACCACCAAAACATAGGGGTAGACATCACTATTTCTGTATTATCATATTTAGTTTGAGGGATACGCTGCAAAATGGCTGTTCACTTATAATGGAATAATGCTCCCTTTGTAAAATGTTTAAACTGTACAAGTTTTATTATGTTCACTTTTATGAAAAAACGAACAGAATTTTCACATATCACCTGGACTACTATAAGATTCAATAATATTTAACTCAAAGAGACTATATGGAATGAGGCCACCTGCGTTCTATCCACATTGATTAAATGAATTCTAAATATATTAATTATCTTGTTGACTCATAAGAGGGTTTAATTACAACCTTCCGGAAGATGACTATTTGTCTTGACGGTCCCAGCAAATATGCGTTTGACACTCAGCAGCCTGATTTTTCCACTCTCAACATCAACCTCAAGAATTCAACGCTCCAACCTCCCTCGTCCTAATCAATAAATCCCGCTGGGACCATCACGGTTTCCTTTACCACCCCTTTGTGTTTGAAATGACTAAATAAGTAGTGTGTCCTCACCAGAA
>JAPQRN010000003.1:11606637-11640396 GCA_037367275.1 Coranthus polyacanthus
GCCTGATTTTTCCACTCTCAACATCAACCTCAAGAATTCAACGCTCCAACCTCCCTCGTCCTAATCAATAAATCCCGGTGTCCTCTAAATGAGTAGCATGGCTCGGCGCTGGGACCATCACGGTTTCCTTTACCACCCCTTTGTGTTTGAAATGACTAAATAAGTAGTGTGTCCTCACCAGAAAAAGTGATGTTGAATCCTTCGTAGGAAACAGAGAAGTCAGAGAGAAAGCGGATTTGGGCCGTGTAGTTTCCAAAAAGTCCTGCGCTGAGAGGCGGAGGCAGCGTGGAGCCCGTCAGTCTCCAGAGGGGCTGAGAGAAGCTGCCGTTCTCTGTTACCAATAAATGGTCATGAGGGCTTTCCAGATGGAATGTGTGGAAATTGAACTGGACACCTGAAAGAGATAAGGGGGAAAAAATCAATTTAAAAAAAAAAAGAAGTGCTGTTTATAATATTAAATTTTGATCTCCACATGGATAAACCGAAGGTCTAACAGATGATATCTCATGAATATTTGGGCCATTCTACCTTATCAGTGTAACCTACTGTCCCACAACAAAAAAAAAACTAAAAAGCAAGGACCCAAATTGTAGACGTTTAATAACATTTTCCTATTATCTACTGAAACCCAAAATAATAAGACTTTAGCTTTTCCACGTCACAGCCGAAAACTGTCCCTCCGTCAGCTTCTGTCTCTGGCTGCATAGTGTGCGTTTTCATCTCAAAGATTCTAGCGAGCATGTTGTTAAAGAGCACAGTTCTGAACAGTTGAACACACATAAAATCTGCAATAACACCCAACAAGGTTTGTTAATTGCAGAAAATGGGTGTTTGGGTAGCGACATTACTTACAATTACACACTGGCTTTCAGATCTTTAAACAAAATGAAGGGAGAGACTCACAATGCAGAGAAAGAGAGATGCAGGCAAACTTCCAGACCAGGCTACACTTCAAGTCAGTGTCACTGTTGTGGTAGTGTGGTCTTTTTTCAAATAGAGCTTCATGACTTACAGTTTGTAGGAAAAAATATGCTAAAATTGTATCATTTAGTTAGGGTTGTGCACAGCCTCCTCCAACTGAAAGTAGATAAATGGTCATTCTTTATAAATCTCAAATATTATTTTGGGCTTCAATGGATAATAGAAGGATCTTAGTAAACATCTAAGAGTTTTTTACATGTGTTTTTTGATTGTTGGACAGCAGTCTGAACCAGTTGCTCCTCAGTAAAGCTGCAAATTGCCATAGTGTCAAAAAGACAAACTAAAACCATGACATAATTTTCACTAAGTTTCCATAGTTTCAGGCTGCAGTCTTTGGATCTCTGTGAAACTACTCAGTACAGATTCAAAAATACATCCAGCATCAATTCCCTGTCTTCCTGTCTTGCTACTTATCAAACACATTACACCCACGCAAGAAGAGCATCTGCAAATAAGGCTGCGTCAATATGATGTTAGCGCTCTACCAAAGGGGACATGACTGGAGAGCAATCCCGTGGCGCTGTAGCCCCAGGCCAGCCTCTCAGCGCTTCAGTCTTATAGAGACAGTTCGTTCGGCAAAATAAAAAGGCCACTCAGTAGGGGGAAATGACATTGTAAGGGAAATTGAATTTGACTGCCACATGTGTTGACACAAAATTTCTCTGCTAACCTTTGCCATGGGAGGTCTCAATTATCCATGTGCAGTTCAGATTGTGCGGGTAAAAGTCCGGGAAGCCAGGTGACAGGATGGTGCCGACGTTGCCCTGGATGTAGCCTCCGCATAATGCTGGTGACAGAGTGGAAACGGCAGGCGATGGAAGTAAAGAAAAGAAAAAGAAAAAAGAAGAGAGTAGAGACGTGAAGTCAAACAGGGCCAAAAAAAGTGGAGGAAAAAGTAATGAAATCCACAGAAAAAAAAAAGTTAAAACTCGTCTGTGACGCATTTATAATGTGGTAAAACACATTTTACAAGAGGTGCCCTTCAACATGGCATAAAAAGGAGAGATTGGTATCATCAATATCATTACAAAGTGGGCAGAAATCGATACTGTCTTTAAATTAAAAGCATTTACACATAAGGGAAAAGGGAACCATCAAAAGGTGCATTCACTGTCGTACATATAAAACACTGCTGATGAAATGAGCCAAAAAAACATTTTAAGTCTGAAACAAGAACCGTTGAATTTAAGACGACTATTTTTTTATAGATTTGAAAATAACACACAAATTAAAGGTGATGCAATATGAAGCAAAACGTTCACAATTATTTCTCACGTTTTATCTGTAACCACATACAACAATGAATTTAGCTTTAATCCCATTTATGAATAAGAAATCTGGCAGGCTACCATTCATTTCTAGGTCAGTGTATTTTGGAACGTACCATCACAGCTCGGCAGGGGCCGGCTCCACTGAAAATTGGGTTCACATTCTAAAGGCTCTGTGTCGCTAAGCGTGTAACCTGCGTCGCAGCTAAATGTCACCAAAGCACCCACGTAGAAGTCATTGCCGTGTCGCTGTCCGTTGACAGGTATGCCAGGGTCCACGCAGTGATCTGACTGTAACTGCAGGGCTAAGGAGGGAGGAGATGAGAAAATGAGAAAAAAAAAAAAATCATACACAGGGGACACGCAGGATTATAATAAGGTTTATATTCATATATTTCATTGGGTCAAGTAGAATTCAAGAAATGTTAAATGCAGTTCAGTTTTCCAAAGCAAATCTGATAAATAATTTACATGAAACTTCCTTTTACAACAAGAATAAACCGGCGATCTTTCAGCAGTCTTTCCCGATCCACCTTGCATACACTCCTGCCTAAAGTAGCACTTGTGGTGAATTATTAAAGCTTTGCAGTGATTTACCCACAGAGAAAGTGCAAAAGGTTACCAGTGTGAACTGCGCAGGTAGAAAAGAGGATGAGACTGTCTAAAAGACAAGATTTTCCATCAGGAGTGAAGACTGCTGCGTGGGCGCACGTGTTTGTGTGCACTTGTGTGACAGCTTACATGGAAATGTGAGCCAGGCAATGGGATATCTGATAGAATAATCTCACCCCATTTAGTGTCTAATTAGAGGTGTTCTAATAAGAATGGCTTCATGCTGAAACAGAGAGCCTGCAGAGATCTTATTTATGGCTTTCGTAGTTGTAAATAAGACTTGTAGCTTTGTCTGGTTTATTTCGTTCAGGGTCTGTGGGAAGTATGTCCATATTGTGCATTTCAGTGATGGTGTGATGATCTGTGATTAAATATCTTGGTGCCATTTTATACTATGGACTGGCAATAACAGAGGGTATATCTGGGTAAAATAGACTGGAATTTTACAACATGTTTCCTTGGTCTAAAAACAAAGGGTAATAATAGGTAAACACATTAAAGATAGCAACGAGGCAAAACTATCTATTAATCAAGGCTGCAAAATGCTAAAGTACCTGTTTCTGTTCACTTCCACTTAATAATTACCTCTTAATGATCCATCACTATTACCATGTTATTACCGATATATTACTATAAGTATTAGAATGTAGAGTGCTACAAGTTGTGTTTTATTCTGTGCTTTTATTTTCCCTACTTTCGTATCGTATGCGGAAACCGATGTCCGAGTGGCTCTTGTCAGTGGAGAAGAGGAGATACAGGAAGTTGGAGGTGCTGATTAGGAACTGTGGAACCTGCGTGCCCTGGTAACTGCCAATCAGAGGTGAGGAGGGGAAACGTCCATCGCGGACCTCGAGGACATCATAGTTGACCTCTGTGCGGAACCTGAGAGCAGGGAAACAAAGGAATAGACGGAATGAAATGAGCTCCCAAGCTAGCATTAAAACTTTCTGAATTAAAGGAAAAACCAACATAGAGTGTCTTAGTAAGATGTTGGGCCACCATGTGGTGCCAGAACATTTTCAATGTGCCATGGCGTTGAGTCTACAAGTCTCTAAACTCTACTGGAGGGTGGAGCACATAACTGTGAAGGCCATAGCATATCTTTTTTTTTTCTAAAAAACCTCAATCAAATCACTTAGAAACCACAGATAAAACATACATATATTGTCATGATGTTATCATACTTTATAATTACAAGATGGAATTATCAAAGAAAGGGTTAAATTACTTGTGATTTATATTAGCCCATTAAACTTGGCTCTCATTTGTGTGTGTCTGCGTGTGTGTCTTTGTTGCCAGAGCCACTTCATCTTCAAAGCCATGAATAAATTGCGTAGCTTTCCAAACCATGTCATCTAAATGAAGCGGTTTGTGATATTTTATTGATGTAACATAAAAATTAAAGAGCAACAAACATTTATGTTGTATTCATTTTGCATGGCATGCTCCCGACGTAGGGACAAGGACGAGATGGGCTCGCAGAGATGCCTTAGTGAGACACTAATGCAGCGTTTGATCGTACAACTGCACGTCTCACTCCCTCTCTATCTCTCTCTGAAGCATCAGGACAAATTACCTCCTCTCCCATCTCCCCCGTTCTCCTTGACAGACCATCTCCACTTACATAGTCATGTACATTTACATGACTATGTAAGTAGGCTTGCTGGTCTTAGTGCCGTTGTGTGCATGTCAATGTGATTGTGTGTGTAGGTGCGTGTATTAACTGTAAGGATATCTGCATATTACTCCAGGGAAACGGGTATCAAATGAAAAGATCAAATACTTATGAGGCCTTACTAAATAAAACATAATGTTATCCTAGTTGTGGGCATATGTTAACGCGCATTAGATCTACTGCATTGGCTACAGTAGGGAAAGACAGAGGAAGAGTTAAAGGTAATAGTAGAAAGCAGAGAGCTTAATGCGCACATGTGATAAAGTTTGGAATTATGCTCTCCTATTATGTTACCGCTGTGCTGCGCTACTAGGGACTTAGAGCTCGGAATGGTCGCTGAACGTGCAGGAGCTACATGCCACAGAAAACGATCCCAGGAATGTAAATTAGCTGGAATTACCCCGCACGTGTAAGAATAATACGCAGTGAATCGATATATTGTAATTTTAGTGTGTGATACCGCATGTCTTAAGCACAACAGCAAGTTCAAAGTTTTATTTTATACAAACCGATTTCTATTTAAAATTTTTAATGAAGGTTAAAACTAAATGTTTGTTCAAGTGTTCTTTCTTCAGAAGTTTTATTTAACCCGCGTTTGCTTGGTTACATTTACTTTTCCCTGGTTGAAATGTAGCTGTTAAGATTCTGTGATTGTGCAGATTCCCTGTTGCCTGACTGCATCTAGACCTCCAGGGTACGGTCAGGTATACTGTCAGAATATCCGGCAAAACTAGCACAGAAATATGATATTATGAAACAGCTGTTTTTATCTTTACATTAGTCTTCATTTTTGTTCCATAATCGCATAATTGTCCCATTACTGAAGAATTTGACAGCTGCCAGTCTTGTTTGTATAAACCTCATCTTAAGCCTTGTGAGGAAGACGGATGCATCACGCAGTGCTTTGTACCAGATGTCACTAACCGATCTGGACCGGAAAACCTGATCTATTCTATGCATGTGACAAAAATGCAGCTACTTTCTGTTACCAGTATTTTGAAGTCATTTTTTTGGCAAATAAAATACTGTTATCTTTGGTTTTACGAGTTATGATGAAGATTTGATATTTTCTTCTATTTCATTAGTGCCGTGTATTAGACTCTCTTAAAGAAAAAAAAAACAAGTGTAGAACTAATCAGTCTTTCAATATCCTGTGTAAATCTTATGTTCCGAGTATAAGTGGGGATAAGTAAAACAGAACGTACAGGCTTTTTCTGAAAAAAAAAAAGGAAAAAGAAAGAAAGACTGAATTTATTACATCTGGGTGACTCACTTGTCGAAGATGATCTTGATGGGGTAGCCTGGAGGAGCCTCAATGATCCATTCACAGTTAAGGGCCTCCTTATAGAGTTCAGGCCAGCCAGGGGAGAGGATGATCCCACTGGGAGCCTTCAGATCCCCACCACATGGGGCTAACGGAGAGAGACAGAAGAGACCGAACAGATAGAGACTGAATTATGCATGTCTTTCCCAGCTGATGTATGATAGTGTCCACGGATGATGCCGTGCATCAGCCAGGGTTCATCCCATTTCTTTTACAGCCAGGATCTATCTAATGTAAATTGGTGACAGCTCTCCTCAAGGTTAACCATCCCTCCCAGGACCATGCATGTTATTACGTGTGTGTCTGTGTCTCCCTACCCTGTGCTGTTGTCTTTCAAATTTGCCATCGAACTCCTCCTACAAAGACGCTGCTGCCACTCCCGTCAAACAGCTAAAACAGAGCACGTTTGATCGATTGCACAAAAGACACTTGAGCACGTCGACCCCTTTCCCATACCCTCCTCTCTGTTACCGCGCTCACTCTTTAACTGCCTATCCTTAACCAGAACACACAGGCACAGTGGAGGGCTTAGTTACAGTGCCAACTCCCCGCTCCCTTTGAAGTGGAATGATTTAATCAGCCAACTCAGCATACTGAAGGACATCTATAAAACGCATTACGCTACAAACGCACGGGTATGATAGATGGTCTCAGAGGAATACAAAGCTGCGGTGGCACACAGGGGGAAGTGACATGCTTTAATAATGGTCTCTCCTTTGCGTATCATGAATACTGAAACTGATTAGGTCCCTTCGAGTCCTATACCCATGTCTGTGTTTAATGTGCTGCGATGCTAGTGTCCGAGAAACGTAGCCAGTTAATACTTAGCGTTATCTTTGCTCTGTCAGTTATGCTGGCCTTTTCTGGTTTACTGTAAATAGTTTATTGCATAGAAAGTCAAAGAGGGGTCTGCAACTCATAATAGCATAGCTTTTTAACATAATCATGCTGTTAATGAGCTAATTGGAAAAATACAATTAGAGAAATTTGGAAGAAGTAAATCAATACTTATAACGGAGAATTTACTCAAAAGCAATCTATCCACTGATGTTGTCCATAATAATCTTTTGACAATCCGGATACAGTGTTGTTGCACCATAGCTCAAATGTACAGACACAAACACACTGCTACCTCCTCAGTTGCATGTAGTGGGCATCCATCTAAGGATGTGCTACACCATGAAACAAATTCTTTCAGCTGAAAAGACGTGCAGCTTTATTTAAATAACTTAAATAACTACAGTTTTTGAGCCAGAAAGTTATACTTGCCTGATGTTTGCCGGGAAAAAAAAAATATATATATTTTTTTCCCCACAATGGATTACCAGCACAAGTCTTGACACTACTGAAAAAAGGTTGGGGAAATTAAAGCTCAAACATTTGTACTGGCTTACCAAAACTCCACGTATCCCTAATAACCCACATAACCCCTTCACTAACTCACCTTCACACCGAGGAACAGCATTGTCCCAAACCACGTTGCCATCCTTGAGAATGCAGGAGATAGTTTGCGAGCCGTGGGTTTTAACAAAGCCTTCTTCGCACAGGAACGAGATGGAACTGCCCAGCTGCAGGCTTTCACCAAAACGCTTCCCGTTAACTGGCACACCCGGGTCTGGGCACTCGTTGTGACGAAATGCTATTGGAAAAAGTGAGAGAGCGGGTGAGGACAGTGTTAAGGAGAAAATATAGATGTGAGGTTATAGCGTTAAATGCTTTCAATTGTCTTTGAGGACTCAGGATTGATGAAAAGACATGATTACTCAAATACTGTAATCTCAACAAACAGTTTCACAGACAATGTTTGAAGATAAAGATATAAAGAAATAAAATGTAAAGGCACATTTCGTATAAATCTATTTGCATTAATCTCTGTCATATACATATTACACTTTCTGTTCGAGGTTGCTAATTTCCATGAATATTTATTTTAAAATAATTACCCAAGTTTCTTGACATAAACTTTTTTTTTTTTAACCGTCAGCATTAAGCAATGCCAGCTTTTAACAAGAAGAAATTTGTTTCACTTAGTGAGTCACATTGATTCCCCCTGCTGCAGTATTTCTAAAGGGTGAGGAAACAACACAGTATGCAGATGACCGCGTTGAATGATACGGGAAGCAAAGACACGAGGGAAATTGTTTTCGCACTCTTCTACTTCGTCTATCAGACCTCTCAGTGAAACTGAGGCATAACCCTGGAACAAGCCATGTAAACAAATACATCACCTGCGCCACTATCTTTCTCCTTTACTCTCTCGCTTTCAGGCCTGTACACACAGGCAGATAGGTGACACGTGTAGGTGTTGATGAATCCCTCTTCTGTACCCATTGGACCCAAACAAAGTGTAAGCCATACCTCATCCATCAAGATCATCTTATTTATTAACGTGCCAAAAATCCCTTCAATACAGTTTGGCATATCCTTAATTAACATGAATGATGGAAGCGGTCTGCTTGGCCCCACAACCCCCTAAAAACAGTTGCGCAGTACACTGTTCTCAGGAACTAACCGTCATCTTCAATTAACTGCTCTTGACATTCATTTACCATGCTGCATTGCGTATTTATTTATTCATCTAACTT
Source organism: Coranthus polyacanthus (assembly GCA_037367275.1). Taxonomy (NCBI): domain Eukaryota; kingdom Metazoa; phylum Chordata; class Actinopteri; order Kurtiformes; family Apogonidae; genus Coranthus; species Coranthus polyacanthus. The sequence goes on from JAPQRN010000003.1 coordinate 11,615,083, forward strand.
GCTAATTAATGCATTAGTCACCATGTGTTCTCCACATTGTGGCTTTATAGAGGCACCTGGGTCGGGTTGACGACATGTCTGCAAATGAGCTAGAGCTAGAACGTTTTACTGCTTGCATTAAAGTGAGTCACTGCAACTAATTTAAGTGCAAAGTATTATTGAGACAAACCTCCCAATGGCACCTTAGCTATCTATAAAGTAGCTTTGCAGCTTTAAATTGTTAGGGTTAGACACTCGGTACAAGGATATTTATATCGGGATGTGAAAGAATGCAAAGATCAGGCTCATTACACAATAGTGCATAGGCAATGAATGCGGTAATACTGCTGCCAAACCCTCACGGTACAGTATATCCATGAAATGGGTTTACCAGCAAGCAGCCAATGTGTACTGCGTCAGAGTATAAAACCCATCTGGAATTTCCTCAGAAGTCAGCATCAACCCAGAATAGAATATAATGAGCACTGCCGCAATGTATCTGCCAGGTAAGAATGCTGCTTCTTTGTTTGGGTTTTATTTAGATGTCAAGTCTCTGTTTAGACAAAAAAAGAGAGGATTTTTGTCATTTCTGTTGCGTGGCTTTGCGTGCGAACGTGTAAAGAAATGTGTCGCCCATGGGTGGAAGAGTTTGTGCAGTCTGTTGGGTGACAGGCGCATCGATATGGCAGATGATTCATGAGGCAGTACTGCATATAAACACACACCAATACGCAGATATACTGTACACATACACAGACAATCTAGAATATGAAGCATCCAGTCAGGACGGGCTTTGTGATAAGCTTTTAAGACCCGTTATCTCCTATGGAAGAACATTAGATACTTACTTGTAAAGGTAATGTTGAAGCCTCTGTCTGTGTAGGTGTGGTCAGTCAGGAACTCTAGTCGTGCCACATGGGCGCTAGTTGTTATGGGAGGAGGCAGGACGTCACCGGAGAAGGTACCCAGGATAGGAGACTCGGCCTGAAAAAGACAGATAAAGACTTTCACATGACACCGAAGGTATTATAATCTAAAATAAAAAAAAAGAAAAAAAAAAAGAAAAAAGTAAAAAGAAAGCACCTACAAAGTAGACAATGAAATGACTTTCAAGTCCAGAGATGCTGGCAGAAAGGTTGTTTAGCTTGTACATATAATTAAACAGGCCGCTTTTCCCCACTATGACTGATAGACGGGCCAATAGATCAAGTGGCACAAAGAGCTATTCAAAGTAACTGTGGATATAATTCAAGAGTACCTTTCCCCCATCCTTGATCGAGAGGAAGTCAAACTGTTTCTCCATGCTGAGGTCGTTGAAGGCCAGATTGATTCGGCTTTCAGGGTTGGTGATGATCAGCCACACACAGTGCATATTGTTGCCATACTCCTGAGGGTAGTTAGGAGACAGCAGCACCCCCGATGGAGTGGTGAAATTGAAGAAACAGGAAACTACATTGGATGATAAAAAGAGAAAGAAAAGACAGATTGAGAGAGAGAGAGAGAGAGAGGGAGGGAAACAAAGTCACATGAATTGAATACTGCTTAGAAGGGTGTAATACACATGTATTTATTTTTAGTGACTACAAGACATATGGTTTGAGATATGTTAATAAATCTGTAGAGATCAACTTCACATACATATACGGGGAAAAGTCACATTTCAAAACGCAATTATAACTGTCATTTTTCAACAATGACTATGTTGCAGCATAGGCACATATGGGTATGTGTGGGAGACCATGCCCCCCACTGTAATGAAAAAAAAAAAAAAATACATCATGTAAGTCAAAATAATGACTCAGTATCAAAGCTAATGAGACACTTTGTCAGTGAGTCATCGTTTTGAGACTAATGAACTAAGTCATTATCTTGAGAAAGTATGTCATTATTTTGAGATACTAAGTCATTCATTTGAGATACTAGGTTTTTATTTTCAGACAGTTTCTCATTATTTTGAGATACTAAGTCATTCGTTTAAGATGCTCTCGTTTTGACTTACAGAATCGTTTTTTCATTACATTGACAGAGAAAGGGCTTCCACACGTATCTCATATTGGCACTGAAAATAATGAAAAGGGATACATGGATTGATGTAATAAATGTCGCATCATTACATCATTACTTATGCTTTTGTCATTATTCTGCAAGTCCAGAAATCCTAAACTTGATTTTATTTGGGAATAGAAAGCATTACTCAAAAAAAAAAAAGAAAACTGAGAGAAATGACCCACTGAAAACACCGTATTTCATGTATTCTTGCCCCGAATAAAAAATGCATTGAAAAAGCCTAAGCCTAAAGAGATTTGATAACATCTCACCAATGTGCCATTTAAAGAAAATGTGTTGGCAAAGAAAATGAAAACTGACTATTGTCAAGGTTGTCATTTGATCCCAGATGCTTCGGTCGATGCGCTTAAGGTAACAAGGTGCTACCTTGATGTGACTGGGTAGACGTAGCCTTGTAAAGCTTGCCACAGCTGCAGCTTTTTTGTGGTGGTCTGCCGTAGCAAGACAGATGTATACTTGGAAAAGGATTCATATGAAATAGGCAGCATTCTCCTTCAGTAACGCACAGTATCTGCATCTGATAGGATGAACAAACCGCTCTCAGGCTGTCATGGGTATTTGCTCCTGTTTGGAGATGTTGTCAAATGTTTCAGCTCTCCACTGTTATTGAATTTTTTGATATTTTAAGTGAGAAATGAAAAAAAAATAAATAAAAATAGGTCACACGTTGTTTATTAGACGGAGGGATTTTATGCAATCATTTAGACCACTCATTTTCAATTGAGAATGAAAGCAAAATCCAAGTTTTGTAAATAAAGGAAGCGATGCTTCCAAAACTGCATCCAGATTTTTTTTTTAATTAGAGGAATTTACATGTTCACAAAAAAAACAGCTTAGAACAAACGCAAAACAAAGACATATATCAGTTGAAGTATTTGATTTGTGGAATTGTTTCAAACAACAAATGAAAAAGTGTAAAATGTGTGAAAGACTACATACAAGTTCAAAAAATATTTAAAAATAAGATGCTTAAAAAATCTAAAAGTGACATATGAACACTAATGTGTATATAAATATCTGTTTGGAACTTTTCAGTAAATACAATAGACATACAGTATGTATACAGTGTAGAAATCTTAATAACAATAAACAATGAAAGTGTAATAAGGTAAGGTTTCAGGCTGCACCTTTTCGGTTGCTTTGTCACTGCTTATGATACTATTTATTTGCATGACTGAGTCGTAAATGGAAAAAGTCCGGCAAAATACACATAGGGTGGGTTTTAAATAACCCAATGTAGCAGCATAATCAGTTCTAAGTTAAAATAAGGCATGTAAAATGTCTGCTCTAATGCACATGTAAATCAAAAATGAGATCATGAACTGCACATTTCGTTAGCATCTCATTAGACGTACTGTGTTCAGTGACAAAGACAAACATGCTGCATTGTGTCTACATAACTAAAACAGTTTGCTCAATAGCAAACTAAATAGCATTATGTGGCCAAATTAACTCTCCAGCCTGCAACCTCTCTGTCATTCAGCTGAATGATGTTTATCTGTGCTGCAGCTTTTTGTCCATCCAATTATCTTATCAATCATACAACAGTGAGCATTATCTGCGTAGTCAGCGCTCCTTTCCTCTTACCATCACCCTCTAACACTCCGTGTTTGTCTTTCATGCCGTTAATTGGCTAATAAGCCCTCCTATTGTTTCCAAATCCACAGCCTCTGCTAGGCAAACTGTCGAGATAATCTGACCATTTATTATGCAGCCCGCCCTGCTCTCATCTGCACAAACACATAATGATGCATACGCGCGAGTAATGCTGTACTCATGCATACTGTATATGCATACACAGAGTTGTGAAATCTGAATAACTTACAGACGCAGCTGGGCTTCTTGGCTGACCACTGGTTGTTCTTCTGACAGGTGATGTTCTTCTTCCCCACCAGCTCAAAGGCAGGCAGGCACTCGAAGAACAGTCTGTCCCCGTGACGAAAACCTGTCCCCTCTCGCTTGCCATATGCAGGTATACCAGGGTCTCCACAGCTGCCTTGATCAATTTCTGTGTAGATATAAATAATTGCATAGGACGTGTGAAAAGTGACTATAAAAAAAAAAATGACATAAATAATGAATGATTAGCTCAAGAACAGAAACATGAAGGTGGGTTAAACAAACAAAAGTTAATCTGTTTCATATATCATTGTAGTGTAATAAATCTAAAGGTCACTATTTCATTAACACAAGCCGACTCCCTGACCATTGTCTCTTTGACCTTAAATTGAAAAATAGTACCGGTTGCTATGTTAGACAGGTAGTAGGTGAATAGAGGAAAGGGGGGAAAGAGAGAGACATCTCATCTCAAGGTTATTGCCAGCTGTAGCCTCCAGCAGATATTGACAGGTGCACATACAAAGATAAGTGAAATGAAGATGCGAGAGCTATTAGTAAATCAAGACAAAGCACACATTGCTGGTTTGCTTTAATTCCATCTGAAGGAAAATGTTGGTTGATAGTACTGCTGAAAGTCCTTCCATAAAACCAATTAGTTTAGTTATTCATTCATTATTTATTTCATTTACATGTCTTCTTTGGCAGTCTCCAGAGGTCTGCATGAATGGTGCATTCATGTGGAATCATTCAGAAGGGGTAAATATATTCAGCAATCATTCTTTGAGGAGAAGTGGCTGTGCTAACCACAAGTGAAGCACCTCCTTCCTGTTGTGATTGGATCAAATTCAACCCATTAGAAAGTTTAGATGTGTGACACGTGACACATAACATTCACTAAATCCTCAATAATGGGCTGCTGACAGCATACAATAAAACACATTTTTCATTTTTTTTGACCCAGTTGTAATAATGGGTTGTTTGTGCAGAACGTCGTACATGTTACCAAACCATCATGAATAACATAAATGTCCTAAAACAATAGAATTGTAATATTGTGTAATAATCTTCAAATTCCGTTTCGTGCCAAGAAAGCACATTGACTTGAATTCAGCTGTAGAGTGGCACGCAGCAAATATGCTCCCACGCACACCCTCCTCCCGGCTCTCATTCACTAACACCCCACACACACAAACATGCACAGAAACACACACACACACATACAGACACACTTCTTTCTAGCAGATGAGGTGCTCAACGTTTTGCCTGTGGGGGAGCGGTTACAGAAATCAGATTCACAGCTGAAAAAGCTCTTTATAATATATTTGATCATGATGAAGAAGAGCAAGCAGGGAAGGAGGAATCGAATTGACTTTTGGCCTTTTTTCATAGCAAAGGTACGTGCAGTCAACCCATAACACAACAGATGGAATAATAGCTGCTCACTTTAACACATAGAAAAACACAAACAAGTTATTTTGGGAATTATTTTGTTTATCATTAGCCTCTCGTGGTCTTATATTTGCCTGTTCTGTTGATCATAATAAATAAAATAGATACATTTGATTTGTACATTGCAAGTTAAATTTGGTCTATGGTGCGTTTCTTTCAGTGCTTTCTTCAGTTAGCCAATGCATCCCCAGCTGTAGAATATCCCAAGTCTAACAATTCACGTTTTTTTTTTTCCCCAGAAAATTGGGATCTTATACATTTCCAGGCTGGATTTAACTGACAAGGATATTAGCGTTGAATGACTCAGTTAAGTGTTCATTTTATGCTGCCAAACAGTTACACTTTATGACATGATTTTTCTATTGTCTGATCATGCATTTACTGTTACCGCTTAGTAGTCTCTATTGTCTCTTTATCCTCTGAAAATGTTTCTCACTAATCTCGCAGACCTCTCTAACATCTGTCTCTTCCTCGCTCTTGCCCTGCAAATGTATCCCTCCCGTTGCTGTGTGACAAACGTTCTCACTTGCGTCGGAAGCTGACGTGTGCACTTTCAGACACGCTCGCGCACACACTTCCATGACCACGCTTCTTCCTTAAAACCACACTGGCCAATTTCATTATCCAAAGATTTATGCATCTCTCTTTCTTTCACTCACTCTTCTTTCTACTTTTCCGAGGTTGCAGATTGCAGATGGGAATGCTGAGGCGTCCTATCGAGGCATCCGGATGGGGGAACACAGAGAGGGAATAAGCTCATCCATCCAGGAAATGATGGCAGGATCTAATACGATTTTAAATCGCACCAGGGGTGATGCTGGGTATAAATCCATACTCAGCTCTAATGATGATCATCATTTAGAACACATATTTAGAGCTCACTGCTGTTTGGATGTATGGCTGTCCTGAGGCAGCCTCATTCACAAGACAACTCATTGATCTTACGCAGAAGTCACCTTTAAGAGGGGATGCTAAAAGCAAGTTTTGAGGTGAGCCTGAGGGAGAACACATTACATATTGATCCCGCACATTGTAATATCCAGCAGACACCACACCTGAAAGCACAGGCCAACTACAGGGTGACACACACATAGGCAAATACACAAAAGCACACACACACACAATCATACGGGTATAGCCGCACTTGAAGTCCCTGTCATGCTTCTCTCAAAAATGTCTCCCTGCTTCACGGGCCACTGCAATAAGAACTGCACTGCAATGAGAGCTGTATACATGCATATCTGCGTTACGAATGTAATGTATGTCTGTCTCTCATACTTTTGTGACTGCAGAGACTTGATGCTCATGAATAAGAGAAGAGATGTGATGGAATATCTGCTGTCGACATTTGTTTTACACTCCACAGTAATCTGAGAACTGTAATGGGAACACTGCAACAACTACACTGCATTCTCCTAAGACCTAGAAAGACACATAGACATTCACATTCAGCTCATTGGTTTAACCTAGTACCACATGCTGGGATGTATAGTCCTGCATTTTTACCATAAGTTCCAAACTAAAAGCCTTTTATCTAAAATATCTATTGCATGGGGATCTATGCAGAGTAGCCTACATGACAATAATCAACTGAGCAGCAAAAAGCTAATGCCTTAGCACGTCTTACCAATCAGGACCAGCACCTTTCATGTACATTACTTAGTTAGGTATTCAATTACCCAGTCACTTACACTATACTGTAGAAAAAATACAGGACATGTCTGTGTCTGCCATGGTCACTACAGACCATAGACTGTATAAAAGAAGTAGATGTAGCCACCGCGGCATCATCCATTTGTTTATGAACTACTGTTTTGAAGCCATGAGTTTACATTCAGCTCATTGCCATGCTGGCTTTTTGGAGACAGAGGTAACCATATTGGGTAAGAGCATGGAGCTGGGGAAACATAACAGCTGATTGGTTAAGCTAAAGCTAACTTGACTACTTGACCACACTGCTAACTAGGCATTTCTATGTTAAAGGCATTTTTCCGCTACTTGTTATATGTTAACACATACAGTATTGTGAGCTTTGCCTAATGGATGAGCACATGAATTAGCTGGCCTAATTTGCAGGTTAGGGTTACAGACCATATAATGCAATAGCGAATTCATAATAACATTAACTAATGTAGCTATGCTATGCTAACAGGCTGGATATTGTAATTAAGTAACAGTAAATTTCATTTGTGTAACAGAATCCATTGTCAATCATGTTATTGTAACTTCTCAACCAAAACCACAGCAGAGTCCGTCAGGAAAAAGAAAATCTTTTTCAATCAATAAACAGAAGCTTCAGACCCTCCTCATCAGGCTGTCAATTAAAGCCTAACACAGACAGACATCAAAGCCTTTTCAATTCAATATTATTTAAACAGCCCAAGATCACAAGCAATAGATTCGCCTCAAAGGGCTTTACTGTCTGTACAATATACAACACCCTCTGTCCTTAGACCCTCGGTTCGAGTGAGGAAAAACTCCTTGTCAAACACCTTTATCTGAAAAAAAAACTAAATGCCTTAAAATCTTATAAACAGAGCAATCATTTACAAAAGACCCACCAGTAGGCTATACCAGAATGGCTCCTGGAAATAAATTATTGACTGAGTCTTTCTGCAGAGAAAATTGCCTTTTCTTTGAATGGGGGACAAGTGGGGCAGGATTTTTGGAGCCAGCATCTTGCAGCTGTCAATGGTTTTACACTTTAAGATACTTCCACACTGGCTTCAATTTCAAGCTGTGGTTGTTGCTCCAGCCTTGTCACTCCTGGGACATGTTGTATATATGGGTGATGATACATTCAAATGCTTCAGATTAGACATGTTCAGTGTCAGTTCAAAGTTGCGACAGCCTTTGGCTTTACAGCTACACACATGCATTATAATTCTGTTTTCAAGCAGGAGAATGTTGAAAGATTGAGGCCATTTCAAAGTGTGTGCAAGTCATATTCAAAAGCACGAGTAAGGTGGGAGTGTGTGTACTGCCAAGACTGTGTTTGCAATTACACTTGATGATCAGGCTTAAAATACAAGTAATTGAGAATGCAAATTAGATTTTGGGTGCTCCAATCTGGGAGGTGAAGTGGTTCAAAGCGTTTCTTCCCCTTCATTAAGTCGAACTCATTGTTTTAATTACACTTCAGTTCGGCATGCTGCTCCACTTTCTCTGTTATTTTTACTGATGAAAAATAAGCATTTGCGGGCAAGGGAGACGATTCGCTGTGCTTCTGAGACACACAGCACTCTTATGAGGATGAAGAAGTCCATATACAAACACAAAGACTGGTGAATGCACTTACACTCTCTCTACAATCTCTTCTGATCTTCCTGTACTTACTACAAACATGTGTGCAAATAGACATGTTACACACACTGCAAACAGTATACACACCCACTCAAAAGACACAGCCGACGGAATGTAAGCTATGTCTTTACAGTCCTGATGATTCGGGTATCACTTATTTTACGAGGATATTTTAAAATTAAAAACACTTTGTTAAGCCATGCAGTAAAACATGTGATGTGTGACTTAAATCTCATCTGACGCATATGTATACATTACCTGAGTATTACAGTATTATTATGTAGTATTACGATAGGCCGGATGATATGATACGTATTATGATACAGGGGTTATGATTCAATATGTTAAGAAATATTGTGATAAGCAAGTACGTAAGGAAGGCAATATATTGTGCTTTCTAATCAAATTGTAAGAAAAAAAGTCATAAAGAACATACCAACATACACATAAAATCTGAGTTACATTTCCTTTCCACCAGAACAGTGGGATCTGCCTTTGCATCGATAACACTGCCTGGAACATCTACTTTTCAGCACAACACAATATGAAACACAGATCTTTTCATGTATACTATTTATTAAAACTCTGTTGTGTTTTTGAGAATCAATATGGCATCACAAAACATAATACTGTGCTACTTAAGTGTATTGATATTTTCTCATACTGCTATGTTTCAATAAAATAATTTGTTATTAATGTACCTCTAGTGGAACCATGCCACAGATCTCAAAACAAAGAAAAACTTAGACAGACATTGTCTAAGCTTTATTACACATTTCAAAGATAAAAAAAAAAGATACAAAATATCAGACCCCTTTATTGCTTGAAGCTAAAATTACATTTCCAGGGGCCTGGTTGTTGGAACCTCAGATCTTTTGATGCCACTTGAGGGTCACTTAAGTTGGGTACCTCAAACAAGTCAAACAATCCATTCTGAAATGTGCCTTCAATAGCAGGCAAGCTCATCCTACTGACTGACAAGCAGAAAGTCTGAAGCATCCTTACCTTCGTACGACACCTTAAAGCCCAGGGATCCACTGGTGTCGTCTGTTTTGAAATTGAGCCACATCTGGTGACTGGTGCTAACCACAAGGTCTGGTGTCGTGGTACCAGACAGGCTAAAAAGAGACAAGAGGACATGTTTGTTAACTGGAAATTTCTTCACAGAAATGTGCAATATAAAGTATTGCATCCACCTCATTATATCAGTTGCTGACTTATAATGAGCAGGGTTTGCACTTACTGCATAGTCAAGTAAGTGTCACTTTAATAGCCAAAGGCCTTGTTTCCACTGCGTTATTAAAAATGTTATTGCGGTTGCAGGCAGCAAAAGCAACACCTGAATTATATTAAAGTATCTGACTTTTTTCATCAAATAAAAGTGCTCTAAAAGTGTTGTAGGCAATTCCAGTTGAAGAAGCATTTTTTTCAGTCATTCAAAATGGCTGGGGAAAAGAAAGTGGAAAATGAAGGCAAGATCAGTCAATGCCACAGAAGTAATTTAATCCTATTTGAATAGTAATTTCACCCAACTCTAATTAGGAAGTGTATAACTGCAGAGTAAGTGATTAAGGGTTCTAATTTAAGTGATGCCACATGGAGGATGGGGGCGCACAGCAAAAAGGTAGTACTGGATGACTTAGGTCAATTTTTTTTTAAATTTATTACATCCTTTTGGTGGGTATGTTGCTTTGATGTCTCTGTATAAGAAGAGAGAAGGGATTTTGTGCACTGTGTGCCAAGAAGCACCACAGTGCAATGCTCAAGTCGAACGCATAGACTGTATGTAAAGATGGACACTGCAGTGCCACTTTCTGCTGCTATGGAAAAGTGGAACCAATATGGTTAGGGAAGCTCCCATGATGCTTTTGTGGTGCATTTTGAAGCCTGAGTCTGCCACCGTCCACCACTGACCAGTCGCCAGTTTGTTTCCTGTGTGTCTTATGCAGTCTCGACAGCAATTGGTCATTACAGCTTTCAATCACTTGTTTTTATATCATCAAATAACTTATCATAAACAAATTGATTAGCGGACTTCAATGGGATATGCAGATTTTTTACATGTGATACAGGGCAGAAATCTATAGGATTCAGTGAAGTGTTTTTTTTTTCTGTTTCCCCAGAAAATATGTAAATCACTGGCAAACTCATTTAGATGTGTATATTGATTTTTTTTTAGTTTGGCCGAACATTGAGACACTGAGGGAGTGGGACTTAGGACCTTTACTGCAGCCATCTATCGGGGCCAATCAAGATATAAACATAATGGGAATTCATCCTTGAACTGATTTTACTGGCTGGTTACTTTACTTTTTATTTTATTTTGTATGTAGCCTGATGATGCTGTGCACAGAATTCCAATATTGATCAAACAAGAAGGGTCTGAGTTTGATCCAGGTTGGACCAGGGCCTTTCTCAGTAGAGTTTTCATGTTCTCCCTGTGCCTTGTGGCTTTCTTCCAGGTGCTCCGGTTTCCCCTGCTATCTAAATATGTATACTAGGTTAATTCTCCTGTCTGTGTCCTTGACCAAGGTACTGTCTTAGAGCTGCAGTTGGCCCCCAGGCGCCTTCAGCCTACTGCTCCTTGGACGGGTTAAATGCAGAGGCTGAATTTCCCCCACGGGATAATAAATAGTGGACTATAACTTTAACTTTATTAAGCTGGGTAACATAATTCTTTTAGCTGTCTTTTCATATAAACACAGGTCTGCTTATTGCTTTCAAACCTCGACATCAAACCTTACGGCTTTGGTCAGTGTGTTATAATCGACCTGAATTTGAATCATTATCTAAAACTTCATACTTTTTAATGTACTACACTGTATCTGCCAGTGCTCCTTCAGGACAAGGACACTGTATATTCTTTGGGGAAAACATTTTGTGGCAGATGCACAACAAAATGTTACAATCCATTATCAGGTTGTCAGTGTCGTTCAAGTGAAAGAATAGGGGATACGTGATTGTTTCATTTATGACTGTGCTTCTGTAGGATCACAAGCCTCTGACCTTAAAGTTACTCAAATTAATTCCCCACACCTGTGTGCACCACTGATTCACAAAAATATAGTGCACAGTTTAACAGTGCTGATAGCTACAGTATACTTAGTGGTCCTAATTTGCTTGAGTTTATTTGTGAGAAAGACTGCTTTAACCTCAGTGACAGGACTGCTAACTGTAGTTTTATAGCATAGAAAAGTCCATAAGGTGAGAGGGAGTCCTCAGTTAATAGATTAGATTTTAGTGTTTATGTCTTGTGAGTATATGTGCAAGTGTACAAAAAAAAAAAAAAATTAAGCAAGCTAGATCATCAGTAAACCACTCCTCCACAAAACTCTCCCTCATTTATCTCGCACCTCCTCTCGGTTCCCACCCAGCGAGGCAGCCTTGCAGGAAAATTGATCTATAAAAACTTTATTAAGGTGGTAAATTTCACCACAATTAATAACAACACGCCTGGAATTGTTATAGAGCATCTGCTAAAGTAAACTCCATTAGGAGGCATCAATATGCAGTTCACAATGCTGCGCCACATGGCTGTGATCTTGTTTTTAACATTGAAAAATGATGATTGACAATGTGGTGCGGCATCTATTTTTCATACACTGCTGCATCAGGTGGTGATGAAATAAAAGGGAAACAGTGGAGACAAGGGCTGGAGGGAAAAGGGAAGAGGAGAGGGTGCTGTCGGGTGCAGGAAAGTAGAGGAGGGGGGGAGTGAGGGAAGAGTGCCAAAAGGGAAGAGGAAAGACAAAGTAAAAGACGGAATATGATTACGTGGAACATGAGTAACCAAAGTGACTGCTAAAGATGAAGGTGCAGAGGAAAAGTCGGAAGAAGTCAGCAAACAGGCAGAAGAATGAAGGCCAAAAAATTTTTTTAAAAAAAGAGATGGAGGTCGAAGGAGTCACTCACACATGGAAGATGGTCTTCTGGTCTCCCACCACCTCGCCGTCTCCCACGGTGAGGGTGTCATAGCCACGCTCCAGGTCAAAATCCTCAAACGTCAGCTTGATCACCTAGACAACAGCGGGGACATCGTCAAGACAACCGTAAATGACAGATGCTTGAACGTTCCTGACACCAGGTGCAGAGGAGAGACGCCTGCCCATCTGTCACTTTCCATCTCTCCATCCATCCATTCATCATCTATCAGTCTCTTTTGAACATTTATTTGGCACAATTCCATTCACACCTATGGACCAGCTGTGTATATTCTATGTGAACCATGTCGTATTTATTCTTTAGTTACTACTTTATTGGAAACACTTCATATTGAGGACCTTGTCAAAAGTGTTGTACAATTGCTTAGAAATTATAAATAAATAATTTACCAAATGGACTGCACTTAGTACTTGTACACTATGTATATATTTTTTAACATTCCTAAGCAGTCTAGTCTATAAATTAAGAAGTTTCTAAGTGCTTATAAGCACATATAAATGTCTTATAATCTAACCATGAATGTGTTTATGATGCTATTAACACTTAAAGTCTTTTTAATGCATAATAATATTAATAAGCATCTTTTAAGGACTTTTAAAGGTCTTATTACCTATCAAGTAACACTAATTGAAAGGACCTTAATATAAAAGTGTTACCCTTTTTTGTAAAGTCCTTTAAGTGTCTTCATCTTAATTCATTGTAACCACAACTCCTACCCCCTCTTTGCGTAAATCATGAGCTTGTCACAGCCACAATATGGATATGTCAGGGTGTATACTTTGTCACGTCTGACTTCTAGTTTGGTGACTATGAACTCTCTTCCACTAATGAAATATCTAACTGCCTGCCAGACGGTCTGCGTGACCCCTACTCCTTGCTCATCAAATCAGCAGGTTGCACAGGCTTTTGTAACCTATTAAGGAAGACTTACAATGACTTTAAGCACATCAGGAGTTGTGGCAGGGGCCCAGAGGTTGTGCACAAGGTGAATACATACGCATAATATAGGTGACAGAAAAGTTTAAAAAGATTTATGTATACGAGTTTAACACACTACTTATTTCATCTCAGTTCTGTGCTGCAGGGAGTGTGTGAGAGAAGGTGGAACAAGGTAAGAAAAACATTAAGTGTGCCCTAGCCAAAGGAAGCCAGGGGCAAGCCTAATAAAAACAAACAAATAAGGCTTGATTATGATAGTGTAAAATGTGGATAAATTAATACAAAAAACAAGCTCATGTGGGAGACTAAAATATAAATAAATAGCTGCCTTTGTCTCCAATTTTAAATGGGTTGCCACTGATTTCTGTCAAATTCTTAATGTTTTCAGAGGGCTGAGAGAGCAAGGCCTAATGAAAAAGCTTATATAAATGCAAATTGCATTCTGTCCTATGTTAAACCCAGTGCCTAATGAAAATTGCCAAGGTGGAGAAAAAAGATGGATGGCGGTTAGGCAAAATAGGTCAGATCACTCGATAAATAGAGTTCCATAGCACAAACTCAGCTCCCATCTGCCCGCCAACAGGTAGGAAATAGAATAACAATGACATGTACTTTGGTTGTTAAGGTTTATATTCACCATTATTAGTATACATATTAGTAGCATATTATTACACATTACAAAGTACACCTATTAATGCCTTAGTCTGCGTAACTATATTCTACAACTAAGAGACCATTAACGAACAGCTTCCCCTCTATAACCTCTTAATTACTGCTTATTGATAGTAAGTTATTATAGTATCACAAGGATAGTCAGTCTCCCTTAATAGCAACTGAGAAATGTGGTAAATTCTTATGGAACAAAACGCAAAGCTACAGGTGTTAATAGTGTCCAAATAATGCTAAATTAAGTCCTTCTAACTTGAAATATGTTCAGAAAACTTAAGTGAGGTCTTGTTTTTTTGTAAATAACTCACTTGTCAACGTGCATAGTGCATTACAACGGGGAACACAGAGTATGATTTGCCACCAACAACTAGATCATCTCCTTTTCTTAATGTTTTTAAGACCCACGCTTTTTCTTTAGCCTTTTAAATAGCATCATGACCTGCTTTCTGGCTTTTATATGTTTGTAAATTACTTATTTGTATTTTATGTGTTCTTTGTGCAATTGGCTGCTTGTGCTTGATTTGACAAGACAAGTCTATGTTTTTTTTTTTTTGTTTTTTTTTTTTTTTTTTATGACTTCACTTATTTATGTCTGTGTTTTATCTCTGTGTCTCTGATGTCTCTGTACAGCACTCAACAGTCTACATTTGTTGTTTCTCTAAACCTGCTACATAAATAAACTGACTTGTAATTTGATGTTTTGTTATGTAAGAATCAGACCATATTTATTATTATTTATTAGATTTATTATTTATATTTAAGTGCTGTGAGGGGAGAAAGACTATTCTTGCGCTACTTCTACAGTATAAATAGGGCCGAATACAGGAATACCAAAAATATTGATATATTTGAAAGTATTTTATAAAAGATATGAGGAATTACCATATTCGTAATACTGAATATACATAATGTCAACGGTGCAGGGTGTCATTTACATGAGTTTTAACCCAACTGCATGGAAAAGGTTCAGTTTCCAGAGGGATGACACTCAGCAGAGCACAGTCTTATGCTAATTTGAAGGTGGTATGACTGCAAATTTATTTCACCACCTCATACAGCATTGCCCAGTGCAGTTTGCTGTTTTACAATTAGTTTTATGCACTTGTTACAACCTTACCTAACTTCATGTTATAGTTTCTATTGTATCATATATCTCCAAATTTGTCAGCCAGCCATTCCAATAAGGCCCATAATGAGCAAAACATATGACGATTGTAATTCATGTACAACAACTTCCTTACTTATTACCAATAAACAGTAATTGGGGGTTATTGAAGGAAAAGTTAGTTAATGGCCTAGTAGTTGTAGAATATGATGATGCACAATAAGGTATTTATACGTGCTTTATAGTGATTATTAAGACCCAATATGCTACTAATATGTAACGAGCAACTAGTTAATGGTGAATATGTGGACCTCGGTATAAATTCTATTCTGGATGGCAGAGATGACATGTCTGACATTTCAGCTGTTACGGAACAAAAAGCCCAGCGTTCTAGATGCTGCCAGATAAACACCTGAAACCCTGTTGACTGGAAAAAGCTACGTTTAGGAACTTGAGGACATTATGAAGGAGCAACACTCGACAAGAACCCGCATTAGTCATGATGTCGGGGGGTTAGATATAGGTCTAGAAGAGATGTGTCACATAACATCCACCCCTCCTTTCCGCCTCAGTCTCCTGCCTGACCTAACGTCTCCTCTGGCACGGGCATACGTGTACCGGCAAGAATAGAAGCCCATTACGTCTCTAAACAGAAAGAACAGCCTCGCTCCATCTTCATCTGGACCAGACACAGAGCCAGAGACAGCCCAAAGTGCCGCTGTCTGTTTCAGCAGGGTATACACAAGGGTATCTGGGAGTTTGTGTGTCTGTACGTGCATTTGTACCCATTCAGGCTTAGGGTGGGACTGGTCGGATGCGCGTTGCATGCGTTGCCTCTCACCTCAAATAGCCTCGCCTTCACTCTGCACAGTGCAGTAAATGAACAGATTTGTAAAACCATTTTGTTTGAGTTCACAGAAAGACATTTGGCAGGCAAGCAGCTGGGTGGCCTTGAACGCAACTCCAAAGTCAATGGTCTGAACAGAGTGTCTATGACACTTTCATGATATCCTCTGAGCATGCTCTCAAATCTCTCCATTACTCTTCAGTTGCTTTTTTCACACTCGTCTCTCCCTCACCACAGGTGTTTCTAACAACTCGCTTTGTCTTCCGTTGGCTCACTTCCAGTGTTCTTTCCTTTTCCTTATCTCTCACATTTTTTCTATGAGCCAGCTTCGCTCATATGGCGTGCTGAACAGCCCCCAAAATGTCCTGGAGCAATTATCAAAAGTATGAAACGAGTCATGTGTGTCAGACAAGAGCTTCCCCTGGAGTTCCTGACGAACAGGTGCAAACACAACAGTGAACTGCTTTTCTATTGACTTGGATCTCAGAACACTACCTTACACTCCACTAGAAGCTGGCCATTACAAGCGAAATCCCAACTTAGCACTCTGTGCTGTCGTTCAAATTCTGCATTTAATGATTTTACCTTAGAAGTATCTGTGGCTGTGATCACCCAAGTGCAGTTAGCGTTGTTATCATACTGGACTGGGTAGTTTGGGGATGTGATGACACCACTGGGTCCTTTTAATTGTCCTCCACACATCGGTGCTATAAGGGAAGACACAGAAGGAAGCACATGTTTAGTCAGTGACAGTTTGCAGATGCTTCGTATTCAGAGGCTACAGTAAAAAAATGCTTCAAACTAAGGATCCTTTGATTATCAGCCTGGCAACTTATCAGATCTATTATTCGGCACTTTATGAATATCACTATTGTGACTTTTTTATCTAATATCTGATAAAGAAAATCCATTTAAACATGCACTTTGACTCTGATACAGCTGCCTTTTTCTGTCCATAGTCACCTCGAGCCATGTCCCATTAACACCACTATCTGACTATCTGGTTGAGACGTCACAGTGAATGAGAGACATTTATTTGTTTACTAGTACTTATCTTTATAATCCCTCCAGTTCAATCTGAAAACGGACAATAGTGAATTGTACTTTCTGATTTGACTCTCCTGAAAGGCATTTCAGCAAAGTTCTGTGCTTGATTTACTCTAAAATTTGACAAGATTTTTCATTTTTACTGCAGATGTGTATCAGAAGCAAATATCAACGATGTCTCCTTGATTATTAATAATCAGTATCAGTGTCTGCCCTGAAAACTGTATCGGTCAAAATCTAGTATTTTAGAGTGAAATGCTTTATCAAATTTGTTTATCCCCTGTGTAGAGGACCAAAAACTAGCTAGCAGTTATGGGTCGTCGCTGGGTTGTTGTAGGTCATTGTTCCACTTGTGGAGTTGTCTAATCAAAGCAAACTAGAAGTTTTGGGAGGGGGTGGCCTCCCTACATTCCTGGTTTTACAAGAAAAAGCTAAATATGCAAAAGCAAATAGCACTCTGCTTGCAATTTTCATGGGAATTTAAATATGAAGGTCACGAATGCTATGTGGTAGCTGTACAAGTTCATTCTTACAAACAGCATCAAAAGCATCTCAAAGAGAATCCCAGCAATGCCTGATCCAACCGTGTAACCAGCTGCACAACAATCCATTCAGTTAATTTGTTTAGATTTAAGTTCCTAAAACATTCCTGGCGGAACTGTAAGCAAGCATTGCTTTTAAATGTCATTATCAAAGTATTAACACTAGACAAAATCAAGTGCCCTTTTAAATGCTTCATAATTAATTCAGTGCACAACAAACAAAATCCCTTTTATACACAAATAAATATTGTAGGATTTGGGGATTTAATACATGTACTAAATAACACAACAACATGACTGACTGCATTAAAATTGTTGAAATGAGTGAAGACACATATCACAAACAGTTAGTACGCGGTTCGTGAAACAAAGCTTTAAAGGACATTGTGACTTTTCTTATCAAGACCAGAGGGTGTCTGCATGGTGGAAATGTTAAACACCCCTTCAAATTAAAGCAGACTTCTTTTAGGGCAGTGAGTGTGTATGTGTGTATATATGAGGGGATAACCTGAAAGTATTTGAAAGGGTCCAAACCGGCTACCCTGATTTTAATGAGTTATGTCTAAGAGAGGTCCTTCGGGTGTTCAAGCCCCACTCCATAGTCCCATGCTCCACCCCTCTTCTACCAAATCACCTCTATTAAAATGGAAAAAAGAACTTTGGCGAAGTTAAGGGGAGAATAAAGTAATTAATATGAGTTGTGCTGATAGTGAGGGTGACCTTAATGAAAATAATACAGCAGAACGGAAGTCCAGTGAAGCTATCATGTCCCCTGCCCCACCCTTTATTTTAATCATTGTGTCGAATACACCCCACCGTGGGTGTTCTGTAAAGACATGAAAAGTGCAGGAGGATAGCCAGCAATCAAAGTCCATGAAGGAGAAATATTGCCATGGCGTGTGACCGGGAAGAAAGTCTGAACAAAAAAGGGAAGCATGAAGTTCACATCAAGAGAATGAATTTGCAGCTAGAGATTACGTTTTTTTTCCCGGTGCTAATGATAGTTCTGTTTAATTTAATGATGACTAATGCTAAATTAGGATACAGAGGATACAGATCTTCAATTATTCCAGGGTGATGTTTAATCTTCATTTAAAAAGAGGGTGGCAGAACAAAGGCCCAGTCCCAAAGGTTAAACGAGGATGATGGAATGCAGTGTTCTTAAAGGGCAATTTCACTGACGTTGTTCTGGATGTTACGTCTATCTTAACGTTCCTTAAACACAGAAAAGCACATGGACATGGTGGTTTGGCTTGCATGAAAAAGTTTCTTTGATCTATTTATGGTATTTTATAGAAGAATAGAAGACTGAAGTGTTAGCAATAGGCTTCCTTCTACTGTTTTTAAGCGGAGCACACACTTGACGACTAGCTGAAACATACTCAGATCGGACGAATGAAAGACTGTTTCCACCGAGTGGAGCAGATTTTAGTCAGAGAGGAGTACAAACCAAACAACGGAGTCCGTCCACTACACAAGACACTTGACAACTGAACAGTATCGACTGGGCATTCTATTAATGAACTGAATCTCATGACAACTGTCAACCGTCAATTAACACGAGTTGTACCAAAACAAACATGGACGTCAAATAAAAAAGAAACGAAAGAGAGTTTGAGTGACATTCTATATTGAGAGAGAGCTATAAATTCTACAGAGAGACTGGGAGGGGAGTAAACTTGAAAGAAGTTAATTTTAGGCTAGGTAAAGCTGTCAATCAATGTAGTGATACAGATGATCTAGCTCAATGTTATAGACCTATTTTATCTGATTTTTTAACATTTTTTTCAAATATGCAGGGCTGTACCTGAATTTTGTTGCTCGAATCAGATTTCCCTGTTCAATACAAATCTTGGACTATTGATTTCCTTTATCATATTTGACAATCAGAAAATCCACTGAACAAAAAAAGACCAAAGCCGGCTGTCCCCAAACAATTAACTAACAGTTAACTTCATTAAGATCCAAGAGGCAGGAACAACTCTACTTCCTACTTAACTATTCCAGAGTTGGACGGGGCCGCCTGGTACAGGGCATTTCATGCTGTGTTCAGGTGCTCCTCATAAGCCTCTGGCCCTTATCAAGAAGGAGGACTAGTAAGCTAGTAGTAACAAAAAAAAAAAAAAGCTTGACTTGAAGACTCTCAAACGACTAAGGATTGACTGATTTGATGATTGAAATCACTAACTTTCAGGGGGCAGCCCATTAGGGTTTCAACAGCGATGACATACAGTAAGTAAATATTAAACAACACATTACGTGATTTTTTTTTTTCGGCAGACTTCAAACTCTGAAACTGGACCTGATCTGTCATCAACGTCCAAATCACATTCAGAATCGGCCTGACAGTCGTTAAGTGAGTGCCCAGCTTTAAACATACCAAAATCATTTTCTGTAAACCAGGTGGCTGATGGCGGCTCAGATGCAATGAAGAACAATCAATCATATTGTCCATGTAATCTTTCTGAGATCACGCCTCCCTCTCCTCACTGCTGTAATTGAATTTTGCCACAATTGGATTGGTCAAAAGCAAGAAGGGAAAAAAAAAAAAAGAAACCCGAAGCTTGTGGAAAGCTGGATTTTGGAGAGCTCAATATGTGGAGTGGATGCCCTTGAGGCTATGTTAAAGCGGATTAAATGCACATATTTTAGATTTGGATAAATCTCTTGACGATAAGTGTGTCCAAGAACCCGATAACTGGGAAAGCCTAAACAAATTTATTATCAAAACTCTTGTATTTATTCCAGTTCCATTCTGTATAA
This sequence comes from Coranthus polyacanthus, assembly GCA_037367275.1. Lineage (NCBI taxonomy): Eukaryota > Metazoa > Chordata > Actinopteri > Kurtiformes > Apogonidae > Coranthus > Coranthus polyacanthus. The sequence continues at coordinate 11,635,574 of JAPQRN010000003.1, forward strand.
ACCAGTTCTCCTTTGGTCTATTTGTATAAACAAATCAAATTAATCAAATAACAAATGACTCTGTAGATACTTATGGTGTGAACATTTGCTGATCTATGTATTTCAGATGTTGTGGTTTATGAAAATCACTCTCTGTGTTGCTTTTGGCTTAATTACTTTGCACCTTTAGAGCTGTCCCTCAGCGCTATGCAATTACAAAGCCCTTTTGGTGTAATAACAAAGCATTTAGCACTGTCGGATCAATGAAACAAATAATCAACCTCAATATCTGCTCATTTAAGAAAGAATAACTAAGAAGCGGCTCTTTTGTGTTGGCTTGTGTAAAATGTTTACTTTGCTCTTTTCTTGACGTTGCTCCCGGTGGTGTGTAAATCGTAGTCAGCAGAGTTAAAAATACCTTTAGCTTTTTTTTTTTTTGTGGGGAACCTGAGCTACATAAGTCATCACAAATATCAAGTCTTACAGCGATCAAAGGTACCGAGTACTAGTATTTTCAGATTGGCAGTGACAATCAGGCATCTACTGCACGAAGGAAATTTACATTTCTGGGTTGTTGTTTTTTTTTTTTTTTTTAATGGAACTGCGTCATAAAGTACACCTTATGCACTACTTTGAGATGACTTTAAATGTGATAACTGTTTAAGAATCCCCACCATTCTTTTAAGGATGGTTAGATTCATTCGCATCAGTGCACCAGCATAAAAGTACAAGACGCAAAGGCCGAAAGTGTGCACCTGATATAATTGGGGATTAACTCAGTATGCATTGTTTCTAACGCCTTTGCTTTGGTGCATTCTGAATTATTTATATGTACAGTAATTATAAGTAGAGGCCCTATGTTTTTATTACTTGTAAATGCGACCAATAATCCGTCACCACTAGTTTGATATTTACCTGTACACCTGATTCTTCCGCACTAAACTGATTTCTCAAGCGTGTCTCTTCTGATGCAAGTATCATCAAAGCTTTGGGCTGCTTTGGAGTCTGAGGTGAGCGATACGAGAAAAGGAAAGGAAGACTGGTTTAAGGCGAGGTTCAGACCTGGTTATATCTTATCCTTTTTTTTATGGGCTTATGGAAAGGTTTTAGGTGTCAAAAAAAACAACAAATGCTAAACGTGTGGCACAATTACTTTAAGTTAATGATTTACTGTTTGCTTAAGAAGAAACAAAGAAGACCTAGCTACTCTACTGAATTGCATAGTTTTGTTTTGTGTCTTATCGTATCATGTTGAATCATATTTTGGTGATTTAAATCATGTTATATCAAGCGACAGGAGGGAATTGAATTGCACTGCATTGGTAGTTGGTTCATATGTATTGGATAGTTGACAATGTATCAAGGATGTGTTGCACATCAGCCTCAGTGATGAAGGTGCACGTCCCATTTTTTTTATATATTTTATCACTTAAAACAGTTGACACCAGAAAGGCACATGAGCATGGTGAGCATACTGTACAGGGAGTCATGCTGCTCTTCCTGTTTGTCCTACAATGGTTAGTGACTGAGAGACCTCACTATGCCGGCGCAGATGAACAGCAGTAGTATTATGTAGTATATGTACTGCGTAGTTCTATGTATTTACTCAACATCGTGGCAGGTATGAAAATATAAATCAAGTTATCCATTTATAGATGGACAACCCACATGTCAAAGCTTACCTCTGCAGATGGGCCGGTCGTCACTCCAGCCCACGTAGCTGTCTGTCACTCTGAGACAGCTGATGCTCTTTGAGCCCTGCAGTTCATAACCCTCGTCGCAGGAGAAATGCACCGTGGCTCCCCGTCTGCATTTGTGGCGCATGCAGAGAAAAGAGGTCAGTTCCACAAAGCTTTGCTGTAAAAGGTCACTACCAGTGAATGAGAAAATGATGCAGGAAAAAATGTTTACTAGAAAGAAGAAATACATTTATTATCTGTGACATCCCCACTGTGATTTCAGAGAGTGCAGCATTGTGGGAAATGGATATTACCTATTTTTCTCTGTTAGAGCTGACCACTAATGGAGACAATATTACACGGACAATACCACCATACAACAGAGGCGCGTTGCATAAAGCACAAGACAAATCCTCCAGAATTCTGGACATTTCCCCCAAATCTCAACACAAAGGCATTGCAAAGGCTTGAAATGTTCTATTTCATGGAAACACTCAAAATATAAAAGACTAATTCAAATTCTTATATTATTCAACCTTAACACCAGCCAAGTGAACTGAAAAAAAAAATACTGCATTGAACGCAGAATAAAACTGTCAAACCGAAAACTTTTACCACTTTTACAACTTAATTAGGCTTTGGCAATTAAATTTGAAAAACCTTGTGTTGAAGGTTAAGGCTCATACCTGAATGATTTAACAAAACATTAACATTAAGACAAAACAAAAACAAAAAGGAAAAAAAAGAAGCGACAAAGTCTACAACTAGATATAAATAAAATAATTTTTTTATTCTCAGAAATCAAATTAATATTCATTATGGCTCAAGGCATTTGATTCATCACTTCATCTTTGATTGGAAGGTGAAGACTTAGAGAACTGATGAGTATCTTTTGTTCCAGATCCTTTCATTTTAGTTGTTGAATATTGCTCATGTTCTTTTTACCTGAAGTCTGAGCCTTTCCTTTTTCCTCGATCGGGAATCCCCGGATCTGGACACATGTTGTGTCCCTGTGCGACACCCATTTGAGACACTAGTGGGGAATGAAAGAAAAATACATTACAGCTTGTTCTACAAAAGTGTTTATACAGATGGAAAGTGTCATTTCTCCATTAGGAGCTTTGTAGGACAAAAAAACATGGGTGGGTCCTTTGTCACAGTTTGTATATAATTATATTGCCACTGTGAAATGGCTGAAGCAAATAATGGACGGTATAAACTTTCTCGCAAGTCAAAGCCATCCAAACATTTCTCAGTAGTTGCTAAACCACACTCATATTTCTGGGGTTGATGATTTGTATATAATAGGACACCACCAAGCTGACCAAACTGTTCTCTTGTGTTTACATTTAAAAGAGAAACTAGCAGTTAGTTAGTAATTAGTTGTTTGATTTATAAAATGTCAGATGTTTCCTAAAACCCAAGACTGCATCCTCAAATGTCCTGTTTGGTCCACAACCTGAAGATATTCAGTTAGAGAGTCTAATCGATTCACTGGTTATCAAAACAGATGGAGATCAATTCAACAATTGGCAACTAATCAATTAACTGATTAATTGTTGTAGCCCTAACAGAAACTCCAAATTGATTTCTGTGATTTGTTTGGATTCGATGACATGATGGCTGATGATTTCGGTACAAAAAAAAAAAAAAATGTAAATAAAAATTGTCAAACTAAATTGTAGCAGCTACAGAAAACCTGGTATTTAATTATTCATAGCAGAGCTGCAGATTACAGAGGGAGATCCAAACAAGCAGAGATCTATGTCTGGTCACCGTAGCCTTCCTGAAAACTGTTGGTGCTAAAACTGTCAAATTATGACATGAGTAATGTAAAGACAAAAAGACTTAAGAGTAGACTTTAGTATGGTGGGAGATAATATCTGCTTTGTGTTTATACCTCCATGACAAGTGCTTTATATTTGCCCGCATTAGCATTGTTCACATCAACTGGGTGTACATATGCCAAACTTGGTGTTTACTCCAGTGAGCATGCCTAGCGGTGCTCTGTTAAATCAAAGTCAAAGAGCAAAACGGTGGAAGGCAAAGTGCCAGAGGGGGGTCAAATAAACATGGCCAACCTGGAGAGCCCATCTGACTCTCTGAGAAGGGTCACATGTCTGCAGGGCCAAATCAATGTGACACCTGTTCACCAATGGGGGGAACAACGTGAGGCATGACAGCAATGAGTTTACAACAAGGCAGCTTGGTATCGGTACAGGTAACCAAAGAACTAACAGGGATAGAAGTGAGCATGAGAATTACTGCTGAAGATCATGGTGACTCATGCTGAAAAAGTCAAATTACTCACAACTTTACAGATAATACTGTGCATGTTGCTTTTCCATGTTTTGTTTTACTCACACAAAACATGTACTGTGGTAGAAAAGGGTTGTTGTTGGGAAAAGGGTTGGTGGTCATAATTTAAAATCTGCTTTTGATGTATCTGAGGTCTATAGTCTGAGGAATATGCTATATTTCACAATTTAAAAAGAAAAAAAAGTGTTGGATTTGTTTTTCAGAAAACTTTGTAAAACGTTGTAAATGGCCTTGAGGAAGGATTACCATCAATGCACCTCTTTCCTGTTCAACAGGTTGTTCTTAAACCCTCAGACATCCATCTGTCTCTGTCACTCTAGCCAGGTAAATCAAATGGGGCATGGGGTAACGACTGGTGAACTCAGGCAGAGGGTGAGAGCGAACAAGGGCAAGAAAAGACTGTCTAGGCGAAAAGAGCAACCAATGCAATTACTGCTGCCCATTTGCTATTGGAACTGCATTTCTAGCACAGACGGTGTGTCCTTTGAGCCTGTACTGCTTTCAACAGTCAGCATTCACTTGTTTGCTCAGGCCAAGAATGGGAGAAAAAAAAGCCTCTAAATGACTTTGAACAAGGTTTGGTACAAGAGAAAGGGCCTGCTATCACAGTCTTTGAGGAAAAAAAAAAGACAGAACTTGTGGAGAAAAAAAAGTTGTTCAGTTCTTTTCAGACTCACTTCAAAGTTTTCTGCTATTCAGCTGTTAACTCTTTCAATCAGCTATGATTGACAGATCTGTACTTTAACAACAAATCACATGGAGACTCATCATCTCATAATGATAAACCCACAGACATCTAAATCTGCAGTTCCTCAGACACCTTGTCTTAGCCATAGACTATATATA